>OU015770.1:5196241-5582229 GCA_907173295.1 Fagus sylvatica | reverse complement strand
TTTTAAGAACTCAAAATCTCACAGAAGAAATCGTTCTAATCCACCTCCATTTCCCCCAAAACGAAATCTTTCTAATCCATAAGTCACTACCATCCTTATTGCCATAGCATACCTCTTTAAAATATTAAATTTCAATTTGATTGAAGGAAAGCACATAATTTGCCAATGATTTGGGGTTATTTGCTTGAATCCTTATGAGTACTCACAAATTCCTTTTTAATAGCTGATCTTGGAGCTTGAATCTTGGATTAAGGAATGGGTCATGACGAAAACCTAGAGAGTATTCTCTATTTTATATCTTTTCATTGGATTAATATTTGGAAATCCTATTGTTAAATTACCTGTTCTCCTTGTTCTTAACATGCATGCTGAATTTCGTATTAAGTGGTTATTATTTACTATGTAATCCATAAACTAAAAGAATTTTGTGTTAGGTATTGATCTCTGATCCTTTTGGTGGTTTACAAGTATGAAAGGTACAAGGAAAAAATGTTTTCCAAAGGTGGATTTCTTTAAAAACACATTCAGATTTTAAGTAGTGTGAGTTGTGTAACATTGATAAAAGTTCAGTAGAGCAAAAGTTATTATTATTTTTTTTAAGATAAGGGTAAGTTTGTCAATTTACATTTTATATCGATAGGTTTCTTTGGCGTGAAATGAAGTGCTAATTTATCTGTTTACATTTTATATATGGTGTTAGTAATTGTTCATTTAGTCTTATTATCATTAAATTTGTGCCGTCAACTTAACGATTTTGATATTTTTGATTTGATGCTTGCAGAGGCCATGATTTCAGCAAAAGTTTTGGTCCTCGCACTGTTATTTTCTGCGACCAGGTATTTTATTTTCAGATCATGTTTGGACTTGTCAAGTCTTAGTTTTGAGGTGATTTGCATTTCTAGTTTGTTTATTTACATTGGTAATGATGTGTACTGTTCCCTCAGTGTGAAAAGGAATATCATGTTGGCTGTTTGAAGGAGCACAATATGGAAAACCTTAAGGTGTGTATTTTATTTTTTTATTATTTTTTTCTTCTATTAATTTTGCAGTCTTATTGTCTTTTTATTATTTTTTTTTTTTAATGTGCAAATGTTGACAATACTTATCTACCAGGAATTGCCTAAAGGGAAGTGGTTCTGTTGCACAGATTGCGACAAGATTCATTCTGCTTTAGAAAATTTGGTAGTTCAGGGAGAACAGAAGCTTCCAGACTCACTTCTGAATGCTATAAGGATGAAGCATGAAGAGAAAGGTTCAGACAGTGAGGCTAATTTTGATATAAGATGGAGGGTTCTTAATTGGAAATTGGTTTCTTCTGATGAATCTAGACAGTTGCTTTCTAAGGCTGTTTCCATTTTCCATGTGAGTATGTCTATTGCTATTTGTGATTTTCTTACCTATAAAAAATTATGAGTTTCCTTTATAGTAAGCATCTGGTAAGATCAAATGATACGAAGTCAGATTTGACAATGACAAAATTTTTGCTGTGTGGGGTACAACACACGTGTATTCTTTTTTTTTCCTTGGCGCATACAACACCTCACATAGTATTTATGCAATTGTCATGCCTCATGTGCTTTTAGCTTTTGTAATAAATGATGATATTTTGTCATATTTTGTTGGTTTTCTGTTTAATTTTTTTTTTTTTGCTCTAGGAACGTTTTGATCCTATAGTTGACTCTGCTTCAGGTCGTGACTTCATTCCATCAATGATTTATGGGTGAGCAATAATATCCTCCCTCTTCAACATGTATATTCTACCATTTGTTTATATTCCATCTTGTTTTCTTTGTGTTATAATTATTTAGCACCTAATGGACTTTAATATTAAATCGGGGTTTACAGAAGGAATATCCGGGGCCAAGACTTTGGTGGGGTCTACTGTGCTGTACTAACAGTCAAGTAAGAATCATGTCTCCAAGTGTTTTACCAGATAATTTGTAGGGTAGATATAATATTCTGATAATTATTCCTTATTATGCAGCAAATCAGTTGTGTCAGCTGGAGTGTTCCGTATATTTGGGCAGGAAGTGGCAGAGCTTCCGTTGGTAGCAACAGATACTGATTATCAAGGACAGGTAATTTTAATTTACTGCTGGGATAGTTTTTTTTTTCCTTTTGATGGTGGAACCTATTCTGACTGAATAAACATTGTATCGGTAGGGTTACTTCCAGTCCTTGTTTTCATGCATTGAGAGGCTCCTTAGCTCTCTAAATGTGAGAAACCTTGTGCTACCAGCAGCTGAAGAAGCTGAATCAATATGGACAAATAAATTTGGTTTTAACAAATTTACCCAAGATGAGGTGCGTGTTTCTTCACATGTTCTGTTTGGGAGCATAAGTTTTTTTAGGATTAATGAATTTAATGTGTTTCATTTTTCATGTTGCAGCTCAACCAGTTCAAGAAACATTACCATATGGTTATCTTCCAAGGGACATCAGTGCTGCAGAAGGCAGTCCCAGCATGTGAATTATTGGTATGAAGGTGGTGGATTGCCTGGATTTTTTTTTTGGTGAATGGAGAAGCCACTATTTTGCAGAGCCTTTTCCTTTAAGATGTATAGGATCGTTTTGTCTTTTGGTGTACAGAAAGTAGACATTACACCTCAACCTAAAAGCTGATATATTTTTTTTGTAGCACAGATATGAGAGGAGAGATCTTAGTCAAGTGGAAAAATGTAGAAAACTAGAGCAGGTTGTTGAAAACTTGCGAAATTTTGAAATGTCAAGTGGTGATCTAAATAGTATTGCTGTTATTTGTTTTTGGTTTTGGACTTCAATATTTGTCCATTTTTTATTTGGTCTTGCGATGGTATGGAGAAGAAAACACGGCTTTGTTGTTCTTGAATGCTTATGTAATTAGTATATTCAAATGTACTTTGGAATGCTTATGTAATCAGTATATTTCATTTCTTGTATCAAGCCGTATCTTTTTCGTTAGGATGGGAAGGATCTCTGCGTGATGGTGAAGTTGGCCATGCATAATTGTTTGGCCAAGGTTTCGCTTGTCCAGTTAGATGTTGCTCTCGTCATCAAGGCCCTGAAGAATCTCTAGTGCGACTATAACAAGACCAAGAACATCAAGCACAACGGTAACATCTCCCTTGACAACGTCAGTGAGATTGCTAAGGTCATGTGGCCTAGGTCCATGGCAAAAGACCTCAACGGCACCATCAAGGAAATCCTTGGCACGTGCGTCTCCATTTCGTTTTTTAGTGGTTGCCATACAGAGACAAGTTTGCGCTTTCTCCTTCAAAGGAAGGTTGACGACAAGAGCCCTCAGGATTTTGTAGTAGAGGACCTCAGCGGCACCATCAGAAGTATACAGTCTTAGTGCATTTTACCCTTAAAAATTTATTAATATTTATTGAAAAAATTACTTCTCATGAGTTATAACTAAAAGATAATCCTATTGAACATAATTATTTTTTAGTACAAGTTTCAGTTCAATGAGAAACGTTATTCCTTGTACGAGTCTTAATTTATGTTTCGATTAGTTTTGTTTTTTCTAAAAAGTTTATTTGTTTATTTATTGAAAGGTGACAAAAATGCAAGTAAATTAACGAAAAAATATAATCGAGATCCGTACTTAAGCAATGAGCCAAAGACAGCTTGAAACTTGGTAATTTGTGTTTGTTTGGATGAATTTATTTGCATGAGCTTGTTACACACTTTTTATTTTTATTTTTATTTCCCATATGTTTGACCTAATCTTAAATGTTTATCTATAACTGACTATAAGCAAAATTAGATAAGTATGATATACTTTAGAAAAAAAAAAAAGTGTGCGGTATAGTTACAATTGTAGAAAAATAGATTTAATAGAAAATTGTATTGAGCCGTTGGAAATAAGACCATTCAAACATACTTAATTTACCGTTGGGAAAGCAGTTTTGGTAGAGCCATCTCATAATTAAGCTAAAGCGGGAAAAACTGAAAAATTTGAAATTCAAAACACAAAGCCGTTTAACGTAATTTCCATATATAAAAATATTCCTTTCAACAAAATACTCGTTATTTAGTAAGCAAATTTACAGTGTGCCCCCCTCTCCACATTAAAATCCCCATTCACTCCCTCCCTCGCTCTTCCCCAATTAATCGCTCCTCTCTCACTCAACACCCTTTTGCGCTTCTCTCTCTAAGGTTTTATTTTCTCTCTTTTCCTCTCTTTTTCATTCTAGTTTATTCCATAATTTTGAATCGATTTACATTTCCACTGTTCGAATTGTAAAATTGTGTAAATTTTTTCACAGATCGGGAACTCCTAGTGATCTCTTCGGTGCCAAAAAAAGCTTACTGAGCGAGAAATGGGTCAGATCCAGTACTCCGATAAGTACTTCGATGACACTTACGAGTATCGGTAACCACTATTCCCTTCATTTCCTTCTCTCTCGCTCTCTCTTAAAAATTAAACTAAATTTTTTTGTCTGTGATTGTTCGTACAGTCATGTAGTGCTTCCTCCTGAAGTGGCGAAACTGCTTCCCAAGAATCGACTTCTCTCTGAAGTAAGCAAATTAGGGTTTCTCAATTTCTCACTATATATTTTTTTTCTTTTAATTTTTAATTTCCGCGTTTTTTTATTATATAAATAAAACGTTTCGTTTCGATCTCTTGCTTAAATGATAAAGTAGAATAAGTACTGAATGTTTAAATTTGTGATATCCAAAACGTTTTTAACTGGAAAGAAGCTTAAAAAGTTGTTTAGTTAATCTAGTTTAATTTGAGAAACACAAATGACTTATTTTAAGAAAGCTAATTTTGTTGAATTTTGTCATTACTTTTAGAATGAATGGCGTGCGATCGGGGTTCAGCAGAGCCGTGGATGGGTTCACTATGCGATTCACCGTCCCGAGCCACACATCATGCTCTTCAGGAGGCCTCTGAATTATCAGCAGCAGCAGGAGAACCAGGCCCAGCAGCCTATGCTTGCTAAGTGATCTTTTTCACACACTTCGCTTTTAATCTCTAGAAGTGAAAATGAATGAATGATTAGTAGGGTTTATGTTTGTCTAAAAAAAAAAACAAAATGTTTGGATATTTGGAACTTGGCTCTGTACTGTTAATTCTCCTCTTTGGGGAATTTTTATACTTGTTGTTATTGGTGCTGCATAGAAATATGTGTTAGTGTTCTTTTGGATGTTGTGGATTTTAGCTTCAATGGTGGATTTGATTTATAGTGTTGCTTTATGATGGTTCTATTTATCCTGTGGTGTCACTGGTTTTTCTGAAGTTGCTTGCTTTCGAATTGACAGTTAAGATTGAATACACTTTAAATTGTGATTGAGCTTGGTGCTTTTACTTGTAGTACTACTAGTTATTTTGTCCATTTTTTATTTATTATATTTTTAATTTTTTAATTTTGTCATTCTAACTGATACTGGCTGAATATTGTAACTGAAGTAGCCCCAAAAGACTATTATTGGTTTGTTTTGTTGTAAGTGAAAACCCAATGATCTTAACACTAATGAAAAAAGAGAGGCTCCAATTCTAGTTAGAATAGCTTGCTGTGTTCAAAGATTTTCAAGCTATTCAATCAGACATCCTATAAGGACAACCCTTTGTGACCTTTAAATAGACTGGTTCTGTTCTGGTATTCAGACTCCTATTTAAACAAGAATTCTTGTGACACATGTTGTGATTGGTGCACAATCAAGGTGGTGTTAGTGTTAGTGATGGGTTTATGTGAAAGTAATGTTGTATTAATCATAACTTGCCGCCTGAATGAAAAAAGGTGTATCCTTAGCAATTGCTCTTATTTTATCAGTTCTAGCAACTCTGTAGTGTTTGTTGCTTCATTCTTCCATTTGTGGTGAAAAGTTGTCCACCAGTTTCAATACCAGCATGCTTGTTGGAATAATCTATTGATTCTTGCCCCTTAACCCAAATCTTTTTAATACAATGTTTTCTATGGTTTCTTGTCATCTACTAGGTGTGTTTTTGGATAAGGTTTTTTTTTATTTTTTGGAAAGTTGGCAAAAGTTCGATTGTATTTAAAAAAAAAAGGGAGGGTTTATAAAAGAGAAAATGCAAAATCACACTAGTCTTCTCTTTTTTTGAGATCTTATCCTTTTTTTCACTGATACATATTTTCAGTATTTTCTCTTAAATTTGAATGGTACTTAGGCGACTTGCTGGATGTTCTTTTCCTTGATCTTTTGAATTTTTCTGTCAAGACGTTACCTTCCTTTGTCACTAGTGTTGTGAACTTGGGTTTTCTTATTAGACAGCAAACCAGTAACCTTGTGGGCTGCACCAGTAATTACTGAGATTTTATGATTTTAATACTCTACGATTTAGTGGCTTTAAAAAAAATCTTAGAGAAATTTGATTATAAATGTAATGATGTTAGGCTCAATCACTCTGTCATCGGTGATATAATGTTAAAATCATAAATGGTAGACTTGGATGGGTATTTCTATTTACTAGTCCTCACGGTTTCTGGAGTAGTTGCACTCTTTTCCTATTGTTTTTTTTTTTTTGCTAAACATTTACATGCCTATTCCAACTTAGGTATGTTAGCTACTACTGCGAAATTTTATTAAACTAAACCAAGCTTGTGAATAACTACAAGAAGAAGATGGTAAACCAATGAATAAATTCAACCAAGCTTTCGTGACCTAGTTTCTATACTCAAGTTGGCCTCTCATCCTTTACCTTGAGTTTTAGGGTGCCTATTAGTGTATAAGTCAGATGGGCCAAAGCCTATGGTACTATACTTGTACTGCATTCATTTTACTTGTATAACAATCTTATGCCAGTCTATATAAATGTAGTCTCTTGTACAACTTTCACACAAATCAATGTACTGAGAATTCCTTCTCAAATCCAATAGTTCGTGTCTCCCCTTAAATTTTGGTTAGAATTAAGGGATTTAGTCATAGAAAATATAGAGGGAGAACGGTTTGATTGCAGTAAGTAAAAATGGTGGATGGAAAGCGCAGAGATATGCCTATTAACTTGCACTTAAACGAAAATAAAAATAATTAACTCCAAGATCATCAATATAAGATTTTTCATACATTTCTTTGCCATCATTTTTCTTCTACTCTACAAATCTTCTTATCTCTTTTTTCTTCTATTGCAATTGAATGTTTAGGCATCTTTGAAATATATATTAGTGCGTGTGAATTGGTTTGATGTAAAATGACTTCTTGAAATATGAAGGTTTTAAATTTTAATGTCTTTTGGCTATACAGTCAAGTCTCAAGAGTAGTTTTTGGATTAATACAAGATTCTTGGCAAAAGTCGATCATATTCGTAAGAAAAAAAAGAAGAAGAAGTTCAATGAACAAGTAAAGATGTCCGATGCTAGTCACGAAATGTCATATTAAAGCAGCCACTTGAATGAAAAATATTGCGTTGAAAGGGCTTATAGAGTGTCTATAAGAATAGATGGAATGTGGATCATCATTCTATTTATTACTCTATTTTTTTATTTATGAAAAAACACCATAAATGGACAAAGTTACGTATTCAAAATTTCAAATGAAGATAAGGTTGGATTTATGCCTAAGAAAACTTATATAAAAAATAAATGGATTCTAAAAAATTATGAAGAGACATTTGAGGTAAATGGAATAAGTCTGCTTGATTAAGTTAAAATTTATTTTCAAACTATATTGTTGGTCTTTAACGTTTACACATATTACACGCTTGATCCCTAATTAATGTTTGAAACGCATGTAATTTAGTTCCTAATCCTAACGTTTCAAAAGCGTGCACTATTGGTCCCCATGATGATTTTTACTCCCTAAAGTTTCAAAAGTGAGTGTCATTGATCCCCAAATAATGTCATGGACTAATAACACTTATTTTTAGTCTTTAAAATTTTAAAAAGTGAGCATTATTGGTTCTCAATATTACACGATTTTGAAACCAATTGTGCACTTTTTAAACATTAAAGATCAAATATGCAACATATGTAAACATTAAAGATTAAAATTATTATTTAAATTAATTACATAACTCATTAAATATATCGTATAACTAAAAATATACGTGACTAGTCATTAGGGAATAAGATCCTTTTTATTTGAAATGAAATGGAGAGAGTCCATTTTATGGTCCAGATTAAATATTACAAATCTAACAGTGTACAGTTTGTCACATCATTTAAAATTTTATATGACGTAGCAGTATGTACACAGTTAGATTCATAAGATAATATCTGAACCAAAAAATGTACAAATAGTAAAGATTGAAGCAAAATTGCTACAAACTAGTTCAAGCTAATCTCCTCCGTACTTTTAGTTTTCGCTTCGAGTGAAGTAGTGATTCCTCTTCCTTCTAATTTTTGTAGAAAGAAGGATTTTTATACTTTCCGAGTGGGGCGATCCAACTCAGAATCAGAAATACCAAAACCTCAACTCACCGCGCTTCTGCCTTTTGCAGTACTTGATATATTAAAGATCAGGTTAGACTTATTTGCCCTTCTTCTTCTTCTTCTTCTTAGGGTTCATTAGATTTCTTCATTTCCCAATTATAACCCTGGTTAATTCATTTCAAGTTTCAATCAGCAGTAATCGCCTGATCTCGTTAGGCATTCTGGTGCTATGAATCGAAGCAATTGAATGTTATTATTAGGAATATTTTAGTAGTTTCTACTCTCTTAGTTAGCGTAGCGATTTTGGTTATGATAACATTTTGAATTTTGACATTTATGCACATGTTGTTTCTCAGAAGTTAAAATCTTCGAAGGTGAGTTGTTTGGAGGGTTGCATGTTAGAGAGAAGCCAGTAACTTATATATTATATAATGCATTTTCTAGCAATTATATCGATCTAATTTAAGACCTAACTTTGTTATCTGTCGCATTATTTTATTAATTGATTTGTTCTGTAACTTTGATTGGTGGTGGGTAAATTAGTTGGTATATGAACTTTGGTTGTTTATTCTCCCTATAGATTGTGGCTGTTTGTGTGTGTGTGTGTGTGTGTGTGTTTCTTTGTTTGGCATATACAGGCATGGTATTTAGGTAATGTTTTCTAACTAAATCACTATCTTTGCCATGACATTAGAAGATGGCACTTATCGGCAATATTTTCTTGTTCATTTTTTCAGGTCATACTTTTAATTTGCTTTAGTTGCCTCAATGACAAGAGCAAGCAATGTTATTGTTGCTACTGGTTTAGTAGCTTTTGCAGCTGCAGGCTTGGCATTTCCCTTTTACATGGCGTATGTAAATTGCTTTCTATGATGTTTATACTGTAGATGGTTGTATTTGATTGCATGAGTCAGAATAACATGGTTTGTATTATCCAGGTCCTCAAGAAAGCCTGTTATTGACTCATCGAAGGCACTGCCACCGCAGGCAACTTTCCGAGGGCCTTATATAAATACTGGGTCACGTGATGTAGGACCCGACCATCGAACTTACCCAAAGAATTGATTAACATTGTGAGGACCTTCTCTTAGTGTATGTAAACTACGTGCTCATTTATGTGTAATTTGTGCGAATCGATCTTTTTGAATCAGTTAGGCTTTCAGACCAATGGACCTGTTTGGATTCTGGACCAAGAAAGACTGCTTGATAAACCACAGTTAAATGAGAAGGCTTAACATTTATTCTTATCAACTAGCATTCTATTTGAATATGCATGGACTGGGATTATGAGATTTCCTTTTGATTTGGGACTGAGAGGTGAAAAGTGACACAGAATCACAGATTTTACTGCTTCGGTTAGACACAAAATAAATTCTTATTCATAATTCTCCTAAAGAGGGGTAAATACAGGTCCAAACCCTCAATATTGTAAGGTTGGCCTGTCTTCCTGCTAGAAAGGAAATTTGGGCTTCTGGTGTATAAATATCTGTCTGATGTGTCAGTTAATTACCACAATATTCCTTATATAACGCTTATTATCTCTCTTTCTCTCTGTTTTCTATTGCTGTGTAATTGAGACTAACCTTGAAAAACTGAAGGGGGATTATGTGAACAGTTCATCAATGGTTTCTAGTAGGCTTTCTTACTGAATCCGTGGGAATGAGGATGACAGTATAGTCCCAGAGATTGCTACACATCATAATTGTTTTTGTTTTGGATGAAGCCACCAATTGAAGTTGGGTTTGTTTTGATGTGAAAGGAGAGCGCACCATTTGGATTGGTCTTGGTTGGTAGTGTAGTTGAGCTCTCTGTGGACATTGGGTTCATAACCTATAGTCAAATATGTGTATGAAGTTTTTAGTCCATCAGGCATTGAAACCCCAGAAAAGCTCTCCAAAATCATGGGCGAGGGGTATGGGGTCATGGAGTTGACTACTGACCGTCTGATATTACTTATGAAATCTTACATTACATGAACAATGAGCAAGGGAGGGAGGGAAAGGCCACATGGCTCTAAAGCTTTTCATGAACAAAGCTTATGACCATGTGGATTAGGTTATCAGCAGAGGGTGATGGAAAAGTGATGACAACTTTCTACTCAGTTCTAGTAAATGGTTCCCCCAAGGGTTACATTCGCCCCACTAGTGAATATGTTGGAATCAAATGAAAATGCTTTAGGACAAAAACTGAGCGTGGACAAAACCACCATGTTATTCAGTCAAAATACACGAGCAATAGTGAAGGAACACATTCAGAATACATTGAGTGTACTGATTAAAGTAGTTGCGCAAGCGATCCTAACTTATGCCATGAGTGTGTTCACTGGGAGTCTTTCAATCCATAAGGAATAGAGAATAATAGAAGCCAAACTCTTTTTGAAATATTATTGAGTAAAAACTCAATGCCTTAAAGACTACAAGTTCAATATAAAAACTAACAAACTCCTAGGGCTCCTAAGAAAATCCTAATTCGTGGTAGGCACAAAATTAGGCTATAAATAGGAAAGTTTTCAGAAACGGAAAAGTTGAGTTAATTACGAAATCAACTTCGACTTACTCTAGAAAATGTCCCAAGAAGACTAAACAAAGGAATTTGCCCATAAAGTGGTGGGGCTCAGGTTGCCAAATTTCATGTAATTCTGTTTGCTCCGATGATTTATACTAGTACTTTGATATTTCGCGAACTTTTTGTGTGTTGACTTTTGATGGTCTCGTTGTTTAAATAAAGCATTTGTTGCCTATTTTTCTACAATTATTTCCAAAAAAAATTTGAGCAAACAAGATGCAACATATTGTGCTTTTCCCAATTGTACTTCCCTGTGACAAGTGAATACCCAACTATTAATTTTAGAATGCATTGGGTCGTCTTTATCTCGTTTAAGGCATGTGACAAACGCGGATCGAATACAAATGAGGTGGAACTCTGGATCTTTTCCTGGCAATTCATGACAAAAGCTTACTCTTTCTTTAATGCAACTAACTAATGGGCCATGATCATTAGAAGTATCAAGTGGAGATGTATGAGAGTGATGGATGTGAAGTGGAGAAGGATGGAGAAAGGTTGGGATATGATCATTAGCTTGCACTTTAGTGATGATAAGGATAATCAACTCTATCATCACATAAGTGATTTTTCCCGTACATTTCATTGCTATAGGCTTACTTTCAATCTATAAATCTTATTTTTTGATGATAAGTACAGAACAACAATGTATATGACTTAATCTCTTTGCTCTTCTATTGCTATTGAATGCTTAGACATCTTTGAAATAAATAACAAAATAATTCCTCAGGCGTTAAAATTCCTCAGACTTCACCTGAAGGTCCTGAAGCTCGTGCTATTCAATCTCCGAGAGCATGTGCAACCAGGTTTCCCATGATGCAGTCTCAAGGTTTGCTCTTTGTTTGGCCAGATGAGAATGGCTGGGAAAGAGCTCGTGCTACCAAGCCTCCCATGTAATTGATTCACTTTATATCTATAATTTTTTTTTTGTTGATGATAGGGGCTCATAATGATATTTGTACAAGTTGTGGGATATAATTCATTGCAATGTGATAAATAATTTAATAGAATTTGGTGATGTTTTATAGGGAAAAATAATTTTCTAGCCATAATTTGGATACCATAAATTGATTGATCACTGGATTGTATGTGTTAAAGATTCTGAATTTTAATCCAAAGCAAACAAAAACTTAATACTAAAACTATTTAATCATGAATTCTTAGATTCCTTATTGAGCACTGATATTGGAAATCCCCTGTTTAGGACAGAGCTTCTTAAGCTTCCTTTTGCAACAACCCAAATGTTTTTTTTTTTTTTCTCTCTCACAAAGGGAAAAATAATTTTCTAGCTATAATTTGGATACCAAGAATTGATTGATCACTGGATTCATTGTGTTAAAGATGCCAAATTTTGTGGGGAAACAATTAATCTTGATTGTAGTTTCCAGAGAAGAAAAAGACTTGCACACACAGCTAAATCTTCTAATAATGGATAAAGAGAGAAAGAAAAAAGAGGAAATAAATAAAAAAACAACAATTCAATAGGAGCCAGCAAAATAAAATCAGGGAACTTAACTTTATTTTTGTTCTAGAGGAATATTAGATGGAAGCAGTAACATGATAAAATTGAAAATTATCCCATCATTATTGGTGAATGCATGATTTGATACGAAGTCTTTGAAACAATATTGAAAGACTCAACAAATAATTCAAACTTACACCTCTAAATTAAATATGAGCATTAATCTCAGTACAAGCAAAATCTTTATTGGAAGCAAATGAATTGTGAAGGATATTCCCATACACCTCTAAATTGGTGAATGCTCACTCTTCAATTGTATATCCACTAATATCGCATGTAATTTGAGACAATTCCATGTTCTTCTATTTGTGGCAGTCAGCAAGAACTTGGTTCCTCCACCACAATCCATAATGCGTTTAGCTTTCTCATTTCATCGCTGCTCACCCTCCTCCAATTCAAGAATCAAAACTTTGGCAACCTATTTGAAACGCATGGTGCAACCATGTTGCTTTTTATCATGGCCGTACTTGTTTATGCAATAGCATTGGCAGGGATAAGCAAACCGACTCCCAACACAAGCTACATCCCAATACTCATGCATGTGTGTTTCATTTTTGGAGCTTCTGCCTGCGGCTTGCTGCTATTGATCCTTGTACCTCCCTTTGGATGGCTCATCCTCAGTTTATGTGCATGCATGTTTGTAAAGTTACTTTGTGACTCACACGGACAGATTCTCGAAATATTGTGTGGCTGGTTCCAAAATAGTTTGCAGTCACTGCGTCAAGCAGTTTCCAGAGCATTAAACAGATGTACGATGCCGGCCGCCAACTCAACAAAGCAACAAGTGGTGGAAATGGAAGCAATAAAAACAGAGTAAGTGATCTTATATAACGCCATATCTTCACTTTACACATTCTATCTAAAGTTTAAAACTCCACATATTAATATGTTCATATCAATTAAAGCTTATTTATGTATGTTTTGAATGTCACAGATCTGATACATTGCAAGGCTAGAGGAAAAGTGCTACAACTATTGCCAGAACTATTAGCTATGTTTCCTCCGTAAGTCTACGTGTTGAGGATAGAAAAAATTGACTCATATGAACCAATAATGAGATTTATCAAATACTCGTGGTGATGTTTACTTTAAATAGTACAAGCTGGACAGGGTGATCCCTTTAGCCGTGATCTATTGTTTCAAACTTTTCTCTTTACAAAAAAATTTTAGTTTGGGTTTTGTTTTCATATCATTGCTTTGGCACAATGAAACTTGTATCCCCCATATGATAGGGAAAAATAAATGGCAGAGAAAATTCTTGTTCCCACACAAGGACGAACATCAATTAACAGTTGTATGTTTTAAAAATCTTTTAATGTGTGATTCAAAGTTCAATAAACAGAAATGTAAATGAGATGACAAAAAAAATGTCTTGGTCCTCACATCTACGAGGCCTTCTTTTAATTGGTTCGGAAAAAAACTCTTGATTCAATCCAAATGAGGTTCTCAAACTAAGCACTATTTCAAAGTGCTATTATATTTCTGTAAACATATTTTCATAAGAAAGAATGTGCCAATTATATGTATGCAACTCTACACAGAAAGAGATATTTATCTCAAATGGAACTACTTCAACGCATAAATTGCTTGAATTACCTCTGACATGGTAAAATAATGCCTGAATTCCTTCTAATCTGGATCTCAAACTGAAGGTGCCAGTTACCTTGGCTACTAAGCCTCTTGATATCTTACATGGGACCTAAAACCAACTCCCTGGCTATCTCCTATTGTGTAGTCTATAGGTCCCAAAGGCCTATAAGAAACATAATTAGCTCTTACTTTAATAGCCTCATGATGCCTTACAAAGGAACTAAATCAACTCCCTGGCTATCTCCTACTGTGTACTTACTACCTATCTCCGACTGTGTACTTACTACTTACAGGTCCCAATGGCCTCTAACGGACAAAAAGAAACATATTTATCTCAAACTTGATCAGGAAGCCTCTATGGATAGCCTTGACATATTGACACTAATTTTTGTTGAAGAATTGCTCATTGCTTGAGCCTCACATGTTCTTTTCTCAAATATGTGTTTTAGTGACGCTTGAAACTAACAGACTAAGAAGCTGCTCAATAATCCCAAGCAACCAAATACAAGAATCATATACATGAGATTTCGTAAGTATCATGCAATCAACAAGTAATATAAGCTAAATGTAAGAAAATGTAGTCACATCCAAGATGTGTGCTAGTAATATAAGCTAAATGTAAGATATTGTAGTCACATTCAAGATGTGTGCAGCTTTAAATACTTAAGTGAGAGTGATGAACTTACTTATTGATATAATAACATGGTGCAATAAACTCGGCACTGATCTGTGGGTTCCCATCATTCGCTCCAGCAAAGCCCCAAGGACCACTAGACTCCAACTTAAAAGGCAAAGACTTTGCTCTCTCTCTCTCTCTCTCCTTCCTGTAACCTGTACAGCAAATTATTCTATAAGTAACATGGAAAGTAATCCATTTTTTCCAGTGACCTTTGGGCCAAACAGAACCTCCAACCGTAAGTATCAGGTGGTCAATGATGTCAGGGTGGGTGTGTGAGTCAATTTACCAAGAAAAAAAGAAGGTTAACTTCTATAACAAGTAAAAAATTTAAAGTTGTTCCTAATCAAATAAGTTTTACTACAATATTCCTGTCAAACTACATCGCTAGCCATAGAAGTGCTTGTATTTCTAAAACTCATTAACCAAATGTTCAAGAAGAGAAGCATAGAGTGATTTGGTAACAAAACCAACGAGCCGACCTATATACAGATTCAGAGGTTTCATAGATAAGGAGCTGGTTGAACCTCAAACATAACTACCTCCAAATCCAGCCAAACTGTTCCATTTGTTTCATAGTGGCAGTTTTCATAAATAAGAATCAGGTTGGGTCATCAAAAGCACATCTGCGGGATGGGAATCACGTTTGGTCATAGTTATCTTGATTCAGGGGTTCCATGCTGTGGATTTCCCAGGACAAGTCAGAGACAATTTAAAACAAGAAGTCAATTTTGTTGTGAGCTTCAAGCTTGAAAAGAGTACAGTATGGTTCTGTCCCAATATATTCATCAATACTTTTTTTCCCCCCAATCACAACAGCTTGTTAAACATCATTGTTTATGCTATTTGAGAAAATATGTCTTACCCCTAACCCGCTACTTCAAAAATGACAAAGCCATTGGCAATAAACTTGAATTCACAAGAAAGCATTACAATTTTAAATTTCACAAGCTACATAAATTCATCCACTAATACATAATATTAAAAAAATTGATTGCTAAAAGATTTAACTACATACCTTGTGATGAGCAAAATCAATGTGTGAAGGATCAGAGACATTCTCCATGAGGGTATCATAGCCATAGAACAGATCACATTGAATTGTCACCGACGAAAACTCAGGTTTATCAAGGTCATCCGGCAACCTATAAAACATCACCAAGTTCTATTAAATTATTTATCACATTGCAATGAATTATATCCCACAACTTGTAAAAATTTCATTATGAGCCCCTATAATCAACAAAAAAAAAATTATAGACATGAAGTGAAGCAATTACATGGGAGGCTTGGTAGCACGAGCTCTTTCCCAGCCATTCTCATCTGGCCAAACAAAGAGCAAACCTTGAGACTGCATCGTGGGAAACCTGGTTGCACATGCTCTCGGAGATTGAATAGCACAAGCTTCAGGACCTTCAGGTGAAGCCTGAGGAATTTTAACGCAAGATCCACACCCATCAAATGACCAACCATGGTAAGAACACTGCAAGTTGCCGCCTTCATCAATCCGCCCTTCCTACAAACCATATGAACTCATCAAGATCATGAAAAACCCTCCAAGAACCAAATTCCCCAATAGGTCGTTGAAAATTTTGAAGAATTAAAGAAATCATTGTATTGGATTTACCATATTCTATTATTTTGGGACCCAATAAAGCAAGATTTCTTCTAGAAACCAAAACAACTAACAACATATATATTAACCCACTTTATCTATCTATTCATTAATATTATTTTACTTGTCTATCAACATCCAAAACCCAATAAAGGGTAACCTTCAATAAAGGGTACAAGTTTCATTGTACCAAAGCAATGATATGAAAACAAAACCCAAACTAAAATTTTTTTGTAAAGAGAAAAGTTTGAAACAATAGATCACGGCTAAAGGAATCACCCTGTCCAGCTTGTACTATTTAAAGTAAACATCACCACGAGTATTTGATAAATCTCATTATTGGTACATATGAGTCAATTTTTTCTATCATCAACATGTAGACTTACCGAGGAAACATAGCTAATAGTTCTGGCAATAGTTGTAGCACTTTTCCTCTAACCTTCCAATGTATCAGATCTGTGACATTCAAAACATACATAAATAAGCTTAAATTGATATGAACATATTAATATGTGGAGTTTTAAACTTTAGATAGAATGTGTAAAGTGAAGATATGGCGTTATATAAGATCACTTACTCTGTTTTTATTGCTTCCATTTCCACCACTTGTTGCTCTGTTGAGTTGGCGGCCAGCATCGTACATCTATTTAATGCTCTGGAAACTGCTTGACACAGTGACTGCAAACTATTTTGGAACCAGCCACACAATATTTCGAGAATCTGTCCGTGTGAGTCACAAAGTAACTTTACAAACATGCATGCACATAAACTGAGGATGAGCCATCCAAAGGGAGGTACAAGGATCAATAGCAGCAAGCCGCAGGCAGAAGCTCCAAAAATGAAACACACACGCATGAGTATTGGGATGTAGCTTGTGTTGGGAGTCGGTTTGCTTATCCCTGCCAATGCTATTGCATAAACAAGTACGGCCATGATAAAAAGCAACATGGTTGCACCATGCGTTTCAAATAGGTTGCCAAAGTTTTGATTCTTGAATTGGAGGAGGGTAAGCAGCGATGAAATGAGAAAGCTAAACGCATTATGGATTGTGGTGGAGGAACCAAGTTCTTGCTGACTGCCACAAATAGAAGAACATGGAATTGTCTCAAATTACATGCGATATTAGTGGATATACAATTGAAGAGTGAGCATTCACCAATTTAGAGGTGTATGGGAATATCCTTCACAATTCATTTGCTTCCAATAAAGATTTTGTTTGTACTGAGATTAATGCTCATATTTAATTTAGAGGTGTAAGTTTGAATTATTTGTTGAGTCTTTCAATATTGTTTCAAAGACTTCGTATCAAATCATGCATTCACCAATAATGATGGTATAATTTTCAATTTTATCATGTTACTGCTTCCATCTAATATTCCTCTAGAACAAAAATAAAGTTAAGTTCCCTGATTTTATTTTGCTGGCTCCTATTGAATTGTTGTTTTTATTTATTTCCTCTTTTTTCTTTCTCTCTTTATCCATTATTAGAAGATTTAGCTGTGTGTGCAAGTCTTTTTCTTCTCTGGAAACTACAATCAAGATTAATTGTTTCCCCACAAAATTTGGCATCTTTAACACAATGAATCCAGTGATCAATCAATTCTTGGTATCCAAATTATAGCTAGAAAATTATTTTTCCCTTTGTGAGAGAGAAAAAAAAAAAAAAACATTTGGGTTGTTGCAAAAGGAAGCTTAAGAAGCTCTGTCCTAAACAGGGGATTTCCAATATCAGTGCTCAATAAGGAATCTAAGAATTCATGATTATATAGTTTTAGTATTAAGTTTTCGTTTGCTTTGGATTAAAATTCAGAATCTTTAACACATACAATCCAGTGATCAATCAATTTATGGTATCCAAATTATGGCTAGAAAATTATTTTTCCCACAACTTGTAAAAATTTCATTATGAGCCCCTATCATCAACAAAAAAAAATTATAGACATGAAGTGAAGCAATTACATGGGAGGCTTGGTAGCACGAGCTCTTTCCCAGCCATTCTCATCTGGCCAAACAAAGAGCAAACCTTGAGACTGCATCGTGGGAAACCTGGTTGCACATGCTCTCGGAGATCGAATAGCACGAGCTTCAGGACCTTCAGGTGAAGCCTGAGGAATTTTAACGCAAGATCCACACCCATCAAATGACCAACCATGGTAAGAACACTGCAAGTTGCCGCCTTCATCAATCCGCCCTTCCTACAAACCGTATGAACTCATCGGGAGCATATCAGCTGCAATGGGTGAATCCCCACAATGTGAATAATTGGCCCAATAATAAAGCTACATGTAATTAAAAAAAACATCTCAGCAAGCTGAGCAGTCAAAGCTAAAACAGTTTTCATTTGTCTCATGTGACCAAACAGACTCAGTTTGCATAACCAACCACACAACCCCATCCTTGATGCCGTAATTCTTAGCTCCACCGTCTTCTTCCACCCCACACTTTTTCTTCCTTCTTTCTCACCGATCTGGCTATCCCTGTAATTTTGTCTCCCTACCTCATCATATCACCAATTTACATTGCCTCAATGAAGGTCATAAACCATTTATAAAGTAAAAGATAAAATAAAAAAATTTGATACAAATAGATCGTGAAATAGGGAAGGAAGAAATAGGGGAGGGGAAACCTTTATGCTGGACGGATTGGTGCTGGGATGGTGGGGTTCTCTTGGCGGCGGTGCGAGCAACGAAGACGATGAACTCCTTGACGCCTGCACCTCTACAGTACCCGTGTCTCAACTCTTACGCCCAACGCCTTTGCCAATATCACCGGATCCGACCCATCTGAGTTGTGCTTCAGCACCAATAGTGCCGTGATCTTCATCGAAGTACTCGAAGTGGCTTACGTCGTGATCTTCTTCGGTGAGAAAGAAGGAAAAAAAAAGGTGAGGCGGCGGCCATCGTTGGGGCCGAGGACGCTAGCAAAATGGGGTATTTTTGGCTGGTGATGGAAGTTTGGGCTTCTTTGGTTACAGGGAACAATAAAATCTTTGTTTTAGGTTTGACACCTCACTTGCTGACATGTTTTTTTTTCAATTACATGTAGTTTTATTATTGGACCAATTGTTCACATTGTGGGGATTCCATATTCACCCATGGCAGATGATATGCTCCCGAACTCATCAAGATCATGAAAAACCCTCCAAGAACCCAATTGGTTGGAAAGCCTAGTTAGGATATTAATGGGGCATGAATGTGTGACTTTTACTATATCCAGATTAAATTTAAATCTCAATACAAAAATGCCTTAGTCCATCAGGCCTACTTTGGTCCAATGGGATAGTTATCTGTAATCCAATGACTGAGGATCCATAAAGAGAAGAAAATTGTGGTAAAGCCGTAAAGGGCCCAAATGGTTGAAACCCCATAAAAGCTTTGCAAAATCATACGCAAGGGTGGGGTCGTGGACTTGATCCACATTTAGAAGCATAGTTTCAATTTTGTTTTGGTGTTCATACTACTTCTCCAAATTTTTGTTTTGGTCTCGTTTTTTCTTTGGTCGGAAAGTGTATCCCAACAGCATTTGTGTCATACTTGGCAGAAATGTCAAGGACTATGTAGTGACAAGCTTTCTTATATAATTCAACCGTAGGCTTTGCTAGATAATTAACTCCGTGGTAAGCTTCATGATAGACGAATTCTTCTTTTTTATTTTTTATTTTTTTTTTCAATAATATGCACATCAAGGTCGTTGTGGCACTCAAGTAAGCTTAATTATTGCATTTTAACATGATCTAGACTTGAGAAATTAGCTGCCCATCATATTGCTTTGCTTGTAAAAGTCATAGGTCTGGTTATTTCTTCACACAATTAGCCAACTATGTGATGAAGCTTTGTCTCTCCTCCCTTTATGTTTACATAAGGAAATCTATAATAAAAAAGAAATTAATTTTTTTTTAGTTAAAAAAAAAAAAACCTATTTAGGGTCTTTTGCTTCGGATCCAAAGGATCTCAGGCCATTTCTGACCATTCTACCTATATTTTTCATCAACCAGTACATAATAGATCAACAGATCGTGTCCAAAGTTGTGAAAAATTATATGATACTAAACTTTTTTCTTTTATCCTTTGATCCATGACCCTGCCATGTCCTTGATGATCATGGCATAGCCAACAAGCCTACCAAAATTTTCCAAGTTTCTGTTCTTATTTCATTCGATCTTCTTTTTTAATTCATTTTCTCCTTAAAAGCTGACAAAACACAGAAAGCAAGAATGACAAGGACTTCACCCTACACTCCAAATCCTAGCTTTCATTTCTGTTAGAACTAGTAAGTGCAATTTAACTAGTACTATTTTTTTATGTACTTATTCTTGGCTCCCAAAATGCATGGACTGATTAAAGTTACATTTGGGATGAAGCAAGATGGGGGGGCAGAGGACTATATATTCCGGCCACCCTTCACCTACCCCCCATCATTGGATAAAATGATGTGTAAACCTAAATATCAACATCAACATGGTTTTTCAAGTACATGTAAGAGAATGTTTTATATAATCTGGTTACTCTTCCACTCCCCTCCTATCCTCTTTTCAATCCATACATAGGGTAAAGTATGTGTAGTAGGCTAAGAAACCTAAATATCAACATGGAAGTCTACGTATGAGGATGCCCTTGGATATACCGATGGAGTTTGCTTCAAGAAAGCCTATTAGTGGTTTCTTTTTATCATGGAATTCGCATTTTATCAAGGTAAAGGCCAATCGAAATGTAGCTGGCTTTCATACTAGTCACTGTTAAGTAAATGGTAATATGTTCTGATGTGATTCAATAGAATACAGACAGATATCATTATTTTATCGGGTCTAGTGTAGAATCCAACCCTTTTCAAACTACCTCATTGGCCCCGACAAAGCTAGGGGAAAGAGAAAAAAAGGTTGATAGATTGATTGATTACGTGGTGTTTGGCACAATCGAACTGAGTTTTGGTTTTGTAAATTGAATTAATGAAAAGTCCTAAAACATTGTCATCCAAATGAGAATTATTGGGCGTAATAAACTTAATTTTGTTAATCCCATTTAACCTCCAATTAATATGAATGTGTAAAATATACGAGAGAGATTAAGAGAGCATACCAGGAAATAAGGCAGGGTTAAGACGTTCCTTATGAGAAGCCACTGAATACCATAACCAAGCAATCCCATAAAAGCAGCCATGAAGAGCACGACCCACAATGGAAAATACATCAAGGCCAGCCCAGAAGACCAGCCAAACACCTTGCCAAGATCGGATGCCACAGCCAAGTAATTAAGCTGAACCTGGGAAATCCCAAGAACCGATTTGAAAGCCGAAGAGTAGGCAGAAAAATCAAAGTTTGTGCCTGTGAATGCTTGAATCCATATTGTGGCCACCAATATCATCCATTTACGTGACTGTCCTGCCATGATAGGATACCTCAACCTCAACCAACGCCAATAGCTTCCGCTTAGTTAGTGATGGATATACAATTGAAGAGTGAGCATTCACTAATTTAGAGGTGTATGGGAATATCCTTGACAATTCATTTGCTTCCAATAAAGATTTTGTTTGTACTGAGATTAATGCTCATATTTAATTTAGAGGTGTAAGTTTGAATTATTTGTTGAGTCTTTCAATATTGTTTCAAAGACTTCGTATCAAATCATGCATTCACCAATAATGATGGGATAATTTTAAATTTTATCATGTTACTGCTTCCATCTAATATTCCTCTAGAACAAAAATATAACATTAAAGCTATTCTTAGATCTTTTTCTCAGTGTCATCATATTGATTGTGTATTAGTTTTCTGGTCTCACTTGAAGTAATGTGATCTGGGTTATGTTCATTTTGGCTAGACTAGATGGGTTTTCTACTATGCATGTATCTGTTGCTTAGAACTCTACAATTAACATTTTGTTTTGGAGTAATATTGCAATTAGCACCATATTGAGACACATGTATTGGCCCTTGCTAGAAACAATCAGCAGTAATCGCCTGATCTCGTTAGGCATTCTGGTGCTATGAATCGAAGCAATTGAATGTTATTATTAGGAATGTTTTAGTAGTTTCTACTCTCTTAGTTAGCATAGCGATTTTGGTTATGATAACATTTTGAATTTTGACATTTATGCACATGTTGTTTCTCAGAAGTTAAAATCTTCGAAGGTGAGTTGTTTGGAGGGTTGCATGTTAGAGAGAAGCCAGTAACTTATATATTATATATAATGCATTTTCTAGCAATTATATCGATCTAATTTAAGACCTAACTTTGTTATCTGTCACATTATTTTATTAATTGATTTGTTCTGTAACTTTGATTGGTGGTGGGTAAATTAGTTGGTATATGAACTTTAGTTGTTTATTTTCTCTATAGATTGTGGCTGTTTGTGCGTGTGTGTGTGTGTGTTTCTTTGTTTGGCATATACAGGCATGGTATTTAGGTAATGTTTTCTAACTAAGTCACTATCTTTGTTATGACATTAGAAGATGGCACTTATCAGCAATATTTTCTTGTTCATTTTTTCAGGTCATACTTTTAATTTGCTTTAGTTGCCTCAATGACAAGAGCAAGCAATGTTATTGTTGCTACTGGTTTATAAATATTGTAAGGTTGGCCTGTCTTCCTGCTAGAAAGGAAATTCGGGCTTCTGGTTTATAAATATCTGTCTGATGTGTCAGTTAATTACCACAATATTCCTTATATAATGCTTATTATCTCTCTTTCTCTCTGTTTTCTATTGCTGTGTAATTGAGACTAACCTTGAAAAACTGAAGGGGATTATGTGAACAGTTCAGCAATGGTTTCTAGTAGGCTTTCTTACTGAATCCGTGGGAATGAGGATGACAGTATAGTCCTAGAGATTGCTACACATCATAATTGTTTTTGTTTTGGATGAAGCCACCAATTGAAGTTGGGTTTGTTTTGATGTGAAAGGAGAGCGCACATTTGGATTGGTCTATGGTTGGTAGTGTAGCTGAGCTCTATGCGGACATTGGGTTCATAACCTATAGTCAAATATGTGTATGAAGTTTTTAGTCCAGCAGGCATTGAAACCCCAGAAAAGCTTTCCAAAATCATGGGCGAGGGGTATGGGGTCATGGAGTTGACTATTGACCGTCTGATATTACTTATGAAATCTTACATTACATGAGCAATAAGAGCAGGGGAGGGAGGGAAAGGCCACATGGCTCTAAAGCTTTTCATGAACAAAGCCTGTAACCGTGTGGATTAGGTTATCAGCAGAGGGTGATGGAAAAGTGATGACAACTTTCTACTCAGTTCTGGTAAATGGTTCCTCCAAGGGTTACATTCGCCCCACTAGTGAATATGTTGGAATCAAATGAAAATGCCTCAGGACAAAAACTGAGCGTGGACAAAACCACCATGTTATTCAGTCAAAATACACGAGCAATAGTGAAGGAACACATTCAGAGTACATTGAGTGTATCGATTATCAAACAATATGAGAAGTATCTAGGGCCTCTTCATTGGTTGGTAGATACGAAACACAAACTTTCAGTGACAATAAGGAGAGAGTGGAGAAAAACTACAAAGCTAGAAGGAAAATCTATTGTCACAGGCAGGCCGTGAAATACTGATTAAAGCAGTTGCGCAAGCGATCCTAACTTATGCCGTGAGTGTGATCAAAATAGCTTGTGTGCAAGCATAGCAACCATGATTCGCAGGTTTTGGTGGGGGCAACGAGGTCAGGTGCAGAAAATTGACTGGCTTGCTTGGAGAAAAATGTGTAAGCCGGGATGGGGTTTGGGTTTTCAAGGCTTGAAACTTTTCATTAAAGATTTGCTTGCAAATCTGGGTTGGCGGCTACTCATAATTCACATACAATGCTTCATCAGATTCTCAAACAACGATACTTCCCCAATAGTAACTTCTTAGATTTTATAGCTCGGCCAAGCTTCCCATATGCCTGGAAGAGTCCAGCTAGATGCTGGAAAATGGACTAGGTTGGAGAATAGCCGATGGGGGAACACATAAGAATATGGAAGGGAGGTGCCTCCCTAAAACTTCCTCTAGGAAAATTACCTCTCCCTTCACAGCCCGTTTGGAATAAGGGAAATTGGTGGAAATGGATTAATACAAAGAATAATTTAAGAATGTCTTTCATTCCTCTATTTGAGAGTTTAAGGAGGGAATGAAAATGAATGGAAAAACCATTCCCTTATTTGGAAGTTAAGTAGGAGGGAATGAAATGATTAGGAGGGAATATTTATTCCTCTCATTTCCCTTAAAAGCTCAATTTTTCATTCCTCCCAAAATTGGGAAGAATTGGAGGGAACACTTCTTCATTCCTTTCCATTGTTTATATTCATTCCATGTTATTCCTTTACTTTATAATATACTCATTTCATTCCGTTATAACTCCTAAACGAAGCCTTAGGCTTTTGGCACCGAGGGCTGTTGTGGGGGACCTAATATATGAGGGATAGAGGTCGTGGAAGGAGTAGCTAATCAATGAGATTTTTTAGCCAACCGAAGTTGAGGTTATTAAACTTGTAGTCTCCATAGAAGAATAACAAAAACAAGTCTGATATAAACCAATATTGTTATCCATCATAAGAACACAACAATCATCAGAACATAACATCTAATAAAATTTGGGCAGTTTTCCACACCATCCAACTTCCTAACTTGCAATACTCTCTTACTCAGAATTAAGCCACAAACAATACTCTTAAATGAGACAAACTCAATCAATAAATTAGACAACGAAGAACATTGTGGAGAATAAAAATAAGTTTTTTTTTTCCCTTACAATAAGGTTATGTTTGGCATCTCTACTGAAAAGTTTTTCACAACTTTTAAGGCAAATAATGTATTTTACCAAAAAAAGAAAAAAAAAAGAAAAAAAAAAAAGAAAAAAAAAGGGGTAAATTACATTTTAATTTTATAACTTTCAAAATTTCCATTTAAATGTCAAAGTTTCTCAAATTTTTTTTTTTTCCTTTTTTTGAGAGAAAAGATAATTACCCCAGAATCCACTAAGAGTCTTTGAATCTAGGCTAAGGAATAGAGAATAATAGAAGCGAAACTCTTTTTGAAATATTACTGAGTAAAGACTCAATGCCTTAAAGACTACAAGTTCAATATAAAAACTAACAAACTCATAGGGCTCCTATGAAAACCCTAATTCGTGGTAGGCACAAAATTAGGCTATAAATAGGAAAATTTTCAGAAACGGAAAAGTTGAGTTAGTTACGAAATCAACTCCTACATGCTCTAGAAAATTTCCCAAAATAGATGAGATCTTATTCTGACTTTGAAATTGAAAATTACAACAAAAACCATTAACAACAAAATTGACTAATAGAAAGCCTAAACAAAGGAATTTGCCCGAATAGTGGTGGGGCTCAGGTTGCCAAATTTCATGCAATTTCGTCTGCTCCGATGATTTATACTAGTACTTTGATATTTCCTGAACTTCTTATGTGTTGACTTTTGATGGTCTCGTTGTTTAAAGAAAGCATTTGTTATCTATTTTTCTTCAATTAATTCTAAAAAAAATATTGAGCAAACAAGATGCGACAAATTGTGCTCTTCCCAATTGTACTTCCCCGTGACAAATGAATACCCAACTATGTATTTTAGAATGCATTGGGTCGTCTTTCTCTCATTTAAGGCACATGACAAACGCGGATCGAATACAAATGAGGTGGAAGTCTGGATCTCTTCCTGGCAATTCATGACAAAAGCTTACTCTTCCTTTAATGCAACTAACTAATGGGCCATGATCATTAGAAGTATCAAGTGGAGATGTATGAGAGTGATGGATGTGAAGTGGAGAAGGATGGAGAAAGGTAGGGATATGATCATTAGCTTGCACTTTAGTGATAATAAGGATGGTCAACTCTATCATCACATAAGTAATTTTTCCCGTACATTTCATTGCTATAGGCTTACTTTCAATCTATAAATCTTATTTTTTGATGATAAATACAAAACAACATTATATATGATTTAATCTCTTTGCTCGTCTATTGTTATTGAATGCTTAGACATCTTTGAAATAAATAAATGTGTATGAGAGAGAGAGAGAGAGAGAGAGAGAGAGAGAGAGAGAGAGAGAGAGAGAGAGAGAGAGAGAGAGAGAGAGAGAATATGACTTTTTGGTAATATAATGTGTCATGTTAATTAACATTTGTTTGGTAATATAATGTGTCATGTTAATTAACATTTGTTTAATACTTTAATGTAATGTCTTTTGCTTAAGGTCACAAGATTTGATAAGAGTAATTGAAGGATTAATATGTGATTTTTATTAAAAGTTAGTATTAGATTTCAGATGTGGCTAATTCCATATGACAAAATTAGAGTAAATGAAATTCCTATAGTGGTATATTAATGCCTATAGTGAATTGTGAAAAGGCTTATATTAATGCAAAAGAAAAGTATTTTTTTTAAATTAACAAAAAAATGGACTCTTAAATGATTTAAGAGTGCAAAATCTATTTTAAATAGAAAATCCTCCATTCATTTGTCACTCCTCATAATAAAATATTAACTTCATAAACTTTTATGAAAGAAAGTGGACAAATCTTTTCATTGCGACTAGTGAAAGTTTTTAGAGAAAGGATTTTGTACTAGTTAACTAGAGATTGTTAAAGAAAAGATCATGATGTAAATTTATATATATATATATATATATATATATATATATTGGTAACATTTTTTTTTTGGTTGCTAAATATGTTGTTTTGCTATAAGAGTAACAAATGCACTCATTGTGACACGTTCAATGTATAAATTAATTATAATACATATAATGTAAAATGAAAATAAACAATATAATGTATTAATAAATATTTCTAAATAGTAGCATTTTCGCACCGCTCCAAACATGTGAAGAGGTTTCTTTTGTGAGAGCAATAGGCCTTGCCCCCTTATAAAAACCAAAATGAATTGGTAATAAATAAAAATAAAATTTAAAATTTCATATGCATCCCTGCATCAAGACCAATGCATATATTCGATATCAAGACCAATGCATGCACATGAAACAAAATAACTTAGTTACCAAAAAAAAATGAAACAAAATACTTTGCACTATTCAATAACAAAAAATTGAAGAGAAAGACATTCATTAATCTGAAGCCGAAAATAATAATAATAATAATAATAAAATAATAAAACGGAAATAAACATAGTTCACTAGAAAAGCAGGACATTGAAGCAAAGAAATCATCATGACGGCTTCCGACAGTTCTTGACAACTAGGAATGGCAACGAGTTGAGTTTGGGGTGGAAGAGGCTTTTCCAAACCCAAACCCTCGAAATATTTTATATACCAAACCCTATTAAATTTTAGGAATTCCATCACAAACCCTTTCCATTTATATTTGAAAAACTCAAACCCGCTTACTTATTTACCATATGTCACCTCAGATTGAATTAACCTAAATTTTGAATAACTAAAATATTGTGATTAAATTTGAATAACTAAAGTACTATAAATACTCCATTGTCATAGCAATTATTACGTTGAAACCATTAAAAGTATTCTAAAAATCTAATATAACATCTTAAATGTTTACATAGCATTCCTCTACTAACATTATAAAACCCTAGTTTTTGTGTAAATAAATTAAATAATAAGGGTGTTTTAATAATTAAATGCATAATCGGACCGGGTTTGGAAACCTAGGTGTAAAACCCAAACCCCAGTGAGTTTAGAAATTTGAAACCAAACCCTCATCAAACCCATCTAATAAAATTTCAAACCCTTACCATTAGGGTCAAGTCAGGCCAAAAAACCCTCAAAACTCAACCCATTGCCATCCCTATTAACAACACCTAATTAGATTTTTTTTTTTTTTGAGGAAAGCCTAGTAAGGATATTAATGGGGCGTGAATGTGTGACTTTTACTATATCCAGATTAAATTTAAATCTCAATACAAAAATGTCTTAGTCCATCAGGCCTACTTTTGGCCGAAAGGGATAGTTATCTGTAATCCAATGACTGAGGCTCCATAAAGAGAAGAAAATTGTGGTAAAACTGTAAAAGCTTTCCAAAATCATACGCAAGGGTGGGGTCGTGGACTTGATCCACATTTAGAAGCATAGTTTCAATTTTGTTTTGGTGTTCATACTACTTCTCCAAATTTTTGTTTTGGTCTCGTTTTTTCTTTGGTCGGAAAGTGTATCCCAACTGAGCACGTGGTCAAAGAAATCCAATCCAGTAAGTAATTGCTTTGCCCTGTACATGCCATAAATTTTCCATCCCTCCACGGTATTTTTATCACCCCCACTTAATTTGTCAAATTTGTGGACATGGATATTTCTCACAAATGAAATCACAATAGCACCGTGCTAACACTAGTAATAAAGACTCACTAACCAATGAAATTTCAACAACTATTAACATCTCTAAGAAAGGAGGTCCTTTTTGTAATTTGGACTCTACAGCTTTCCCTCCTCAAATTACCGTTAAGCTCCTTGGTTCATACTGTGGCCACGTGTTATTGGCTAAATGGCTATAGAGATTCATCAACGAGAAACCTGAGAAGAAAATCCATAATAACATTCAACAATGTGAACTCTGGAGTGATACTTTCACTTCGGGAAAGATCCCCAGACAGACATAGCCATTTCAAACTTGTACGCAAAGCTCTCTCTCTCTCTTTCTCTCTGCTTCTATTTCTATTTCTAGTTAAGAAAGTAACATCCTTGGACTGAATTAAGCGCTCATAATAATGGCACTGCTATTCTCAACCTCTGCTTCTGCTACAATTCTTACATTCTCATCACCTTCACCAACCAATAATAAAGCCTTCAACACCCCAAGACTCAATTTTTCAAGAAAATCGAAAAGTAGTAGAGCTAGAAATCTTTCTATTCCACGTGTAGCTGCTCCTCCAACCCCATCACCAACCACACCAGTGGATCAGTATCGAGAAGAAGAGTATGGAATTGAGGATGAAGACAGTGAGGAAAGCTCGTCTTCCAAGTTCTCTTGGAGGGATCACTGGTACCCAGTTTCTCTAATTGAAGATTTGAACCCGAAGCTCCCAACCCCATTTCAGCTTCTGGGTCGAGATATCGTGCTCTGGTTCGACAAGTCTTCCAGTGAATGGGTCGCTTTCGAAGACAAATGCCCCCACCGCCTCGCCCCCTTATCAGTAACTTTCTCGTTCCCTTCTTTTCATGCTCCAATTCTTGTGCAAATTGAAGTTATCCTCTGTTTGCTTGCTAAGAAAATGGAAAAGGAAAAGTTTTTTTTTTTTAATAAAGGTAATGACATTTTTGAAGGTCACCCTTTATTGGGTTTTGGATGTTGATAGACGAGTAAAATAATATTAATGAATAGATAGAGAAAGAGGGTTAATATATATATGTTGTTAGTTGTTTTGGTTTCTAGAAGAAATTTTGCTTTATTGGGTCCCAAAATAATAGAATATGGTAAATTCAATACAATGATTTCTTTAATTCTTCTAAATTTTCAACAACCAATTGGGGAATTTGGTTCTTGGAGGGGTTTTCATGATCTTGATGAGTTCATATGGTTTGTAGGAAGGGCGGATTGATGAAGGCGGCAACTTGCAGTGTTCTTACCATGGTTGGTCATTTGATGGGTGTGGATCTTGCGTTAAAATTCCTCAGGCTTCACCTGAAGGTCCTGAAGCTCGTGCTATTCGATCTCCGAGAGCATGTGCTACCAGGTTTCCCACGATGCAGTCTCAAGGTTTGCTCTTTGTTTGGCCAGATGAGAATGGCTGGGAAAGAGCTCGTGCTACCAAGCCTCCCATGTAATTGATTCACTTTATATCTATAATTTTTTTTTTGTTGATGATAGGGGCTCATAATGAAATTTGTACAAGTTGTGGGATATAATTCATTGCAATGTGATAAAAAATTGAATAGAACTTGGTGATGTTTTATAGGTTGCCGGATGACTTTGATAAACCTGAGTTTTCGTCGGTGACAATTCAACGTGATCTGTTCTATGGCTATGATACCCTCATGGAGAATGTCTCTGATCCTTCACACATTGATTTTGCTCATCACAAGGTATGTAGTTAAATCTTTTAGCAATCAATTTTTTTAATATTATGTATTAATGGATGAATTTATGTAGCTTGGGAAATTTAAAATTGTAATGCTTTCTTGTGAAATCAAGTTTATTGCCAATGGCTTTGTCATTTTTGAAGTAGCGGGTTAGGGGTAAGACATATTTTCTCAAATAGTATAGACAATGATGTTTAACAAGCTGTTGTGACTGGGGGGAAAAAAAACGTATGATGAATATATTGGGACAGAACCATACTGTACTCTTTTCAAGCTTGAAGCTCACAACAAAATTGACTTGTTGTTTTAAATTGTCTCTGACTTCTCCTGGGAAATCCACAGCATGGAACCCCTGAATCAAGATAACTATGACCAAACGTGATTCCCATCCCGCAGATGTGCTTTTGATGACCCAACCTGATTCTTATTTATGAAAACTGCCACTATGAAACAAATGGAACAGTTTGGCTGGATTTGGAGGTAGTTATGTTTGAGGTTCAACCAGTTCCTTATCTATGAAACCTCTGAATCTGTATATAGGTTGGCTCGTTGGTTTTGTTACCAAATCACTCTATGCTTCTCTTCTTGAACATTTGGTTAATGAGTTTTAGAAATACAAGCACTTCTATGGCTAGCAATGTAGTTTGACAGGAATATTGTAGTAAAACTTGTTAGATTAGGAACAACTTTAAATTTTGTACTTGTTATAACAGTTAACCTTCTTCTTTTTTTCTTGGTAAATTGACTCATACACCCACCCTGACATCATTGACCACGTGATACTTACAGTTGGAGGTTCTGTTTGGCCCAAAGGTCACTGGAAAAAATGGATTACTTTCCATGTTGCTTATAGAATAATTTGCTGTACAGGTTACAGGAAGGAGAGATAGAGCAAAGTCTTTGCCTTTTAAGTTGGAGTCTAGTGGTCCTGGGGGCTTTGCTGGAGCGAATGATGGGAACCCACAGATCACTGCTGAGTTTATTGCACCATGTTATTATATCAATAAGTAAGTTCATCACTCTCACTTAAGTATTTAAAGCTGCACACATCTTGAATGTGACTACAATATCTTACATTTAGCTTATATTACTAGCACACATCTTGGATGTGACTACATTTTCTTACATTTGGCTTATATTACTTGTTGATTGCATGATACTTACGAAATCTCATGTATATGATTCTTGTATTTGGTTGCTTGGGATTATTTAGCAGCTTCTTAGTCTGTTAGTTTCAAGCGTCACTAAAACGCATATTTGAGAAAAGAACATGTGAGGCTCAAACAATGAGCAATTCTTCAACAAAAATTAGTGTCAATATGTCAAGGCTATCCATAGAGGCTTCCTGATCAAGTTTGAGATAAATATGTTTCTTTTTGTCCGTTAGAGGCCATTGGGACCTGTAAGTAGTAAGTACACAGTAGGAGATAGCCGGGGAGTTGATTTAGTTCCTTTGTAAGGCATCATGAGGCTATTAAAGTAAGAGCTAATTATGTTTCTTATAGGCCTTTGGGACCTATAGACTACACAATAGGAGATAGCCAGGGAGTTGGTTTTAGGTCCCATGTAAGATGTCAAGAGGCTTAATAGCCAAGGTAACTGGCACCTTCAGTTTGAGATCCAGATTAGAAGGAATTCAGGCATTATTTTACTCTGTTGTTTATCCCTCATTCATAACCCCCCATGAAAAGTCAATGTAGAGAACTAAGTACTTCTGATACCGTTTGAAGTTAAAAGCTATGACATAGTATATATTGCCTTATTGAAATCAGTTTCCCAGGGTACCAATTTCTAGTCCTAGATGCTAAATATTGTAGGGTTTTTTTAACACATATCTGAATCTTAATTATGCTTGCATTGATTTTTTACAGAATAGAAATAGATACAAAGCTTCCAATAGTTGGTGATCAAAAATGGATAATATGGATTTGTTCCTTCAATGTGCCAATGGCACCTGGGAAGACCCGATCTATTGTTTGTAGTGCTCGAAACTTCTTCCAGTTCACAATGCCAGGGTCCGCCTGGTGGCAAGTAAGAACTCTTTGATTAGTTTTCTTATTCTTATGAGACTTATAACTTGACAGCAAGAACATGGGTGTTCCAATCATTTTATTCTTATAGTTATGATCTGACTATATATCTTATTTTGTCCTGTAAATTATTCTAATTGCTTCGTTTAAGATTCAGAAAATTTGTTATTTTTAATCATGTTCTCTTGTGAAAAGTATCAAATTCTCCAATCTCGTATTACAGTTGCTTCTTGTTGGTATGATCAGCTCCCCTCAATCTGTTTTTTTTGTCTACACTAAAGCATGCTCTTCTTACTTTTCTTTCACTCCCTTTTTTCTGTTTATTTATCAACTTCAAGTTATTCATTGTATGTCCCATTGATACCCTCAAAGTGGGTATGAATATCAATATCTGAATCTTTTCCATTTTAATGAAATGGTTATATCTTTATAACTTGAGCTTCTCTCATGTATGTGGTTGTGTTAGGTGATTCCTAGATGGCATGAGCATTGGACTTCAAATAAGGTATATGATGGGGACATGATTGTCCTTCAGGGTCAAGAGAAGATCTTTCTTTCAAAGACATTGGAGGGTTCTACTGATGTTAATAAGCAGTACACAAACATCACATTTACACCCACCCAAGCAGATCGCTTTGTCTTGGCATTTCGAAATTGGCTGAGGCGACATGGCAACAGCCAACCTGAGTGGTTCGGCGTGAGCAACCAACAACCTTTGCCATCAACGGTTTTTTCAAAACGTCAGGTGTGAAAACTTATTGTCTTTTACATTTCACCAGCTCCTTCCACCTTCCAAAAAAAACACATTCTGGAAACAAGAATAAAATAATTCAATAAAAACAATATCAATATGCTATTTAGTTGCTAGGAATAATAAAACAGACTCAAAGGTTGTAAGATCCTGACCCTCTTTTTTTAATTTGTTTCAACTTTTTTAGATGCTAGGAATAATAAAAAGGAAATGTTTCTGAAAGTACATGTTATAATTTCATACACACACACAAACATATATATGTGTATGTAGATGTATGCATTATATGTTTTAAAATGCCCCTTAATTGACTAATAAAAAAATCTCTCTTAATACGGATGTCCCATGGGACCTATTGATGTTGTTACTGATTTTTTAAGTTTTCTGTTATAATTGTGTTCTGTAGATGTTGGATAGATTTGAGCAGCACACTCTTAAATGTTCATCATGTAAAGGAGCTTACACAGCATTCCAGACATTGCAGAAGTCTTTAATTGGTGCAACAGTTGTTTTCTGCGCGACCACTGGGATTCCTTCAGATACGCAATTACGGATTGTCTTGGCTGGGCTTGCACTGCTTAGTGCTGCCTTGGCTTTTGCTTTGCATGAACTGCAGAAAAATTTTGTGTTTGTTGATTATGTACATGCTGAAATTGATTAGAGAGAGAGAGAGAGGATGGTTCGGCACTGGTTGAAAGTGTGTGTCAAAATAGGCATTAAAAACTCCTTTAAATCAATCTTTATCCAGACATGTAAAATTTATACAGATTATATGCAAGTTGTACAGAGAACTCATATGTCAAAGTGATAGCTTACAGTTATTTTAGTCTTTGAGATTGTGCAGTTCTATTGTTCAGATTTAAAAGGCAACTAATGAATACTAGTGAATTGGTGGTTTTATTCTTTTGGTCAGGACCAGTGAAGATGTAAAATACTAGAGCTAATAAAAAAATCAAGCCGTTGGGCTGTTAATCCACCTCTTGCTTCCACTCTTTTTCTATGCTCTCTACACGCTCTGATACATTGTTGAAATATAAATAAGAAAATAAACTGATGTAGAGAGTGTAGAAAATGAGAGGAAACAAGAGAGGTATTAACGTGGTTTAGTCTGACAGCCTACGTTCAAAGTGGAAAGTTTTTTATGGCTACATCTTTGCTATTTTTTTTTTTTTGATAACTTACATCTTTGCTATTTAGAACTATGTATTATAAAGAACCCAATATATTGTATATATAGGAATACATTAGGCACCATCACTAAACCAAAATCATCGGATCCTCACAAAGCCCACCCACAAATCCAAACACCACCACTACAGCAACCTATACCCGGCCAACCTGTTAAAACAGAGGCCAAGAGAAAGAAGTTGTATTGAAGATCAAGCCCTGCACAACATGTAGCAGTGGTTAAAATGAAGACTATTACTACAAGTCGTATATGTAAATGAAATTTGTTAGGATCAGTTATGTACTGCAACGTGTCATTTATTGATAGGCTAGGTGTGTTGGTAGAGTTAGTTGTAATTGTTAATATTTCTGTAGCTTTCCTTTAGGTCTGCCCTGTTAATTGTTATTAGTACATAAGCAGAGCTCCCCTTTGTATCTAATTAATTCATTGAATGAGAATAATTTTTCTCTTATCTCTCTCTTACTCTCACATTTCTAATACAACCACCAAGGCATGTCCAGGGTTAAGGAAGAAACAAAAAAGAAGATAAAAGGGGAGTCACATGAAGAAAAGAAGATAGAAGGAGAGTTCTTCTAATATTTGGACCCATTAAAAAATTTGTTTGTTTATTATTTTCAAAAATTCGCTTTAAGATAGGGGTGGTCCCTATTTTTGAAAAGATGAGAGAGAATCACTTGAGATGGTTTGGTCATATTTAGAGGAGAGCGATTAATGCACCAGTAAAAAAAAGTGAATTTATTCAAATTGAGGAACGATAAAATTGTAGAAGAAAACAAAAAATAACATTAATAGAAGTAGTAAAAAATGATATGTCAATTAAGAAAAGAATAGAGAGTATGACTTCGGATAGAATATAATAGAATGACAGACAAGAATACATGTGACCAACTATGACTATCCTGTTGAGAATCCATTGCCAACCCCAAAACTTTTGGGACTAAGATTTGGTTGTTTTTATTGTTGTTGTATTATTTTCAAAATTATTAATTTGTTAATATTCTAATACCACTCCCACTCCCACCACCACCACACCTACATGGCATATTGATGATTTTCATATGAGCCAAATAACCAAAAAAAAAAATGTTTTAGGATTCATCCCAAAATAATTTCCAGTGTACCAAACTACCAATTTCTAGTCCTAGATGCTAATATTGTAGGGGTTTTTTTTAACACATATCTGAATCTTAATCATACTTGCAATGATTTTTTACAGAATAGGAATAGATACAAAGCTTCCAATAGTAGGTGATAAAAAAAAATGGATAATATGGATTTGTTCCTTCAATGTGCCAATGGCACCTGGGAAGATCCGATCTATTGTTTGTACTCTTTGATCAGATATCTTACGTGACTTATAACTTGACAGCAAGAACGTTGGTGTTCCAATCCATTTATTCTTTTAGTTATGATCTGACTATATATCTTATTTTGTCCTGTAAATTATTATAATTGCTTCTTTTGAAATTCAGGAAAAATTGTTATGTTTAATCATGATCTAACTATATGTCTTATACTTTTTCTTCTTCTATTTTGTTATGACAAGATATGGCTGGAATCATTTGGGAAAAGACTTAAGTTAAAAGCTTCATTTGCTACCAAACTTTGAAGGTTAAGATGATAACTTCATCTTTTACTCCATGTAGAATGCTGACAATGGATAATTTTCATTATAACATGAAAGGGGTGCTGAAATCCATTTCAACATCCTTCACAACTATTGATATTATAAAATATAAAAATCATGTATGCATAGGAATTCACTGCTCAAATGACATTAGGTCTCATATTTGGATCAAGATGATTGGAAGAATAGGTGAACAAAACAAAAACAAAAATCAAAGAGTCAATGACGCACCATTATGATTTTCAATTATAGTGGTCTATGAAAACTAGAAATAGGGGAAAATAAAAAGAAGAAGCAACAATCACATAAGGAAAGCAAGATTTACATGGTTCAGCCTTAGACCTACATCTACATGCCGCATCAAGGAGAAAATTTTACAATCAAATTAGGAAATTACAATAGTGACACAAAGATTTCATAAAACTCAAACTACAAATACACCCAAATAACTCGTTCTCTCATTTTACAAAGACTACAACTTAAGAGAATATCTTTCTTTCAAAGACATTGGAGGGATCTACTACTGATGTTAATAAGCAGTACACAACATCACATGTACACCCACCCAAGCAGACCGCTTTGTCTTGACATTTCAAAATTGGCTGAGGCGACATGGCAACAGCCAACCTGAGTGGTTTGCCTTGAGCAATCAACAACCTTTGCCAACAATGATTTTATCAAAACGTCAGGTGTGGAAACTTATTGTCATTTAATTTTACCAGCTCCTTCCACCTTCCAAAAAAAAACACATTCTGGAAACAAGAATAAAATAATTCAATAAACACAGTATAGATATGCTATTAAGTTGCTAGGAACAATAAAACGGACTCTTAATACTGACATCCCACGGGCTACAAACTATGCCTAATGTATTTCTATGTGTACATTATATTGGGTTCTTTGCAATACATAGTTCTAAATAGCAAAGATGTAGCTGCCAAAGGCTTTCCGTTGTGGACATAAGCCGTCAGGCCGAACCACGTTAATCTCTCTCTAGCTTCCACTATTTCTCTACACTCTCTACACACTCTAATACCATGTAAGAATATAAATAAGAAAATAAAATGATGTAGAAAGTGTAGAAAAAGAGAGAAAGCAAAAGAGGGGTTAAAGTGGTTCGGCCTGATGACTTATGTTCACAACGGAAAACCATTGACAGCTATATCTTTATTATTCAGAACTATGTATCACAAAGAACCCAATATATGATATATATAGGAATACATTAGCCATAATTGGTAACCTTAAAACCATGGTAGCCCATGGTATTACAAAATTACGGTAACATGTGGTATTCTAGAAAACCATAATCTACACATTTATAGTAATATCCTAATTATATATTTTATGGGATACACATATATGATAATATCGCCTACTATATTCTAACAAGCTGTAAAGTTTTAGTAATAAAGAATTTTAATGTTTAAAGTATTTGGAAAATTACAATGATAAAGCACTTTCAAATTGTTACCGACATTTGGTGACTAAATAAGCTTTAAGATATGAGATGAAAAAAAAAGACATGATAAAAGTGTTTTGTATTTTCGTACTCTTGAACTTAATTAATATAATTAATGACCAATATTTATTTAATTAAAAAAAATTATGTTACTATTATTAGTTCTCTATCTCTCTCAAAATAGATCGGTATTTTATGTCAATTCTATAAAAATTGAAACAGTGCTCTAAAGAGCTTTAGTGCTAAAACTCATAGTTCCAACTTAGCTTTTCAACTTTAGCAAAATTGTCCTACCGTCCACCAAGAAAAACACGTCAGTAATATCTAGTAGTCATGCAATAATATAAGGATTTTGTTAATCAGTGTTCTTAAGAGCAATGGTTAAGGAACATTAAATGCCTGCACTTTATCGGAAATAACGAACTTTTAATATTATAATAATAAATAGAAAAACTAAAATACCCTTAAAAATTGTTTTTGTATTATTTTAATATTAAATTTTTACTATTTCCCATAAAGTGGAAGTATTAAATGCTTCCTTAAACATTGCCCTAAGGGCATTCGTTAACAGGACCCATAATATAACATCATGTGTTTAAAGTAAATTAAGTCAGTAATGACAATCCTATTCATAATAATAAATAAGAACTTCACAATGATAGCGACCATCACCGCCATTGTCAGTCCCCAACTCCGTTGTGTCTCCACCACACTAGAAAAGTTCCGACAACCCAAAACCCACTTCCAGCACAAACGGCTGGTGACGTGGCAGCCTGAGACGTGTTGGTAATGTGTCAACTGAGGCAAATCTCGAGTTGATGATGACATGGTAGCTCAGCACAAATGCTACCGAACTCTCCCCATTAAGAAAACAATGAAGCTAGGCCAATCAATTACTCATATGGAAATGGATTTAATTTTGACATGTTACCTCCAAAATCTCTAAAGTCTAAACGTTACCCCCACCATCATGGGATATTTCCGAAGTTAAAGGATACAGGATATAGTCACGATTCAAAGTTGGAATTAAGGGTACAAGGAAGGAACAGTTGTCTCCCTCAATAAGCTTAAAAAGGGGAACGAAATCCCCAAGGATTGTATGTACACACTACACATTGTCTCATTAAACTATCTTCGTGATTACTTCCTAAGAACCTTCACTAATTTAAGCATCACAAGGTCTCCACCGGCATATCCATAATCTATGGACCACTACCCCTTTTAATCTTCTTTTAAATGTATTCATAGGTCAGGTCATACCTGCGATTAACTGCATAATCACGTACCAATACCATGTATGATTAAACTTGCTTCCATATTTTGTTGTTCAACGGTAGAACATAATGGAATTGATAACTTTGATAGAAAAAGCAAATCATTTTCAACGAAAATGCTTTCCACTAAAAACATTATTTCCTATAAAAAAATAATTTGTTGAAACAAACAAAACTCTATTTTAAAGTTAAGTTATAGCCCTAAAAAAACATTGGTATGAGGAACACAAGCAGGCAAGTAATTAGAGAGACACAAGCAAAGTAGAATTTTTGTTACAAGCAAGACAACGAAATGGAGTTGCCACATTAAAGCCTTTGATTAAGTGGTCAATAGCCGGTACTGCAGGCGTGAGATGTGGCAAAGATACCAGAAATGGGTGTAAAATCAACTCACAAAAATGTCTGGTTAAAGAAGGGCATGTAATCTTGATATAATTCACCTTAAGAACATTTATTCACATAAATGAGAGAGGAAAGATAGGAATTTTTTACTAAAATTGGAGGTCATCCGCTAGGTATTTGGTGAATTTTTTAAAACTTTTGAGCAAACAATTTGCTACAGAAGACGTTCTTTCCATTCTTTTTTTCTTCTAACAAGTCGATAACCAATGATCAACCTTAGAAATCATTGGGTCGTCTTTCCCTTCACCAAGGCACTTGACAAAACCATTTTCAATACAAAGGAGGTATTCGAAGTGTGGATTTCCTTTTCGCATTTCAAGACAATATTCGTTTTTTCTTTGAATGCAACTAAGTAACAAGACATGACCATTAGAAGAAGTATCAAGTTGAATGGGATGAGAATGGTGGATGTGAAGTGGAGAGAGATGGAGAAAGGTAGGGACATGATCAATAGCTTGAACTTTAGTGATAATCAACTCTATCATCACAAAAGTAAGTTTTTTAGTACATTTCATTGCCATTAGCTTGCTTCCACTCTATAAATCTTCTTTTTTGATGATACATACAAAAGAACGATTTATAGGACTTAATCTATTTGCTCTTCTATTGCAATTGAATGCTTCGACAACTTAAAAATAAATTAATATGTGTGTGAGAGAGAGAATATGACTTTTTAGTAACATAATGGTTTATTGTTAATTAAAATTTGTTTGAAGTAATGTCTTATGATTAGGGTCACAAGATTTTACTAGAGTAATTGTAGGATTAATGTGGTTTTTATTAAAAGTCAGTATGAGGTTTCAAATGTAAGCTAAATCATTGCTATGAGCTTGCTTCCACTGTATGAATCTTTATTTTTTATGATACATACAAAACAATGATTTATAGGACTTAATCTATTTACTCTTCTATTGCAATTTGAATGCTTAGACATCTTTAGAATAAATAAATATGTGTGTGTGTCTTCTATTGCAATTGAATGCTTAGACATCTTTAGAATAAATAAATGTGTGTCTTTAAAATAAATAAATGTGTGTGTGCGTGAGCGTGTGCGTGTGCGTGTGCGTGTCGTGTGCGGGGGTGTGTGTGTCGTGTGGGTGCGTGTGTGTGCGGGGGCATGTGCGTGTGTGTGTGTGTGCGCGCACGTGCGTGAGTGTGTGTGCGTGCATGAGAGAGAGAGACAGAGAATATGACTTTATGGTAGTGCGTGTGTGTGCGTGTGCGTGCGTGCGTGAGAGAGAGAGAGAAAGAGAGTATGACTTTATGGTAGCGTGTGCGCGCGCGTGAGAGAGAGAGAGAGAATATGACTTTATGGTAACATAATGGTTTCTTGTTAATTAACATTTGTTTTGAAGTAATGTCTTTTGATTAAGATCACACGATTTTACAAGAGTGATTTTAGAATTAATATGTAATTTTTATTAAAAGACAATATTAAATTTCAAAGAGTAATTTTAGAATTAATATGTGATTTTTATTAAAAGACAATATTAGGTTTCAAATATAGGCTACTTCCATGTGACAAAACTAGAGTAAAAAATAAATGAAATTGATCAATTGATGTAATTGGGTTGGGTTAAACTTATGTCGAGCTGTTGTTTCAAGATTTCGAATTCATACATTTTTTATCAAAGGTAACATTAAAAGCAAACAGAAAATTTACGAGACACTCGCTCAAGCGAAACTATAAATCAATGATTTGGTGGGTGGGAGCCATGTATTTGATTACAGCTGTGTGTGTGTGTGTGAATTTCAATTGAGGCTGAAGCCATTGGATAGTGTTGCTAGCAGTATGCCCAAAAATGAAAAGAGAAATAAGAAGTACAACCACAGTACTAAGCACATGCGATTAAGATTTAGAATTTCTTTTTGTTCTTCCTGTTTACTTCAGTGAAACAGAAAAATAGCTTTTAACACATCAAATCCAAACAAATACTTGACAAAGATAGTCACTCGTTACTCCCTAAGAAAAGAGACACCCGCTTCATCTAGAAAAATGAAAACACTAACCAAGAAACTAATATGACATACAAGTATGACTTGACTTACCTAGAGTTAAACCCTTTATCCAAAAACATAAAATACAAATAGGTAGTTCAACCACACTAACCAAAAATGGGTGTAAAATCAACTCACAAAAATGTCTGGTTAAAGAACCGGCATATAATTTTCTCTGAAAAAGAAGTGCATGTAATCTTGATATAATTCACCTTAAAAACATTGATTCACATAAAGGACAGAGTTTGTAGCCAACTTACTACAACCCACTACATAGCAACTAATAAGATCATCCACGTGTATTTTAATCACATGACCTATTTAATGAGTCATATGACTTTTTTAAATAATACATGTACATAGTCTTAAATAATATACGTAGTAGGTTGTAACAAACGGACTACAAACCTAAACCTTGTCCTCACATAAATGAGAGAGGGAAGATAGGAATTTTTTACCAAATCTAATAATGGAGGTCACCCGCTAGGCAGTACTTTGGTGAATTTTTTAAAACTTTTGAGCAAACAAGCTGCTACAGAAGGTGTTCTTCCCATTCTTTTTTTCCTGTAACAAGTGGATAACCATTATTAGGTTTCAAATGTAAACTAAAAATCATTAATATCAACTTGCTTCCCCTGTATAAATCTTTTTTTTTTTTATGATACATACAAAACAATGATTTATAGTTCTTAATCTATTTACTCTTCTATTGCAATTGAATGCTTAGACATCTTTAGAATAAATAAATGTGTGCGTTTGAGAGAGAGAGAATATGACACTATAGTAACATAATGGTTTCTTGTTAATTAACATTTGTTTTGAAGTAATGTCTTTTGATTAGGGTCACAAAACTTTCCAAGAGTAAATTTAGAATTACTATGTGATTTTTATTAATTGACAGTATTAAGTTTCATAGAGTAAATTTAGAATTAATATGTGATTTTTATTAAAAGAAAATATTAGGTTTCAAATGTAGGCTAGCAAGAGTAAAAATAATTGAAATTGATGTAATTGGGTTGGGTTAGACTAATACACATCAGTTTCCCCAATAATTTGCAAGTCATAATGTAACATTAATGATTATCAAGATTGCACAATTTGATTCCACAATTTCCTTCAATACCAAACGCTAATTTTCATTTTGACAACAGGGAATAACATAGACCCTAACAAATCTAACTCCAACACAACAGAAGCCAGACTATACATTACAAAAAAAGAAAAAAAGACAAACCCTAAACCTAAGAGCTAGTGAACTTGGTAACAGCCTTGGTACCCTCAGACACGGCGTGCTTTGCCAGCTCACCAGGGAGGACGAGACGCACGGCGGTTTGGATCTCCCGAGAAGTGATGGTGGGTTTCTTGTTGTAGCGAGCGAGACGAGATGATTCCTGAGCGAGTTTCTCGAAGATATCGTTGATGAAGCTGTTCATGATTCCCATGGCCTTGCTTGAGATTCCAATGTCAGGGTGGACTTGCTTCAGGACTTTGAAGATGTAGATCTTGTAGGTCTCGACGCTCTTCTTCGTGCGTTTCTTCCTCTTACCTCCTTCAGTGGAATCCTTTGGGAGCTTCTTCTCGGCTCTTGGCTTCTTCTCGGCTGGGGCCTTCTCGGCTTTCTTCTCCTCTGCTGGCTTCTTCTCGGCCGGCTTCTTCTCTGCCTTGGGTGCCATTGAGATTTGGGTGAGATTGGATTTGATTTCGAAAGCTAAAAGGGATTGTGTGAATTGTGAGAGGAATTCGATTCGTGAATGAAGAGAATAGTGGGGTTGCGTTATGTATATAAAGGGAGTGGAGATGGAATGTGATTGGTTCGTTTTGTGAGATGCGGATCGATGATGTGGAGTGTGGGATCTTCGTTCGTTGAAAATAGACGGAGAGGATTGGTTTTGGAATTACCGAGGTGACACTAACGCGGGCTTTTCTTAAACTTAAATTTAATTTTTTTTGTGTTTTGAGTTTTTGCGAAATTTCGAGTTTCGCGGGTTGGGCCGAAGGCGCGCTGGGCGAAATTTTGAACAGTTTCGTTTTTTATTTCTATTTTTTCTTTTTCTTTTATATAAATTCGATGTATATTTATAACCTGATACATCAAAATATGATCACAATCTCATAAACAAAATTAACCAATATTTTGAAAATTAACAAATAATAATAATATTAGAACTTTGAACAATTATAGTGTAATGTTGGAGGGAGGAACCAACGGGATAATGTTGAAGATTTGGTGAAGTTGCCAAACATATTGTTGATTCATATTCTTTTATCTATTTATTCTTTACTTTGATCAATTTCTTAATTTCGTTTTGTACATGTCTAACAAATCTAGCAGAATGAAACCAACAAAAAATTCACATGTTCTCTTATGACAAATTAAAATCTACCATGAATGACTTTCATTCCTCCAACAAGAGGGCTCGAGGAATGATGGTCGTTGACTATATCTATAAAGTTAATATGTTTTCCTTCATATTGAAAAAGTAATAATAATTAATTCTTAGATTGGATCGAGTTGAGATACAGGACCAAAGCGAAGCGATCAAACAATAGATAATCGTTGTGTTGTTGTAAGATGATAGGGCGGCAACAATAATAGCTTGTTATTTTATTAAAGAATTGTTGGATTTCTCTTTGTGCGAAGATTGAATTTGGGCCAACGGTTTTTGGAATTGGAGTTTTGGGTTCACGTTTGAATTTGCAAGTCATTTGTGGCCTTCTTCTTGTTAATTGACTTCGGTGCCAGCCAGCTGCATAGGTTGCCCATCTCCTTCTCATGCTTCTCATTTCTCTACTAAAACAAAAGTTGTCAATACCGTTTCGGTTTGTCCATTGGAATGAAATATTTCGGTATGACGGTATAGGTCTATTCCAGCATTCCATATCAGGATTACCGCTATTATCATTATATATATATATATATATATATATATATATTATTTGTGAGCTTTATTATTTGTTCAAAGTCTTTTTTTTTTCTTGGTTGGTAAAACAAAGTCTGCCTAAGTTTTTAAAACTCTAAAAACAAATAAGTCCTTGTCCAAGTTGGGATATTCAATAACATATTAAAAGCCCACTATTTAGATCATTGAGAACCCATAAGTTTTTTTTTTTCTTTTGCTAAATAAACCCATAAGTATACAGCAATGCGTTTTCATTAAAAAAAAAAAAAAAAAAAAAAAAAAGAAAGAAAGGTATACAGAAATGCGTTGGGACTTGGGAGAATATATTATTATGTACACATAATACATTGGCCCTGACCCAATAACACGTTGAACAAAATACTACAGAAGAAAAGACTATTAAACAAAGATAAGGATTCTATCTAAAGTGAAAAAACAAAAAACCTCATTGCATGTTTGACACGTGGAAAGGCATGCGGGAAAACCAAAGAGAGGCAAACAGTACATTGATTTAAAAGAGGAAAAAGAGTCCTCGTTTGACTTCGCCCAAATAGCCTCTCTCTCTCTCTCTCTCTAGAAACTAGAAAGCAACAGAAGAAAGTTACAGAAGCTAAGGAAAGACGAAGAAGAAAAAAAAGAGAAAGAAGAAGAAGAATAAGAGTTTGAGTGTACTATCACAGAGAGGCTAGAGTGGTCGACTGACCGCTGGAGTGAGGGCTGGCCGAGTGGCTGGCGGCTATTGGAGGCAGAGAGATCAGAGAAGTCGAGAGGAGAGAGAAACATTTGCTTAGAATTAGGGGCGGTTAGGTTAAAAGAGAGAAAAAAATAAAAAAATAAAAATCCCCAAAAAAGTAAACCGGCCGAAATGACTCGAAACTCACCGAAACATCCGAAATGACCCAAAACACCCCAAAAATTTGATCCGAGGTAGAACGGAAGGTTACCTCGTACCGGTTTACATACCGGTACGAGATTTTCCGTCCGTTCCGGCCGAAACGGAACGGAATCTACAACTTTGACTCAAACGCCTTCTTCAACTTGTCCCAATCAATTGCGTTAGCTCCGACACTTCACTCATTTAATACATATAGCGTGGTTGTTTTGTTTATTCCAAATGCATTAATTGAATATGATTTTAACGAGATTGTGTTCATGTGTGTTATCCAACATTCTTTTATTTGAACAAATCTAATGTAGTACTATTTTATCAGAGATTGTAATCATTGACTTTTACATCGAATCTTTATTGAATTTAATCTATTTTTTAAATAGAAGTGGAGGAGGAATTTAATAAACTAGAAAGTCCACTTGAAACTTTCCATACGGCATACAAGTGATTGATTTTTGCAATTTATATATTGGAGTTTAAATAAGCGATTCACAATATAATTTTATTTGACCATAGTTCAGCATGCACCAAATTATAATGTAAAAAATATAAAAGCAATAACATTAGATTTCGTGCAAGTGGAAAACCGATAAAACATTAAGAAGAAAAAACCACTTTGAGGACGCAAACAGTCTTATAGAAATTTCACATTTTCACTATAAGGAAAGTTACAAATAGTCTTGACTCATAAAATCCTTTTAGCCTATACCCATGCCCGGCCCTGGGGTAAGCCCCACAAGCCCAAGGGCTAGGGCACCCCCCATGGGGGCTAGACTATTAGTATACAACTATACATAAAAGAAAAAGTCTACATATAAAAAAATTTATTAGTATACAGTGTTGTGCTTTTAATAAGATATTTGAGGCATAGGATGTGTTTCGTATTCAAGTCTCCACTGTGTGATTTATTGATTTGTTTGAAAATTTTGTCGTGTATGTGGTACTGGCTATGTGTTTTTGTTTGTAAGGAAGGTTTGGGGGCAAACATTGTTTTTTTACCGTGTTTATTTAATGATTTTTTTTATGACTTTTAATTTATTATTAGTATTAATTTTGTTGTATAAGACCAGATTTTTTTTTTCTATTAACACTAAGAATTTTTTAGTTAAAAAACTATTAGACATATAATTACTATACTGGGATTCATTTTGTTTTAATTGTTTTTTTCAATGTAATTCAACTAAAAACATAATGTAAATTTATTTTCCTTTTATGATGTTTTTTAATATTTAATAATAAGTGGGCAACTAAAATTGTGACGGGTTTGGGCAGCCCAAACCCTAGGGCCGGCCCTGCCTATACCCTCTATGAAACCTATGCAAACGACTATGCTTGTCTTCCTACTAGTATCACAATAGTCCTATAACCTCTAGAATCCTTCTATTACGATTTCCTCTAACATGAACCAAAAATTCTAGCACACTCTAAGGCACCTTCTTCAAGATTTATCTACAATGAACCTCTTTAACTTATTTGATACAAGTCTTACTTATCTATCTCCACATATCTTCTAATAATTAAAATTATATTCCAAATCAACAATCCAATCAATAAAATCACATTTATGCATTATGGCATCAAATAATGCAATTTTGTTTTTTATCTAGGAACATGTCTACAAATAGCCAATAAGCTAATTATAACCGTGAGTAAGATATCCGATATGCCTTTTTCAATCACTTCCACAAATCCTACTTACGTAAATTTTTGGTGTAACAAGAAAATCTTGTTCTTTATAAAATCGTAACACAGCCTTTTTTTTTTTCTTTTTTCTTTTTTTTTTCCCTTTTGAACTTTCATTGTAGTCCAAATGGCCTACCCTACCGCCTACACCTTTTAACTTTCGTCAAGAACGTGGTTACCACTTACCACTAGCTTTGTTGTTTGGCCCCCAAACCAAACTAATTAATAGGTTCTGATATCACCTAAGCAGTGTGATAGCAAAAGAAGAGTTACTGCGACTAAATCCTAAGGACACTTTGAATAAACATGGTAACAATTTGAAATCCATCATAACAATAGAATACAATAGACTAAATTTTATTGATGATTAGCTTCTAAATTTCATTCTACAACTACCGAGCCAATTTAAAGGCTACAAAAAAATAAACCTAATTTGTCTTAAAATTCCCTAAAAATACTAAAAAACAAGAAATAAAATCATTTTCCTTTTCGTATAAGTGAGAATTTATGCAGCAAAAGCCCAACAAGTTGTTACAGAAAAAAAATCCAACTCAACCTCAACTCCCATGGCTCGAATTGGCATGTAATAATTGAATTAGAGGCGGAATTTTTGGTTTCACAAATGTTTGGATAGAGCATTTAGAGAAGGAATTTGGGGACGGAATTTGAGAGATATTTTTGAGTTTATTTGTTTGGCGTTATAAAAGAGGAAATTTCAAATTTACCGGAGGGATTTATAGCCGGAATTGTGGCTTCAAATCACATCTAATTAGATGGAATTTTACAAATGAAGGCAATGCGTAATTTTCAATTTGACCGGCATGCCAATGAATCAAAAAACTAAGAGTATGTTTGGTATCAGTATTCAAACACAGTTTTCTGTGTTTGAATACAGAAAATGGTGGGCCCGGATTAAATTTTTTTTGTTTGGTTACCGTTTTCACTTTTTGCATTCAAATACAATTACTGTGAGATATTCACTTAAAATGAACAACTTTTTGTTGTTTATTGAACTGTTTGTTCAAAAGCGGTGGCATTTTTGCAAATTTTTAAAACCGGTGGCATTAGTAATAAAACCCATCTTTTTTTTTCTTTTCCTGACACTCTCAACAAACTCTCTCTTTCTGTTCACCATCAGCTCCTCCTCCTCCTCAACTCCTCCCTTACTCTTGCTGGCGGCTTATCTTCTCCAAGGGATGGCATCACCGACCCCTACCCGCTGCCTTTTGTTCTCCAATGGTTTTTGTTCTCACCCCGGAATTTCTCTCTCTCTTTTGTTCTCCTCTCTATCTGGCGATTTTCTTGATTTTTGTGAATTTGTGGTTGTATTTGTTGGATCTTGTGATTTGTGTTGACGGTGTGGGTTTGTTGGATTTTCTGTTGTTAAGTGGGTTTGCTGGGTTTTGGGTTTTTTTTTTTTTTTTATTTGTCTGATCTGCCGTGGTGGCTCTTGGTTTTACTGATTCTGGCTTTGTGGGGTTGCCGGTACTTTTAGGTGTAGCCGGTGGGCCGGTTTGGTTGATTTTGTCCTTGGTTGTGGGTTTTGTGAGTGGGTCATGGTGGGTTTCTGTGGGGGTTTGGCTCGCAGTGGGTCGGGGTGGTTGTCATGGCTCTCACGGGCAATGGTGTGAATGATAGGGAGGGAATGAAATAATTGGAGGGAATGAAATAACAGACGGTTTATAAATGAAAACTCTTTGAAAACAATCACCAAACAAAAAAACATGGATTGAATTCGGAAAACAATATGCAAAATTTGAAAACAGTGTAAATAATGAATAGAAAACTAGAAAAAACTAAGTGACTCTATTTCTTTATTTTGTGCTCATCTCTTTAGTTTCATATAATCTTAAGTGACCTTCTATGGTTGATCTCCTTTACATTATAGACTCAAGGTAAGATCTCTCTCTCTCTCTCTCTCTCTATATATATATATATATATTTATTTTTCCGTATCTCTTGTTCACTGTTTGCAAGAAAACTAATTTTACAAATTCTAATTACTTCCAAATTATAGAATTTATAATTCCCATGTTTTTGTTTCTATAAAGATTATAGTCAAACAACAGAATTTATAATTAATGTAATTTTAAATGATGGAAATGCAAATCAAAATATTTATAAATTTCAATGTATTTGAAAATTTCTTTATCCAAACAAAGTACACAAAACAAAAATTTACAAATTATTGAATTTATATTTGCAAATTTATGTGTATTTAATAATTAATTTATCTAAACACACGTTAATTAGAAGAATTGTTTCATTAAATTGTAATTATAGGTCATGTTAAAGTTAAACTATCTTGGCTAGAGAAGTTGCTGAAATATAGCCAAAAAATAAGAGTTCATAGAATTTTAGCATTTTATTATTTATAAAAATATAGAAGTAATATATTTGATGTGGAAATGATGGTTGGCTTCACTAGTCACCAAGTGATCCCTATTAATATCTAATGAAATAATATAAAGCTACATCAATCTTACAGTGAGGGGGAAAAAACACTATGGCGACCAGAGGAAAAAAAGAACACACATGTAATCAAGATATGTGGTATTTAGCAAAGTTGGTAATACCGTTTCGGCACCTGTTTCGGTTTGACCATTGGAATGGGATATTTCGGTATCGATCAATACCGGCGTTCCGTTTCGGGTTTACCGCAAATATATATATATATATATATATATATATATATATATATATATACACATTTTTAATACCAATAAAATTAGCAACTATAAACAAATAACATCAAATAATACAAATTCTTAACTAATATCACATAAAAAAGGTTTATAAAATCTCAATACATAACATAACATAACATGGAAGCCTAATTAAACAAAAAATGAGAAAAAAAAAAAAAATTCCCCCAAAAAGTGTACCGGCCGAAATGGCCATCTCACCTGGTATTTACCGAAACGCTCGAAATGACCCAAAACACCCCAAAATTTTATCCAAGGTGGAATGAGAGATTACCTCGTACCGGTTTGCATACCGGTACGAGATATTCCGCCCGTTCCGGCCGGAACGAAACAGAATTAATAACTTTGCTTTTGCAAGCTCGCATGGTTTGGATTAAGGGCATGAGAGTTTTGAAGTTTGAAATTTCTACGTAAAGCAGTTGTGATTTTATAAATATATCAAAAAAAGAAAAGTCCAAACCAAAATTATTCGAAAGGGAACAATATTCAAGCTCAATAATAAAAGTTTTTCATTCATATAATATCACAATTTTATAAACTCCTAACTATAGTAATTTTTGCTTTTTAGGCATGAGTGGAGCTAATAAGGGTTGTATGAGGTCGGTTTGAATTGGGCTTGAGGTATTTTCAACCCAACCCAACCTCTTTGGATTGAGAATTTCTAACCCAATCAAGGAAACTTTAAAAACCAACCCAACCCAATCCATAAAGGCCGGGTTGAGTCCAATTTATTAAGCCTAATAAAAAAACTAGAGTTTTCATTCAATTATTTGAGTTCACTCTTCAATAAAGAATTATAATTTACACAATTGGTTTTATTAAAGTTCCTCGCGTGGTCTTTGCTTGAATGACGGAGAGTAGCTTTACTACTTATCATGGAGTTCCTCTCCAAGATATATACTTTAAGCCAGGTGTTTCTAAAATAATATTCTAGGTAAGACTTTAACGTTGAATTGGGAATTTGGGATTAACAAATGTGAAAACTTGAACGGATGTCCAACTTTAGATTGGAACTTTTGGCCGGGGCACGTACATGTATCAATTTCTTTGATTCTTTCAGGAATTGTGGAAAACCCTCACTGAGAGGAAAAGAAAAGGAAAGAAGAAGAAGAAGAAGACAATGAGTCAATGACAGCAAAACCATTTTATGAAGACAAAATGGCACCACAAGTCAAAGTAACTTGTTCATCTTCTTTTCCTCAACAAAAATTCTTCCAAGAACTTTACTTTCTTTACGAAATCACTACAAGGCGACACCTTCACACTTAAGAACAATTAAGCATAATATTGTCAACTGCTTAGCATAACATTAAAGTGGAAAAATTAATACAAGCATAATATATATAAAGTAACTTAAATACTTCATGTTATCATCATCAAACTGACTTAGTAGTATATCTAGTACACCTAGGCTTCATTAATCAGTACAGTAAAATTAAAACGTATAGCAAACAAGATTTAGAGAGAAATCAAGTACTCTTGATGATATCATCTTTGCCTATGATCATCTAATTGCATGTGCAGTGTTTGGTGCTCAACTTTTGCTAGCTTTGTCAGAGAGATAGTTGCTGGGGTGTGACCAACAAACAAAGTAACATGACCCATAAGTTTGTCCTTCCTAGAAAATGTGGTACCACATGAGCATTGCCACTTCTGATCCCCGCAGTGCTTCTCATGTGTCCTCAAATCAGAAAGCACCGAGAATTGCTTCTGATTGCAACGCTTACAAACATACATCTTAGGACAATGGCTCCTCTTGTAGTGATTCTTCACACAAATCATAGATTTCAGAGGCTGGAACTTGGCATGCTTTTGATTCCACCTACAGCCTTCTTGTGGACATGAATATTTCCTAGGCAATTTCATCAAAATATCCCTGTTATTACCTGAAACACTTCCATTATTCTTCATGGGGTTGCTTAGAGCAGCACTAGTCTTGTATTCATCTCCATGAGCCCTCATGTGCATTCTCAAATTCGCGTCGCGCTTGAACCCTTTCCCACAAACTTGGCAATAATGTGTGTACTTAGCCAATAAATCAGCAGCATCTAATTCAATGATATCAAAATTCTTTGGTGAAAGCCCATCTAATGCTTCATTATGAGCCAATTGATCTTTCACTTCCCCCCTATTAATGCTGTTGCCAACCTCAGCAGTACTCCTAGTATCATCCTTATTGGGATAATTATTATATGTTACACCATACCAATTATCAAAAGTAGTGTCACTAGAATAGAAATTACCAACACGATTATTATTGCCACCAAAGTTTGGTTGAGGAAATCGATTTTGACGTTGTTGTTGGTGGTGCAATTCATCAGTGCTAGTGCTACCTGAAGTAGAACCAAACCCCATTTGTTGGCAAGTGAGCATCATTGCGGTCGCGTTCACGATGATTTCTTGAATTACAGTCATCATGCTGGCTACGGCAAAGGATGTTGTTGACTGATCAGGTTGGCTATGATCTGGGGAGATAAGCATGGTGACCAGAGATTGAACTTGATGAAACTTGTCCTTGAGAGTTGAGAAATGATAAAGGAGAGAGCTTGGATGAGACTCTGAGCCCGAGTTTGATTCAAGAGGTGAGGCTGAAACAACATCTTCGTTTACAGAATAAATCTGCATCCCTTGTGGGACACTTTGGAAGCAAGAAGTATCAGCCCCTGAAAGCATTTTGTGAAATCTTCTTGCTGCTTGAAGTTTGATATGTTCTTTTCCTTAGATTACTTTTGATTTACTTGGAAAAGACTGCTTTGGTGATTATATAGGGGAAGCTTAAGCAGTCCTATCCTTTTTGGTATTGCAAAGAGAGAGAGAGAGAGAGAAATGCAAGTCAACGTGCAGGTATAGCTAGAGCTCCAAACACCCCCACATAAAACCTCCCTCATATATCACCTATCTTATATTAAGACAACCCTTTGTAAAGAAAGAGGTTTCAAATTATCATACACTAAAAAATTAGACCCTTAAAGCAAAAAATTACTCATATAAATTGTCAACTAACAATGTCTCTCTTCTTTCTTTCTTTCTTACCCGTTGGACATTTTAGATTGCATCATGTCCAAGAAAATAAATGGGAATTTTTTAAGGTGTAACTTTCAATCTTTGCGCATGAGCAATGAGTTGAAGCATTCAAATACGTAAAATCTTACGCATAAGATGACAACAACCTTTTCAAGTTACCCAATCAGCTGAAAAATTCAGCAACTCGAATAATAACCCTATCACCAATGACAATCACATACTCTTGCGGCCTTTTGGCCCATGCCACCCATGTATGAGCACCTCTTGGAGGAGCCATGCGCGCAGATTAAATATTGTTTAAAACTTTTCTATTATTTAATTAGTCGAACTTTGTCCTTTTCTATATCTTCTTGATCGTTTCTTGTAGCCATGCAAAAGTAGAAATGAATGGTTGCCATTATCATGAGTTGTTGGCTTGGTGCGACTTCAGGGATGTTGTTATTAATGAGATAGAGAGTGTGTGTGAGTGTGTGTGATGTAGACTTTGATTTTGATCTTTGTTATAAAATGATGCAAAGAAATTTGCAATTTTATTCTATTTGAACTTTCATATCGTCGATAGAATGGACAAGATCTTCACACCAGGTTGAGAATCTTCTTCAACTCAATGTGTGACGATTCATAAAATTTACAACATGTATTATTTAAAAAAATTAATTACATAACTTATTTATTGCATCATTTAAACAAGTTATGTGACTAAAAAGTATAAGTGAACAGTAAAGTCCCCACATTATTAGATTTGAGGAATATTACTCGAAACTAGTTTGTAGTGACAACTCATAACTCATTAAATAGGTCACGTCATGACTAAAAGTACATGTTGATGGTCTTATAAGTTGTCATGTAATGAGTTGTAACTAGATGATTACAAACTAGTTTGTAACTAAACTTTGTTTTTAATTTTATGTTTGAAAGTTTAATGAGATAGAATGGAAGAAGATGTATTTTTCTAGTGTGTTCAGGAGCGTATAAAAGAAGAAAATGAAAGAAAATAAATATAAAATTTTACTATTATTCCAATTATATTTATTTGTTTATTAAATAAATGAGGATAAAAATATAATTTCTTCTCAATTAGTACTTTTGGCTTTTGGAAATACATATAAAACAATAGAATGTAACAAACAGTCTTTCTAAACTAATTCGATTCATTTTCACAAAACTCCCAAATAGAGGAATATATGGAAATATATCCCTAAAAAATTTAATCCTTTCATCTTCCAAAGTTAAAACAAGCCAAATTATGTCAAATTAATTTATTATTATGCTATTTTGGGGGTGAGGGTTGTGTAAAATATATAATAGCATGTTGAGTTAGTTCAATTGTTAAAATCTCTTGTCCTGAAATAAAAGAACAAAATTGGAATTTGCAAACACCAAAAGAGAAATATTATTAAAGTGAGAGTCTAGTCCCACATTGACCAAGTATTCTTGGGTTGTGTAATTAATAAGCCATGAGCAATCCCTATCTCTCAATGCATCTTTTGGGATTGAGTTAGGCCCATTGGACTTTAACATGGTATCAGAGCAATCCCTTAGGTGTTGGACAGATCTCCTCCCTATTATGGTCATATCTCAAGACGTCTTTTGAGATTGAGTTAGATCCATTGGACTTTAACAAACATAGTGATGTCTTGACTCTTTACCTAATTGTAAAAAATAATTATTATGGAGCGAACATTATAAGTTCAAATTTGATCATATAAAGTTTAATGGTCTTGTTAATGAGTGTTTTAAATATATAGCTTAAGGAATATTAAATGTTTAATTATCAGTTACTCCTACAATTGACATTTTCAAAAGAGAAATAAATTAAACACATGTAATTTATTTAGTAGTTAGACATGTGTGTATAAATTCATAGTGGTTGTGTATATTTTTCCTTCTTTTTTGTATAGTTTACCTTCATTTAAAAAAAAGTAAAAAAAAAAAATTCAAATAATAAAATAATAAAATAACAAACACGGGTTAACTTCGGTCCTAAGAAAAACTTATGACTTTATAGTAATTGTGTGTGCTTTTCTTGATTTTTTGTATAATTAACTTCATTAAAAAAAAGTTCTTTAAGAAAGTCAAAAAATAAAATAACGGACACAAGTTAACTTGTGTCATTGGAACATCTTTTGGTAATAAGCAAGATTCAATACATCATTCAATCATTATCTCAACGAAAAAAAAAAAAACCGTGCAATAATTGTCAACTTTCAAATAGTTCTGTGGGTTTACATGTGTAGGTTTTACTGTGTTAGGACAAATATAGATTAATACCCTATTGAAATGGATAGATAATTCAGCTTCATAGATGGTCGGTTTTGCAAGGGAACTTGACTTCAAAGCACTACGCAAGAAGTGCATTTCAATATGCTTTTTTTTTTTTTTCAACTCTAATTTCCATATTCAAGAATTGACATAATGTAACTTTGAGGGAATCTGTCACGTAACGACGTTTTTTTTCTTCATGATATTTCCCATTTTATATTAGTTTCTTTAATATAATAAACCCCTCCTAAATACCCGCGCACGGGTGAGGAGGACCGCTGTAAGGACCACCTTCACCATTTTTAAAAGCCTTGGAGTAAGAGCCAAATGCCAAGGAATTTAAAATTGTCAATGACCCTGATTAATCTAAAAAACAATCATGGTTTGTAATGGTTCATAACTTAATATCTTATGGGTTTGGTGACTTATAAAATATACCATTACATAAAGAAAGCATTAATAATTTGGATGTGATTTTTTGTGGGTAGGTTTCGATTATTCATTTGAAAAGCAGCAATTATTTGATGCCATATATGGTGATCAAAGTATGAGTCAAACATCTTCTCAGGCCCTATATTAATTTTATAAAACTACAAGGATCAAGGCAGGCACACGCCGTTTGGTCTCAATTTTCGGAAGCTATATCCTGCATAGTCCCCAAGAAAACGCTCTATATGATATTTTTTGTTTTTAGCTTCTTCTTTTTTTTGTTATTGTTTTCTTTCAACTCTATACTAAAAGGCATGTCTTTCCCAACCAACCACATTTCACAGGAAAATTATATTATATTCTAGAAGTACATTAAATACATACTCCTTCTTTTCACAGAAATAGTGGATCCCATTATAAATTTAATTAGCGGAACCCACCACTTTTGTGAGAAGAAAGAGTACGCATTTAATGTGCTATCAGAGTATGATATAATTATCCCATTCCACAAGTCAATACGTGAACTTTCTTGTCTCTATTTAATGTTGCTTTCTAAGCAATTGTTTGATCATATTAATCACTATTGTTTATGAGTAGCACGCGTGTTTCCCGTCAAATTATCTACTCCTATATTAGTCACTGTTTTGCTTAATACCACTCTATTTTATTTTATTTTATTAAAAAAATATAGATTCACCATTTTCATGAAAGAGAGATGTGATTCGCAATTCAGCAAAGAATCATCTATTAAATTAATCTGTTTGTTTGTTTAATTTCATTTCATGTCATCAGCAAGTATGTCATAAGTATGTCATGATTACTTTGTTTTTCCCCCATCTCTTATACAGCCAAATTAGTCCAATATACACGGCAGCTACGAAGTTAATACAAGCATTACAATTTACAACCAGCACAAGAATGTAGCATGGAGCATGGATCACTTTACTTTCTTTGTTTTTTATTACTTTTCTTATACTTCCTAATTTCTCTATTGCCTTTTTTTTTTATTCAAATTTCTCTATTGCCTAAATGTCGTAGTTTGTGACGCAACAACAGGGTATGTCACTAGAGCCAAACGAGAGAGATGCGTGTTTATCTACCCAAAAATTAACATTAAAGTAGGGGTTTGAAATTTGTCAATATATATATATATATAATTAGTGAAGCATGCGAAAATTTTGAGAAAAATATTTATTTATATTATATATTCAATTAATAAATTCAATAAAAAAAGTCAAACTACAAAATTTAAAGAAAAACCATGAAATGTTTTAGTCTTTAGTGTTAAGTTGCTTTAATCCTATTAATGAAACACATGATATATGAATTATGATCGGTTTCAACTAACATGAGACAATTTAAGACTCTTTATAGCTCTGAAAATTAAAATGCTTAACTAATAAAAATAAATATATATAAGCCAAAGGATTAAAAAAAAAAAACACTAAACACAAATTAATTATAAATTTTTTTAAAAAAACAAACGTAATTTAATTAGAATTTGTAAGTTAGGGGTTGTTTTATTCATTACAACTCCCGTTTAAGGTGAGTTGTAATTGGTTTCAACTAATATATAACAATTTAACACTCTTAAGAATTTTGAAAATTAAGTTAATGAGGAGAAGTCAAAACTTTCAAAAACCAATGTGACATCATAAGAGAAAATTCCTAAGAATAATCTAATACTTTCATTTTACAACTCTATTATTAGAAAAAGAGTGTTAATATAATTAAAACACTTGACTATTATTGTTGACCAATTATATTTTATATAACATGAATAGTGTAACATCTTTCAATTGAACAACCTCATGCAATACACACCATGAATTTAAATCATATTATTTTCGTCAAATTGAACACTCTTTCTAATTATGTTGTAGTTTATTGATGTAGGACGTTGTGTTTGTCATAGATAGAAAGATCTCATTTTAATATTTGTATTCTTTGGAATTTCCCAAAATAGGATTTTATTTCCCTATTTTAAGAGTATTTCAATCGGTAGTATATCGACAAATATTGTTTATAAATCTTTTTCCTTACAAAATAAGTATTGTATAACATTTAAATTAGACTAATTAAATTTATGGTAGGACTTACCATTCATGTGAAAGGGGGACTACTGAATAATTTTCCGTAAAATGGTATTGGATTCTGTGATCAATAAAAGCTTACACTATGTTTGGGAATTTATAAAATAATTGAATATAAATGAATAATTGTATAACAAAATTATTATTATGCCATTTCTATAATACAAAAATAAGGTATAGTCATTTAAGAAAAAGAAAAAAAAAAAAAGTATTATGGAAATTTTATTGAAAATTCATTAAAACATATTTAAATTTCTATGAATTCTCCCAATTTTGGATGGATTTAAAAATGGGCTCCTCCTATTAAACTCCCGAATGAAAGAAAAATAAAAATTATGTTCTTGTCATTTCATTCTCCCCAGTTTCCCTCTTCCAAACAAGCAGTTAGATTTTTATTTTATTTGTTTTATCTAATGAATTTCAAAGTTTTGTGAATTCAAAGTATAATTAGGGTTTAGTTAGGTACATGCATAATGCATTTCCTTTACTCTTCACGTTGCGTAAAGTAGAATCAGAACCTTGACTAAATAGGTCTGGTGGCCGAACAATGAAACTTACGACATTTTACTCTTTTGACAACGATCAAGCGGTGTAGGGTTTCAATGAAAATTCAAAAGGCGGCATTATGATCCATTGAACGACAATTCAAGGATTTATGCTTATTGGAATTTTGGATGCAACAACAAAATCCTTATCAAAGATTTTCCTCACAATCAATCTATTAAAGTATTCGAAGACACATTTTCCTAGATGCTAACAAATTTCATTTTATAATAACATAATGCATAAATGGTTAAGAATCTTGTAACTCAATTGATTGACACATTATGATATTTTTCAAAGATGACATCCATGGATGGTTCAAATCCTTCCTCTTTCGACTATCAAATTATAAAAAACATAATGCATAAATGAGATTTCATTGATTGAATTCATAAATTTGGAAGAATGTTTTGATTACCAAAAAATCCTTGAAGATGAAAAGTAAGACTCATATCAAATAAGCTAGAAAGTAATGCGTCAAATATTGGGATATTGACATATGAGATGACGGAGTACATCAAATTAAGTGTGAAATTTGTTATTAGGATGTGCAAAAAATGATAAAACAAAACAATATATATTTATTTTTTTTTTCTCTCGTGATTATTTTGACATGTCGTTATACAAGTGATGATTGTAGACGTATAATGGGGTTGTAGACTTGTACCAAAACTTTCATTACTCAACCACCAAAGTAAGATTATTAGTAATAACAACTGTATTTTAATGAGTTTTATATTAAGCAACCATTAAAAGAATATACTACATAGGTGGTTGACATTTTTTTATTTTTTATTTTTGATAACCTTGGGTGTCTAGGCCAGCGTTCCGTGGATACTCGCACCTCGACTAATCCCAGGGGGATACGCAACACCTTACTAGTACGTGTACCACGATAGACGCAAGACCTTGCCTTGGATAGATAGTCCTGAAGAGACTCGAACTAGTGACTACTGGGGAGTACACCCAAAACCAGATCAATTGAGCTACCCTTTAAGATTGACATTTTGAAGCTAAGTTTCTAAGAAAATCCTAAAGCCGTAGAACAGATCAAGTCTTAAAAATTGAAGAATTGAATGTTGGTAATGATATATAGTCTTTAAGAAGTTGAAAAATAATGCTTTCTGAGAAATTTCATGAAGATTTCCTTGTTGATAAATCAAGGGATACATCTTATTGTGAATAATTTATGGAATTAAATTGAAGTCAAATCAAATGGTGAGTCCATAACTCACCAAATAGCCCAGTATCATTGTCAACGTGACACAAAGATTTTATTTCTTGGGGTAGAAATCTTTAATTTTGTCATTAATCCGCTCATAAATAATGACTTAATGTTGCAAATTAAATGAAATTTTATGTGTTAAAGAAGATATTTTACATGAAGCTTATATTGAAAATCAAAGAGAAAAAATATGGTAATTCTTGAAAAGGTTGGTGAAAATCCTGTTTGGAGCAAATATTGGATGGGACCAAACTTGAAGATGGGTCGATAAAATCAATGGGTATTTGTAAGTTGTAACACCTCATTTCAAGTAATTGGATAATTGATTTAGACAAAAATGACTCAACGGGCAAATGATAATTTAGAAATAAAGGGGTATTTCTAATTTGGCCGGAAAATGAATTTTCAATATTAATTAGCTAGCCATTACTCAAATATAGGGGTAAAGTCGTACTTTTAAAATATGGGAATTAGGGTTTTGATCTAAAGGATTCAAAGATTAATTTTGATTCGTCAAAATATGAGTTTAAATTGATTAAAATGCATGGGATTATTTTCCATTAATTTGATTAGTCCTAAAATGAATGGATAAATGTTTAACCCCAAGACTCACTTTTAATTGGTTCATTAAGGAGCTTTCGTGCACATTACCTCATAGAATAATCCTTACAAGAAAAGGATAATTTTATTATTATCTTAATAATTTGCCTCAATTACACTTTAAATTCTTAAAATTTGGACTTGCTTTCATTTAGATTCCTTAAGCTTGAGATTTTCCCTTTTGATTCATCAAAATTGGTTTCATTTTCAAAATGGTTCTATCAATCTCTACAATCAATCTGCCAATTAAGTGTCAACAAAACGATTAAAACCCTACGTCATTTTACTAAAAAATAATAATATATAATTAAATGTTTGAATATTTAAATATTAAAAAAATACCACTTAAGTTTATCCTCTCAACTCCCAATATATATTGAGCCAATCCTAGCTAGGGTTATCGATCACCCTTAAAATTAGTATTGTTGTCTTCATATCGAGCCAAATGACATTGTCACAAATGCTGAGATTGGTGGGATATATCCCAATTGATCACGCCTTGTATAATAAGTAGTGTTGTAAAGATGTCATCAAAATTAAAAAATCTAATAAGGGTCGGCCAATGGAGTAGTTGTGAAAAAGATATAATTCTATTAGCTAAAAGAGAAAAAGAAAAAGATATAATTCGATAAATTGGACAAACAGGCCTAGCTGTAGCTACCTTTTTTAGACTAGTTGCTCCACAGTCCACATCGCTATGAAATTAGTTCAGTTCGTAAGAGGCTCTTTTACTTTTTAGGCTTGTAGCCCCACGAGCCTACAAGCCTTTTAAGAGACCTTTTTAAAAATGTAGCCTTTTTGCTCCACGGGCTTTATAGCCTTTAAGTCTTACAAGCCTTCTTTAATTTTAGGCCTCTTGCTATACGGTCCACATCGCTGCCGACATCGGGGTAGATGGGCTAAACAAGGCTTTCCTACTCTTCTTTTTTTTGCTAAAACGCTTTCCTAGCCTTCTTGCTCCATGGTCCACATCACTTTGAAATTCCTGTGCACCTTTCGGTTCATTGACATGAGATTGATTTGAACGTTTTTTTTTTGGTACAATTGGCAAGGGGGTATTGAAGGAAGTTATCAACTTTACAATGGATATAATCGAACTTTTAATAAAGAGAGATACATCATAGTATTATCATTATTCTAAGGCTCTGTTTGTTTCGTTATAAAATATTTTTCGAAAAATATTTTCAGATTTATGTGTGTTTGTTTTACTATAAAATGGTGGTCAAACGGAAAATAATTTATATTGATCAGAAAATCCTTTGTTAAAATTTGGAAAATGGTTTACGTTCAATTTTTTCGTAAATCATTTTCCAAAAATGCACGTCTCACCCCCGCCCTTTCTGCTATATTTTTTGCACAACACTATAAAATATTTTTTAGGGCATTTTTCGGAATGTAATCAAACACGGAAAAAAAAAAAATTTATTTTCCCTGATATTATTTTCATCTGAAAACATCAGCTTCCATGTAATTTGAATGGTGCTTTATGAATCAATAATCCAAAGAGTTGAATTCATCAAATTTGAGTGATGGGTACACACGGGTGCCTGATGGGTTGGGAATTAGGGAAAATAAACCCACCCCAAGTTAGAGGTAGAGTGGGGGCAGAGAATAGGAAACCTGTCCCTTTGCTGTCCCTGTTTATCTCTATCGTGGTTTGTTCTTAAAACATTTGTTTATCACTATTGTGGTTTGTTCTTAAAACATAAAATTTGCCATGTAGTTTATTGTGATACTTCCATATTATGGTTAAAAAAAAAGGGTAAATTTTTAAGACCATTAACAAAAAAGTATATAATTGCAACAATACCCTCATTTGTGTCTTTATATTTACAATGTTTAAAGAGAAAATAGGTATTTTTGTGATTTCATGTTTCAATTTTTGATAGAAGTTAACCACAAGGAGTGTAATCACACAAAATAAAACATAAAAGAACTCCACGTAGGAGGTTAATGTATTATTTTGGGTTAAATAGTTAACAAGTGAGGGAAAATGCTTAAGAGTTAAACTAATGCTATGTTGGAGGGAATAAGATATTTTTTATTTTTTTATTTTTTTATTTTTTTGCTGATAAATGGTAATAATAAGGGAAGAGAGATTTGAATCATAATTGCCCCCTTTAGAGAGAGTAGACAATATTACTGAGCTATAAGATTTTTGACCATTCTTTTTGTTTCACTTAAAATGGAAAAATATTCATTTCATAGTTAAGATTTTACTTTTTAAATCTGATAGAATTTTAAATGACATGACATTCAGTATATTTTTAAATTTATAATATATTTAATCTAAACCATAAAATAAATTAATTTCAATGGGACATGATCCTTTTTCACCTTTTAACTATTTGACAAGCTTAAATTTTACCAGTACGAATTATGAAAACATTGGGTTTAAGTATAACTCAGAGCCCTGACTAACCTAATTCGCATTAACAGCAGTACAGCACAACAAGAAGAAGAGGGCAATAGTGCAATTCAAATTTGCAAATGGGAAACATTTGTAGTTTCTCTTTTGGAAAGAGGTCAAAATGAAAGTAAAAAAACAAAAAACAAAAATGGTAAATGTAAAAAAAAAAACAAGACACGGGCACACGGCCCATAAAGAGATAAGATTAAGATCATTAAAAACGACCAAAATCAGAGACGTTATTGAGTGGCTTCTGGTGTGTGTGTCGTGGCAATGACAATGGCAATGGCATCTACAGCTTCGACTCTGTCATGGAGTTCATCTTCGTGGCTCCATAGCTTCGGTGGAAACTTCAACGAAGCTTCAAAACCAACGGATAGAAGAACTGCCTCGGTGATTTTGGCTCAGAAGAAAGCCAAGAAGACCCGAAAGGTATAAATAGATTAACATAAAAACCAAATGCCTTTCTGTTTTTGTTGCTTTTCTCTTATAATGTTGTGGGAGGGGTCAGGTAATTTTGAAGGAAGACGTGGAATACCTGGGAAAGACTGGGCAGCTACTTGAAGTGAAGGCTGGGTTTTACAGGAATTATTTACTGCCCATGGGCAAGGCCCAGATTGTCACTCCCATTCTGATCAAGTAATGTGTAATTCAACCATTTTATCTTTGGATTGTGTTATTTGCTGGGCCAAGTTGGTTACTTTGATTTAAGATATTTGATGAAACAATGCAACAATACAAGGTAGTGTGTCAGTTGGGAAATTTATCAAACAGATAGTATACTATATGCAAATAGACCTTACATAGAGTTAGTGTAACTATTTGGAAATGTTGTGTGAGTCAGAATTAGATGCAAATAATTCATAATTGCAATGATAGGCATCCATACAATTTTCTGTGAAAAATAGAAACGACAAAGAATATTGAAACACATTATTAGTATATCTTCCTTGATACCCCAAGATTGACCCATTAATGTGCTTGCCTTTGTACCAAGTCCATCTAAATAGCATTCATACAATTACCATAAGCACTTCTAGCTACATTATTTTCTGTGTGATTGAACATGAGCAGCTTCATTTAAGGCCAACATTACCTGTTATTCCATCAAGTGCTACTGTGACTTGCCACCACTTACATTCTCCATCTCCACAGAACTCCACTGTCGATGTTATCTCCATCACATTTTTCTTTACGGACTTACCACCATTCTGTATCTATCTCAACCCGCTGGAGCCACTTGATTAAGAATGAAAAGATTTCTTGTTGAGATCTTGAAGGGTTCTTGAATAAGGTTTAAGTTCTTGAATAAGGTTTGATGTTTAAGGGTTTAGGTAATGAAAAGATTGGGTCTTGAATATGTTTGATGCCTTTTGCTTCAACTGGACTTCATACATTGAGCTAGTAAAATAATTCTTTAATGGAAAAAATTCCAAAGTATCAACAACTTAGTCTTCCATGGCTGCATCAGATGTCCAACCAAAACGGCCAAAACTCTTGTTCATGTGTACATAAGCTCTAGAATTGAACTTCATGATCTCGCATAGCATTAATCATATGCTAGGGGATAGAGTGTTGGTTCAGGCTCCAGATCATAGAATTTAGTATCATATTCTTGGTAGAAAATTAATCTATCTTCATACTTCTGATATGAAATTTATTGAATTTTCTTCATTCCTTTTACAGGGAAATGCGAATGGAAGAGGAGAGAATTGAGGCTGAGAAAAACCGGGTAATTAAGTAAAAACTTTATTGACTGTATTTATCTCTCTATTTCCCTGAAATTGAAATAGTTCAGATTATACCTTCTATAAATGTTTCCATGGTTATAATATTATCATCTTCATCTCTGGTTAAATTGTTTTTAGGCAAATTCCATTTACACATTTTGATCTAAGGCTAGAAGCAGTTTGTAGTTAAAACATTGTAGTCTTTAGACATTAGGTTACTCATATGATAGTTTTGTGATGAAAATCGGCCTAAATACATTGCATAGATTAAGGGCATGAGTTGTAGCAATTTAGAATTCTGTTTTCTGTCCCTTTGAGGATCCTAACAACTTAAATAGTCCATATTCCAATGTAATGGTGAAAAAGCAAAACTTGCCGTTATTAGGACTAAGAGCCCTGTCTGACTTCACTTTCGTATTAAAGGATCCATTTTCTCTCAGACCCTGGCAGTACTTATGAACTAAATTGTGACTTCAAATAGCAAATAAAATGATCATTTCGATTGAGAGCCCAAATGCCCCATTTTCAATTACATTTCTATCTTTCTCTTGCTAGTATAACCTCTACTCTAGTTCCCCCCACCCTCTCCAAAAAAAAATGTGAGATTTATGAGCCTTATTTCATTTAATCGGAAAATAACATCTTTCTTCAGGTAAAAGAAGAGGCACAACAACTTGCGCTGATCTTTGAAACTGTTGGAGCTTTTAAGGTGAAGCGCAAAGGTGGGAAGGGGAAACAAATTTTTGGAAGGTGAGTTGGAACTTGGATTTTGTGCATTAAGCAGTTATAAAATCTATTGTTTAGATATTGACTGATGCTAAATTGTTTTGGCAGTGTAACTGCTCAAGATCTTGTTGACATAATTAAGGCACAACTTCAGAGGTACCACATTTATTGACATTATTATCGTTATTTTTTCTCCAAATCATACAGTATATGTGATTTTTTTCCGAACACAAGTGTCCGTGATTTGCTATTTATATGCAAATAATGTTAAAAAAGTTTCCGATAGATTTGAAAAAATCTGAAGCCTTTATAATTCCAGGACAGTGTACTCTCTGTTTCTTATCAATCAGATTGTAATCCTTTTGTATTTGTAGACGTTTTTTTTTCCTTATATCCATTCATGATTTTTTGCCGGTTGAGTCTTGATTTCTAAATCTATTTTCATGCCAAATAAAATCCTAAATTTGTGTTGCACATTTACAGGTTTCAAAACTTGCTGACGAAGTTGACCCGATGAACTGATATATCTACATCTTTTTTATTCTATTAAGCAATAGAAAATTGTTACAATATTTGCGTCTTTAGTTAAAATCATCAGTTCATGAACCTTAAATTAAGTTGCATATGAATAATTATTTTTTTGATGTTTGTGTTTGTTGAATTGATATCTTTCATTTATCTATAGGGATGTGGACAAGAGAATTGTTTCTCTTCCGGAAATTCGGGAAACAGGGGAATATATTGCAGAGCTGAGGCTTCACCCAGACGTTACCGCTCGAGTGAGGTTAAATGTGTTTGCCAACTAAGAACCAGCACCTTATGGTGACCCAAGCTTTGGTTGGAACAGTTGTGCTATCAGCTTGCACATCTAAGGTAATGGCCTTTGGTAAACAGTAAACATCAAAGAGGGGATCATGTAGTAGTGTTGGCCCTTGTCTAGGCTATTATGCTATTCTGTGCTGGTGATAGAAGAGTGCTCTAGGGATGGTGGACCTGATATGAAATGAAGGATTAACATAAATGCTTTACTTAAAGGAATCTGAAATTGATTCTTAAATTAAATTAAGTTGGTCCACAATTGGCATAATAAGTGAATCGACCAGAATTTTATTTTCTTCAGTACTTGTTCCACATATATACTGCACTTTGTGGAATCACTGGAATAAAATCCCTTTCCTATAACATAAATAAGATTGGCCTGTAGTTCCATTTGTTCATTTTTTTTTTTTGCTTGAAAATATATTTAACCAAAAGTGAGTACTTACATCAAAAGCCAGAGCTCTGGCCAGGGCCTGCACTAATTATTTTCTAAGTCAATGAATCCGCAAATGTGGGCTTGGGATTGCCCACACATAATCGGGAGGGTTGGGCGGTCCAGCCTGCAACACAATATATATTTTTTTATATAAAAAAAGACATGGGAGAACAGGCTGTATTTTTGTTATTTTTGTTTGTCCTTTAGTGGGTTATGGGAAAACAAAAATAAAAGGTGAGAGAGACCGTTTAGAAGAGAGAAAAATTTCAGAAATTTTACTACAAAATCAGCCAGCCAAAATTGGAAGGCCATTTAAACTTCGATTTTGAGGAAATTTTAGTATGTTGTTCTTGACGAAGAGAGCTTCGTATACTAGTGTTGATTGTTGAAATTCTTCTCCTTTTGCTCGGATGTTAAGACCCGTGAGATCTTTTATTGTTAATATTGTTTGAATCCATCTTCGGATGATAAAATTTTGTTGTGATCCAAGAATAGTGTATTCTTGATGTTTTTGGTAGTCTCTAGCATTTATTCTAGAGAGGATTGTTGAAAAGCTATTATTTGATACTAGAAGTTTTTATTGGACTGGGTCCATAGTTTTTCCTTTCTTATTGGAGGGTTTTTCTATGTAAAAATTGGTGTCTTGATTGTGAATTGTTGCTGATTTTTTCTGTTTATATTGATGATTATGTTTGGCTAATTTATTTGAAGTCTCATTAAATTTGCACAAGGAGGGAAAAAACAAAATAGTTTTGTTGCCTCTTGTTTGTAAGTTGATTCTTTTTCCCAAAATGCTAAAATATTTTGTTGTGTTGTTGCAGGAATCAGATTCACGTGGATGACTATTGGGGAGTAACAAATATGTTGTGTAGATATATTAATCTGGTTTGCTCGCAGCTGTGCCATTTTTACTGCATTTCCTGTACTTTAGGCTCTAAAGATCCATATAATTATTTTTTTTGGAATTTAACTGGTTTTATTTTTACACGCATTTCTTTTTTGTTTATTTTTTTGATAATTAAGAACAACGTGGGAGAAGCGATTTAGATCCTGGTTCTCCTCTTAAAGGAAAGTAGGCAATGCTACTGATCTACAAAACTCGTCATACACAATGTTGGGTGTCTATGCATGTACCATTTCACATTATTTGGTGTCTTTAGAGCATCTCCAAAGGAGATGTAAAAAAAGAATTGATGGTTTATGTGCCAAATTGAAGGTTCAAATTTGACATCTCTAAAACTAGGCACTCCAACCGATATGTCAAATTTAAAATTGATATCTACAAATTTGAAATTTGACTACTCTTTGGGAAGATGTCAAATTTGACGTCTTTCACTCTTTTTTTAATTATTTATTATTATTTTTTTTTATGATAGAAATTCTAATCTAAACTCACACACTTATATTTTAAAGATCTCGAAGATCGAACTCACGCTCGGTAAGACTTTTTAGGGAGGGGGATTATCATTGGGCCGAATACCCAAATAGCTGACGTCTCTCACTAGGATGTCAAATGATATGTCAAATTTGATATCTCATTCGAACACAATTAGACTTTTTTTTTTTTTTGGTTTGCTGTAGGGTGAGGGCCTTGAGGCCATGAGGCTACGGGAATTTAGCGTCTCTTTTAGAGATGCTCTCAGGCTCTTTTTAGGCTTCTAGTTGCTTGTCTAATTGTCTTGCATATGTGCACCATTGGCAAGAGTAGTGGTGAATCATGGTCTGTGGAAGATGACTTTAATCATTAAAGTTGACCATTCACGTCCAGAAAGTGGCGAAATATCAGGCTATAATATTTCTCTTTTTCTCTATGAAATATCGAACTATGCAATTGCAAAATTTGGCGGTAGAGTGCTTGTCACATGAGGAGGCCGCTAATGTATAATGCTACTCAGAGAAAAATTCAATGGACAATGATGCAATAGTATGTACAATACAACCAAAAGGATAACATTCATGAGAGCCCTTTTCTACTTTCATACCATCATGATAATAGGGAGAGCAAAAATGAATTAGGTAGACTGTAGAGCCACATGAATTTTTTTTTTAAGTGACCCATTTAAGGGGGATTGAATCTTCAACGTTACTATTGGGCGTTTGGGATAGTCAGAAAATGCCATCTGAATACAAGAGTCATTGGTAGATTAACTTGAGAAGTTAGTTTTCTGGATTGAATGTGGAAAAGACGTTAAAAAATGAAAATATTGTTGTAATCACGATATGAAGTATAAATTTGGGTTATTGGTAGATTGACTTGAGAAATTAGTTTTTCTAGATTGAATGTGGAAACGATGTTCAAAAATGAAAATATTATCATTATCACGATTATGAATAAATTTTGGACAGCCAATCTAGAAACAAGATTAAAAAAAAAAATGTTGGATGAAAAAAAAACTCTTCATATGTTGCTGCCCAGGATCGAACTGGGGACCTTTAGTGTGTAAGACTAACGTGATAACCACTACACCACAGCAACTGTTTTGTTATAGAAGTTCTTACATAATTACATGTTATGGTCACTTTTTGGAGGCAAAGGCATCGTCGCGACTCGATAGGTCAGATGACTAAGATGGGTTAAAAGTTAAAACTTAAAATTAACTCTTACAGGTTTTAGAGAAACAGAAGGTACCTCTTTTTGTTTGATTTTCTTTATAAAAAAAATGTTACTACTAAAAATATTTTCCTCTATTTTTTTTAATTTTATTTTTTGTTTCTAAGAGAAAATTTCCATTTTACAACAGTTATATGTTATAATTTTGTATTGTTTCAAACAATAAAAAAAAAAACTTGGGGGAAAGTCTAAGAAAACCTCATATTTTATTCCTTGCGACAAATTAAACTTTGACTTTTATTTTTTATTTTTGTCATTTTAAACCCCAGCCATTATAAACTATGATAATCTATATCCTCCCTCTATATCTGTTAAAAATTATTATACCAAAACTATAGTATTTGTCGTTGGTTGTTGTCTTTTTCTCCACATTAGAGAGAGAAATTTTGAGGGTAGGAGAGTAGAACACAATAGAGAGAAATGAAAACACTAATAAAGGGAAAAATAAGTTTAAACTGAAATAAAAACGTATAAAAACAATATTTAAGAGGGGAACTGATTTAACAAAAACAGATGATACATTAATAATTTTTAGTAGATATGGACATAGTACTTGGATTGTCATAAAGGGCTAACTTTGGGGGGTTTTTTATTTTTATTTTATTTATTTATTTTATTAAGAGTTTCCCCAATAATTTTTGCTTGCACCATTTCCTACGACATACACATACTTTTCATTGCGTAACTACCATGACCATGAAAAACCTAACAAACCAAATCGGTGAATCAGATTAGGTGCCCAATATCTCACCAAATTAATAAACTTTCATAAAGATTTTAATGAAAAAGCCTAATATGGTCCAAATGATGATTTGGTATCATGTGAAACCAAAACCATTCGGCTTATTCATTTGGGGGACCTTCTTTGGGGAGAACTCCAGGCTTTGTCTCTATCCGCAAATTAAGACCATCCCGTTGGATATATATATATATTTTTTTTAAACCATCTCATTATAACTCAATGAAGCAAAGAGGTATTCGTATACAAGCAATATTACAAGTAATCCAAATTTTAAAATATAAACGTTATATATATGTTGACGTGCCTAACTTTTAAAATACATAACAAAAAGTAATTTAAAAAATTATATATTATGTTTGTGAAGTGGCATTATTGGAGGGATGGACCAAGAAGAACCGAGGTAGAACCAATTGTGGGCTTGAACTTGGTGGGCCTTGTAGTGGACCCCAAGGGGTCACCAAACTAGCGGCCGAGTAGCCGCCTAGACGAGGAACTGCATATTCCGAATCGTTGTAAGATTGTGTTTCTTACTTGCGAGCCATTGACATTCTTGAGGCCAACACCTGATTGGTCTCTTGACCGAGCCAATCAATGTATCTCAAAAGAAGAGTGACATGCATATATGCACCTCTGACAAACCATCTTCACCTCAACATTTATTGTGCTTCACACACCTTCTGTCGCATTTAATACAATAGAACCTATCCCTTATTTGTTGCCCAAGGCAAGCCGTCCTACAAGACCTCCCCCATCAACCGACTGAGGTGATGGGCCTCATGCCCTCTAGAAAAGCCTAATTTTGGGACGTAATTTAGGCAACAAGAAGAGAAGGCCCCCCTATAAAAGACCAATTCACTGTGTAAAGGTACACAAAATGAATACTTTATATTGTATTTTGTTTCTCCTAAGAAAAATATACTCTATCTGACTTAACATTCAAAGTGTTGTTGGCCCACCCAATTTGAGCATGCCTTTATATAATTCACAAGAGGGTTATTTGTTTCCATTGCAACTTGGCTCAAAGACCTCAAGCCAAGGCCTTCGCCGCCTTCGCTTGGAGTGATTTCTTCTTTAATCAAATCTACCTCACTACAACTACAACTATTACATTTATTGTCAAGTTAGTTTGTAATCTTTTTTAAATAAAACTAACAATAAGTTTGACATTTTCCTTTACATAATGAGTGATACTATATTACAAATTTTCCTACCAAGAATGTGTCCATTTTTGAAAACACAGGCAAAAAATAATTAAGAAATGTATTGTGTTGTTGATGAGATATTAATCACGTGAAATATTTTAAAATAAAATTGATACCAACTTTAGCATTTTTACTTACTTTATATTTATATGATACAAGAATTTTTGCATTTTCGGCAGTTTAATTTCCCACGTAATTTGAAAGCTCAAGAGTTTTTCGTAGCCATCCAGTTGTGAAGTTGGAGAGCACGCCTCATCTCACCACTTCAAGATGTGAACACACATGTCAACTTTTGTTGAGAAGTCAAACTAAATTATTATTTCTCAAAAAAAAAAAATACTACCTCTGATTTTTCGACATTAGTTGACAGGACAGCTTAGCATATTCATGCCATGTGATTAGTAGTTGATTGTGGCCATTGTAGGCTTTAAAATGGAGGGTAACCAAATATCCTTCCTTTATTTGGAAAGAAAGATGAAAACCAAAATGATTTTTAATTTTATATTATAAAATATGACCCATAAAATTGGCTGTGTTATAATTTGAAAAGGTATAAGAATACAATTTGTTTCATAATTTTTTTTTTCTTCATAATTTGTTGATCTCTTATTACGAGAGATTAAAACCAAAATGTATTTTTTTGTGTCCCTAATTTTATTGATTACTTATTAAGAAAATGGGTTTTCTCTAAATTATGGCGTGCTTCATATTGCTATGGTAAAGAAGATGAGCATGACTAGAGTATATTAGCAAGGTCTACATTGATCCTATATTACTCTGTAAATAATGATACACAAGTAAAGTTTACAATTCTAAGTAGTTCTTTTTCCTAAATAAATGCTTTTTTATTAACGGAAAAAAAAAAAGAAAAAAAGAAAAAAGAAAGAGACCCGACCATCTCTGCCTTTCCTATATATACAAGTATTCAGTTTGAAGTAGTGGCCAATAAGGAAAACCTATTATAAAATTAGCAACAAATATTATTCTGATTTCATTCAAAAAAAAAAAACCATTTGGTGTCAGCTCCTTTATCGCATAGAATAATGTAGAGAGAAGAATATTGAATGGTTTTTATATGACAAGGCAACCTCCCCACTACATGGCCAAAATTGTCAATGATGATCTTTCACTCCCTCTCTCCATGTATTTGGACATCTCACGCAACGTATCCATATGCTTCGCTTACCAGCTACCAGTATTCATCAAAACGTGCACATTACAAACTCTGCACAACTGATTAGTGTAAGCCACTTTAAGTCCCCCCATCTCTCTCTCTATATCTTACTCACACAAGATGCTTAATGGGTACTGTGTACCAAGCATAATTACTACACGAATCTATACTATAATGTAAAACTGAAGTTTTTTGACTTTTGATTGACCTCGTAATATTGCGCTACATAAACTTTTGAGTTCTCATAATTTTAAACCTCATTATTTTAATATATATATATATATTGATTGAATTTAAATTTTATTCTATTATTAAACATTTTATTAGAATCTTGACATATTATATTTTTTTTAATAAAAATTATAATTATTCATATTTAGATAAAATATAAAAGACAATAAAAATCATAATTAGACTAATAATTTTTTAGATTTAATTTTAATTCATTTTCTGTGCATCGTACAAGTTACGACTAGTAGATTTACAATAAGTCTAGATACACAATAAATTTTATAACTGTTAAAGTGACATGTTGTAAATAATGTTAAAAACAATTTTATATGAAAATGATATAACACTGATTATAATATATCATTTTAATATATTATGAAAAAAAAACGCTGGGAAATTTAAGTGATAACAAAATAGAGGAAAAAGAGGATAGCTCTTAACATTTGTCAAAATATCTAAAGGGTAATCTTCATTGGTCAGTTTGTAGTTAAGGATAAAAGAATTTGATTCCACTGTGATACGTGAGCTACCATAACTAAAATGGATAGTGGGGCCAAATGGTGTGGACCTTAAGTAAGTTATAACCAAATGTTTGTTTATGAGTATCTTTCTTGGAGAATATTAATGTGGCAGGGTCAGCAGGACCCCATGAGAGAGACGATCTAAAATTTAGCTAAAGTGACTTGCAAAGTAAGGGATATGCCACAGTTGGTTAATTAGGTGTAACCGTTAGGCTTAGAGCTAAAAGTGAGGTGGACCATAGAAAAAGAAGAAGTAATCGTAATAGACTAATGGTAATTACTAAATAAGCAACCAAAAAAAAAACAGATGGAACAAATAAATAAATAAAATAACAGAAACAGGTGGATAAATATGGCATGGGCAGTTCCCAACTCAGCTTTCTATCCATTTATTCTTGTCATCTAATGAAACTGAATGTGTCAGTGTGTGTGTGTGTGGGTCTGTGAGTGAGAGAAAGAGAGTGTTTAACTTTATTGTAATCAAAGAAAACACACAAAGGGAACCTAATCCACGACTTTTGGTTGTGGTGCTGGTGCTGCCAAACCCTAGCCATGCCATCTCATGCCATACCCTCTTCAGTGTTACACATCGCTCTCCCACTTAAAAAAAAATAAAAATAAAAAAGTACGAAATTGAAAGAAAAAAAATAATTAAGAAAAAAGATGCCCCGTCACTCACTTTTCGTGAATGAAAGGCAACCATGAACACTAACCACTTACTTACTCAAAGTATACAAGTACTCAACTTCAACAAGTAGATCATCTATAGCAAATAACAAAAAAAAATAATAATAATAAACAAAGAATTCAAAGAATTGACAATTGTGAATAACAATAATAAAAATAGGAAATTAAAATAATGATAATAATTCACATTGATCAAGAATCAATAATAATGTTTTAATTAATTAATTCCCCCCCTCTAATAATCCTAGTAATGACAATCCACCAAGGCGGAGGCGGAGAACACAAGACTTTGTTGTGGTTGTGGCGATGTAAATTGGAACTTAGAATCATCTTCTGGTGCCGGCAGATTGAGATCCAAAGATAGAATATTTCTACTTGCTGGTTTGATCTCAACGTGTTTGGAATCCATAGTTGTTGTTGTTGTTGCTTCAACGCTCATCACCACTTGGGTACTAATTGTCGATGCCGTCCTATGCCGTCTCATGTGTCCACCAAGGGCTTGACCAGACATAAATTCCAAACCACATATGGAACACTCATGGATTTTGTTGGTCTTGTTGTTACCATGGAAATTACCTTTGTTGTTGCTGCTGCTGCTGCCAGATATTTGGACATGTTTTGGAGGAGGAGTAATATTGATTTGCGCTTCTTCAAGGTATTCTAATATTGTTGGTACCTTTTTCTCTTCCATCATGGCCTTTGGCTTTTTGTGACTTGCTCGGTGTCCACCAAGGGCTTGGAACGATGGGAATGTTCGGTTACAAGTCTTGCACTCGTAGATGTAAAACCCTCCCTTGGTAGTTGTAGTAGTAGTATTAGTGGTGGCCATCCTTTCCATCCTTTCCATCTTAAAATTCTCTTCTTGTTTTGGAGCATCACCACCTTTGGCTAAGAGAATAAGACAATTAGCCATATCTTCTTCTTCCTCAGTGCTCTCATATACAGCTTCCACATCATCAGAATTCATACTTGGTGGTGCTGATGAGGATGAAATTGAACCATCCTCACTACCTGCACGTCCACCACCACAACCGGTTGATGAGCTAGAAGTGAGAGCAACATCAAAAGGGGACAAGGGTCTTTGGCGCTTGCTACGCTTGCCTTTGATAATAATCTGGGTGTGACCATTGGATCCCAAAACTTCTTCTTGGCCTTCCATAAAGAAAGAAATAAAAGTAGGAATATGAAAAGTACACAAAGCAATTTGACAAGGAAAGAGTAATAGAGAATGAGAGAGAGAGAGCAATGAAGTAAGCAAGGTGGGGTGAGTGGGCATTGATATTTATAGTGAGTGGTAACAAATTAAGGTTTTTGGAGGAGTCAAATAATGTAATGCCGTCCCTAGTGAACAGTTACCCCTAAATTAGTCTGCCAACAAGATCTTTCTTGCGTTTCCAACCTTCGAAGTGTTACTAACAAGAAAAGTTTTTACTTTCAACGCGCTTTAAATGCACGTAAGGCTACGCTTATAGCTAGCTAGCTAGCTTCTATTTTCACAGAATCATATTCTCTCTACCAAGTATTTATTTGTTAATACTCATCCAAAAAAAAAGAAGAAGTATTTATTTGTTAATAAAATACAATTTTATGAAAAGAATTTATATACAAAATTTTAAATAGGTAAATTTCGAAGTTTATTTAGTTACTTATAAAAAAAAAAAATTTAGTTACTTAATTTACTAGTTTACTATAGAGAGAGAGAGAGAGAGATAGGTGAAAATTAGAGGTGAGAATTGGTTAGAGAGAGAAAAGGTAACTGAAAAAGGGAAAATTTAGAGCTAAGACAGTTGAAGAAGGGTGGGTGTATGTTAACGTTTAGGTCCGTTTCTCACTCTCTTTCACACACTATGCCGACTTGGTCACGATTCACGAATAAACACAACCCATTAAAGCAAAGGAGGGGTTGCACGTTAAAAGCATGCCACACTCTCATTCACTCCATGTCTTGTTAAAGAAAAGTATACTGATTACAAATTGGAGTAATGAGAGATTCGGGTGGCTTTCAAGCAAGCCCCTATGACTTTTCTCTTAGCTAAGTAACTCTATTTCTCTCTCTCATCTAAAGCTTGTGGGAAGTGGGAGTAGGGTTGTAGTCTGGGGCACCCACTGCCCAGCCCAACAAGGAAGGAAAGGGACACACCACACCAGTGCCCACCTCTAGTGGGCTTCTAATTAAGGAGGGTGTGTGTGTGTGTGTAATTGTGTACCACACAATTATATGACATTGTCATTTTGGCACTTTTCAATTAGGGGTTGCCTAGTTTCGTGCTCTTGGAAAACAAATTGCGGCTCACCTCACATATTTTATTATTTGAAATAACATTTGATAAAACCATTCTTATTAAGATCATTAAAAAAGAAAAAAAAAATGATCCTCCCTGTTTGTTTTAAAATAAAATGAGTCAATTTCACAGTTAAGATTTAATTTTTATTATATCTAAAGATATATATATGATTCCACGTGATTTAAAATTATATTATATTAATTAATAAATGATAATTAATTTTAAATGGCGTTGTATTATATTCACTTCTAAAGTTGTGGAATATTAAATTAATATCAATAAATGCACTCTCTAATTGAAACCAAATAGAGAGGATGTGAGCTGCTTGTCAGCTTTTAAAAAGTTGGTTTCAATTATTAAACAAATAATGCGTAAGCTTAAGTTTCAAGTTTAATTGCTTATGAAATCAAGTTAGCACAACTGTTGAGATCAAGCATTGATAATAACATGCTTTATTAACTTGGAAGAAGAAGATTGAAAAATAAAAACGTGCCTATTATTACTTCATTTTAGATGGCTTAAATTTCCACTCTCTTATTAAAGTCAATTGGGGAAGCTGTTACAATATGTTTTATTTTATTACTTTAATTGAGCCTCACTGGTTCAAATAGATGCATATTTTTAGTGATACCATTCTTTTTTAATTTTCAATGGCAAGGAAGAAGACATGAAATTATTTCAGTTTCATGGGAGGTTCAATAGCCTTTTAAGTTGAAGAATAATAAACTAATTGGTGGACTGGGACATTTAGGGATCAAATCCTCTCTCCCTCAAGTATCGAATTAAAAAAAAAAAAAAGAACTAATTGGTCAACTGAAAACATTCTGCTTGTCTCCAATACAGTCAGTTCCACTTAGTTGAGGCATTCACTGTAATATTTATCAGCATTTTGTACCATTGCTTCGATGGTTCCATTTAGTCAACTCATTGTGATAAAATTTGATAAAAAGATTTTTAACCTTTTCAAAAGCACTGATTCTTCTTCATAAGCCTTCTATATATACCACCAAATATTTTTTGTAAAATCATTGATTCTGCACAATATTTCGTGAATTAAATGTTTTTGTTTTTTTGTGTGTGGAAGTATACTACTATTGGTATCTAATTCAACTAGAGGAGCCAAGTCCTATTAACCGTAATTTTTGACGAGTCATGTCCTAGAATGATAGTAAATCTTTAATTTGGTCAGAATATTCTTTTTTTCTTTTTACATTTTTTTGTTGTTGCTAAAACATGTGAGATTATCCTTAATGTCTTTAAATCCATTAATTGGGTTCATGTACCGTTGACCAACTTCATCTGATACAATGCTTCTTTTATGTATTCATAGTACGTAGCCCAAAGATCATGCCAACTAGTTGGTCTGCTAACTCTTATAACTATGGTTATTTAAATCCTCTCTCAATGATTAGACTATACATTATTTCCTAGATGCTTTGGTTACAATACATTCACATAATATGCCTTTTGATGTATGTGATCCATTAATTAAAGAAAAATTTACCATAGACGTGGTAACAACAGCTGTGAATTCAGTCAATTAGTGGGAGCGGCGACTCTCTATTTCACACTTTAATTACTACACAAGTAATAAGCACCCCCACATCCGTACGAATCTTTCACTTTTGTTTTTTCAATGAATGAATCCATCACTTTTTATTTATTTGATTTTTGTAGGTAGAATCTGTTTAAAGAACGTTGAATGCAATTATCAGAGTATTCTTATACTTAATTAGTTCTGCAACGAGGATCTAATAGTGGCACGGTTCATTTTTTTCAATGATTCTATCGGGAATAGAATCATGAAAAAAATAAATAAATAAGGCACTATATACTATACTGTGTGCCATTATTGTGCTACTATTATGCAAGTTTATGCCAATCATGTTAATGGCATAACGAATCTATCTTCTCTACCGAAAAATTGTGGAGTATATGCTATTCTTTCATCTAGTGAAGCATGAATCTACGTGCATTAATTGTCCTTATGAAAATGGTGATAGCATGATTTCCGCTAAAAACTATTTGTGTTTCTTTGTCCTAATGCCTAGTGGATAAGTTGTGATTAGTGATCACACAAGTACAGAAAACAGCCAAGACAATAATGAGAAAGCATAATCGTAGAAGGTGCATGAACCAATATTTAAACAAAAAATTGAAACTTACTCTTTCTCACGTTGGTGTTTCAGAATTTTTTTCTAGATTACACTGGCCCTCATATATTCTTCGAGGAATAGTAGATATCATATTGAGAAAAGTAGCTTGCCATGACTATTATAATCTTGTAATTTTCCCCTAAATTGATTTAAAGGAAAATTATTTCAACTTATTGGTTAGAGATTCAGATGATTTTTATGTTTAATTTTAATCAGATAACCTATTTAATAATCATATGACTTGTTTAGATAACCTTCTTTATAATACTTTGGATGAAAATTACTTTCATTTTAAAGTAGATAAATTTGAAGGTAGATGTATATTGGAGAGGCAAACTTCATTACCTAAAACGATATATGATTTGGACAAGTAGATTATCTTTGCATCCTTAGAGGAATATACTTCTAGGAAATGGCCAAATGGGTCATTAATTTCGGAAGCCATAAGTCAATTGAACAAAATTCAGTCCTTAAGAAGAAAGAGAATTAAGCCAAGAGTCTTATAACTTAATTGACAATTTGATATTGCATGTTTTTTTTTACAAGGAGAATCACGATTTAAATTCTCCCTCTCTCAACTATTGAATTATTAAAATAGAGAGAGAGAGAAATCAACCACCCAACTAGATGCCTTTTTTTTTAATCTATGCGAAATTCTGAGGGAATTTCTAAGGATGGTGTACTGGTAGGATTGGCAATTCAAACCTAAAGTCTAGGATACTTTGAGTGGGTTAGAATTTGAAATTAATGGTCTCAGATGATGGATAGGTTGGCCTTGTAACAGCAATTAGGTTTGCTACCTAAAGCATAACGGATTTGGGAAATAAATTAAAGTCATCAACAAAAGCATTAAGCAAAAATCCCATGCTTTTCTTATAGACTTATTCGGATAATTGAATGAAAATTGGCACTGATCCAAATTAGGTCCACTAAACCATGACCTTTTTCAGTCCAGAGCAACATAGAGAAGTATAATTGAAGAAAATGAATATCTCATGCTACTATGCTAGAAGGTTCAATGAATAGTGAACTTCAGAAAATGAAGGAGGAGTGAGGAAAAGAAGGCGGATTCTTGGCGTAACGTTGTTTTGGTTAGTTGTGTGAGGCAAGTAAGTTGAGGGTGTGATATTGCCAATTGCTGCCCCCACTTTCTTTTTTCTTTTTCTTTTTGAATAAAGTCGGTGGAAGAAAGAAGCATTCTTCTTTCTCTCTTTTATACTCAACTAAAATATAAGATAATACGTAAAACGATTATTGAAGATTGTTGTACCCTTTTCGTTTCTTTAGGCCACCAAACGTACCATATTTTGCTAGCAATAACCATACATTACGATAAGATTTTGATGATATCTCATTCTATGTTTTAGTATAGACGGGAGATCATATATAACTAGATAAATGTTCATTAGGGATTAAAATCCTGTAAAATTCTTACTTTTCTTAGGTAACTCCATCATGTGGTTTTTTAAAATTCTATATATTTATTTTGAAACTGGATTAGATTTTACTACATCATCAATAATTTAAATAATATTAAAATTGTGATAGTCAATACATGTGTTGATATTTAATAACGTAACAAAATCTAATTCACTATAATTACGGTGCAATTACCCTAAGAATTTAGAAATCCTAATCTATTTAGTACATATAACTTAAATAATGTGGCATGTTTAATTAATTTCTAGTATTTTGTTGATTCATTGATGTCTTTCACGCGTGTTCCTCACGCTAAATGCAAAGAGTGGGGCTACCTCATTTTTAAATAAGTTTTGATGTGGCCAAGAGTGATCCTGGCAATTGACATTAGTGTCGACTCTTGCATCATCAAAGTATTTTTTTGATTCATAACTTCTTGTACATATAAACACTTGCAGTTATTGGATCAGTTTTAGCATAATTGCTACACATGTGAAGCCAAGAAACAATTTTAATAAATTGCCGCTTGTTATTAATCTAATCATAGAGAAACACTATTTTTTTTGTACTGAGATCTCTTCGTGCTAATCCCATACCGACCAATGAATCATTTTGGCTATCATGAATCATGATTTCTACCTGATAAATTAAGAAAGAACTCTTGAGTAGCCAAAGAAAGCATCCTCATCATGGTAGCCTTACACAGTTAATTTCATCTCTGTCGATGGAGATTATATGGAGCTTGTTTTACATGTGCATAAAACAAATGAAAAAATAAAAATAAAGTTAAGACATAATAATATAAACTAGAGAAATTTCATCTAAAAAAAGGCACACCCCATTTTGTTCTGATCAATAACTTAAAAACCTTGATTTCTGAAGACAATAAAGAGACCCAAATTTTGAAAATACTCGTCTCTTAAATAATTCGAGCCAATAATAAACTAAAATAATAAGTTATAAATCCATCTTAAAAATATATGACTTTAGTGCTCGTTTGGATGAATATATTGAGTAATAATCCCGCATATAATCCCATGGTCTCTTATACCAAAGGGAATTCCTACATGATATGTAAGGCATTTTGGTTCTTTACGCATTCGAATGCATCGGATTGAATGACTTTGCTATTTTCATTATGAAATTTGTTCAAGAATTTATTTTGAATTTATTACCCACTTTATCCACGGAGGTATAATTTTTTTAGTTTTTTTAGTGTTGAAATGAGCTACACATTAGCTGCAACTTTCAGATAATGCGAAGATTCAGGTGAAGTATGGAATTCTTAATTGTTTTGGGTAATTAAATTATTTTATTTAAATACCATTGATTGTGTAAATTGAATTGCATACTACACATTGATTAGTGAACTTAATACTCACTCAACTTCAACTGTTCACACGTCACTGAGGGAAGGAAGCTTGTGAGTTGTGACCACAGGACAGGTTGTTTTGGAACCAACTACCAAGCACCACCTCATAAGTCATAAGTCATAATATAATAAAAGAAAGACATGTTCTTTTCGTTTATTTATATTAATTTGTCTTGGTTTTTACTGCACAAACAAACATATACCCCTATCATTATTTTTCTTGGTTGTCAATGAACCACCCGTCTTTGACATTCGAATATTAATTGGTAAAGATATAGTACACAGAAAATAACTAAAGTCTACGTGATGATTTGTTTTAGCATGCCTAGACATTGGACAAATTTAACAAAAAACTTTATTCATGTGGTTCTTTTCCCTAGAGTCGTGTTATTCTAATTGAGCTCCAATATTTTGTTTCTTTACAAATTTGGCTAATTTAGCGGGTTACATGCCTAATCATAGACAAATGGATAAAATATTATTAAAATATATACAGGCTAACATTTCTAAATTACTTTTGGACTTTTTTTGGAAAAAGTTTAAATAAAAAAATTTGACCAAATTCTAGATGTTTGGCCAAACTTCTTTTTTCCCAACTATAGATCTCAAATTAATTTGGGCACATGTTTGATACAATTTCAACCCACAGTATAGTAATGACTTTTGAAAACCATAATGTTTAGTTTTTAAAAAGAAAGAAAGTATCAGGTAAGGTTAAAATGAATAACAGTAAGTGATAGTTAGTAATTACTTGAAGGTCAACAGGGGTGGAGCTAATCAAGGAGGGCATATTCTTATTGGCATGACAAAATTAATATGGTTCATTGTGTGACGCACGAAAACTTAAGGATTGCAATGCCGCTTTGTTGATGCTATTTGCTATATATTACATTTTATTAGAGACAGTAGTGGAGTAAAAGCATTTTTCTTTCTTTAAACATTTTTTTTTCTAGAGGGTTATTGCAATTCATAAACTCATCCAATAATTGGACCACTCTAGATAAAATGAGGCAGACACCCTATTAATTAACATGTAGGACTAGCTTTCATGTTAGCCTAGCATAAAATGTTAAGCCAAGACACAGCTTGATAGCATTTAATTCAAAGTTGAGATTGCTAGTCAAAGGAAGTAAAAGTTATCTATCTAGGTGTGACTTTAATGCACTGTGAATTTTAAGTTATTGTAATTAGGTAGACCTGTAGACCAAGCAGTTCTATCCAGATTGAGGCTCATCCTAAGTCCTAACCCACTTTGTTAATCAAAAATTGAATGCAAACCAATTTGCTAAAAAAAAAAAAAAAAAAAAAAAACCAGAAACCAATAATAAAACATTTTACAAAAAAAATAATTAATTAATTAAAATTGAGTAAATTATCAACCGATTTATGATGTATTCCCTATACTTTAAAATTGAGTAAATCAATCCCCTAGCTTCACTCAAAATTACATATAGTTCTTTACCATTGTTAATTTCAGTTAAATTGAAGAAATTTAGCATCCTATATATGGATTTATAGTTTAAATTAAACTAGAGGGTTGATTGCTCAATTTAAAAAAAAGAAAAAAAAATTGTGGATACATATTATAATAAGGGTAAAACTTAGGTACAGTTCATTTGGTCAAATACATTAGGTTCCCCAATTGAATTCAAACACATGGTTACATTAACTAATGAAACACAAACAATGTTATATTTTCCAAGAAAATTCAAATTCAATGTATTTGAATTCAACTAAGAACCTAATGTACTTGACCTAAGGAATTCTATCTAAGTTTTACCTTTATAATAATGTGATATTTAAGATAGTTTGTTGTAATTTATCCTTTTTAAAAAGAAAAAGAAAAAAAGATTGTAACAATCACATATACAATTAGTAGCATTATGAGTTACAAGCCTTTAAAATTGGAAGCCAAGAGTCTTGTTGTTCAATTGACATTTTCTGGTGATTTCAAGTTTTCAAAAATTACATCTAAGATTCAAATCTAATCTTCTCCAACTATTGAATTATAAAAAATAAAATTATTGTAAGCCAAATCTTATTCAGATATATTTCAAAAACTGGGGTCATGATAACTTAGGCTCCTTACAGTACAGTCAACATATTTGATTAAAATAATTGTAACAAACTACAAAACTATCTCCTCCTACCAAAGAAAAATGTTAAAATTATTTTTAATTTTATTACAAAATATTTATAAATTCACCTACAATAAATATGATTGGTGTTATATCAACAACATATTAAAATCCTTACATATTTAACTGTAACATGGCAGTACTCTTGGAAGATAGCTAGCTCAGATGCTGATGGCCGTTAATTATTTCTTGCCAAAAACCATGCATTAGAGTTGGTCCCCTGATAGGAGGCGTGTTATATATGTGGTGCTCGCATGCAGGTAGTAATGTGTGTAGTTGCAAATAGTTCAGCAATGACGTTTCTCGTGGCCTGTGATGCTTAACTGAAGTGCTGCTATGTTCAAGTACTTATTTTATAGATAAAAAAAGTGAACTATATACATCTAAACATATTGTATATATTATACAATTTCTTTCCATCAGAGTGATAAAAGATCAGATTATATCCACCCATGGACGGCTACTTACCAATGTTGGGCATGCTTAGTGCTTAGCTAGTGCATATCTATTTACGTGTCTTTCTTTAAATAGTAGTAATACTTATCCAAAAAAAATATATATATTAAGAAATTCTAATCTCATTGCTTTTCTTCTTGTTGCACACAGCTCTACAGGTGTCATAATTCCATGGTTTAACTTAGAGGATTGTTACTTTGTTACTGCCAACTAATTTAATTGGATTAATAAAGAGTTATTCACGTATCATTATCAGGTAGCACTATTTTGTACCAATAAATTAAGAGAAATTAACAGCTAGCCATCATCACGTTCATACTTGGAATTGGTGATTGGAGTTTGTTTCATATGATAGGTCCTTTACAGAGATGGGGACTGCCAGTATTATCACAGTTTTGGAGTAAATTAAATGACATGCATGCACTGGACTAGTGAACTTAGTACTCACTCCACTTAATGGTTTAAAGTTTCAACGTCACTGATTAGAGAGAGAGAGAGAGAGAGAAGCTTTTGAGCCACCCATTATTCATAAATAAAGAGTAGGTTCGTTGCAACTAAGCACTCTTCGGACAAGCCAAACAAACAGACAAATTTCTAGTATTTTTCTTGGTTGTCACTACTCAAACAAGCAACAAGCACCCCTATCACTATATTTCTTGGCTGTCACTTGTCAGTAAACAAGCTAGCCTGCCCTGACAACAATGTGATTTTTATTCTTTTTTAACTCAATAATGGGAAAGAGGGAATTTGAAGCCGGTTTCTCCATGTAAAGGAGATTAATTAATGTCCTGTTCACTTTACTAACGTGATTTTTAAGAATGAAATTATTCAGATATCCCATGTACTATTGTTATGAGTTTTTATTTTATTTTTAAAGGGTTATGTGTAATTTGTATTTTGCTTGCTAAGCTTGGAGTCCTAGTGGTTGTTTTGTCTTTGAATTCTTGCCGACTCAAGGCGTACGCCTAAAGCCCCCATTTGTCTAAAAAATTATAAAGGGTCCTAAGACCTCAATTATATGAATAAAAGGCTATAAAACTATATAAAAATGTCTTAAAAATTATAAAATGATAATTGATTTTTTAGAAAAGAAAAAAATATAAATAACTTTTGCATTTCTTTCCACCTCCACCTCCAAGAAAACCCTATAAACATTTAACCAATAAAAATGTAATCCAATGAAACTCTAAGTTGTTTCACTAAAAAAAAAAGAATTGATATTTAAATATTATAAAGAACCCACTAAAATTTTCACCTTAAACCTCCAAAATGTATTGAACTTGCCATGGAATTCTATTTTTGGTTCCACAATACTATAGATAAGGAAACTAGGTTTTAGGTAGTGGCTAAGTTTTAGGTAGTGGGCGTAGTTCCTATTTTCTAGGTTATAGCGGTTGAATATGTCCTAATTTTTCACCATTTTAACATTTGTTTATTGTATAAAAGAGTGGTTTATTTTAATAAAAGAGTATCAAATTTTTATTAATTCAATACACAAATTGTGTAGGAGGCTAGACACCTTCAAAGTAGTATATTTTGAAAGTCTTGGTTCTCTCAAAGCAATCAATAAACTACTGGCTATAATATATATATATATATTCTCTCTAAAAATTGTGAACATATCACTATATACATTCCTCTCATATAAAGTTGAACTCCATGTGAATCTTGAATATAAAACCTACATTTATGTGAGAGAGAAGTGTAATACATTATGTATACACATAATAATTTAATTTCTCTTGTTAAGACCACCATACAATATATTTAAGTTTAATTACATGTGGTGGGTGTGATATATAAAATATCAAATTTTAAGCTGAAAATGCCCACTATCTTTCATTAAAAATTTAGTATGAATTAAAAAAAAAAAAAAAAAAAATTTTTAATTGCTAATTCACAGAAGTCCTATTATGTGAAAGACTATCTACCAGACTATATATCTAGTATCTACGGTGCGTTAAGGGTTTTCCCTCAAAAACTTGGAAATTTGGCATTAGTTGTGGTTCACAGTTTTACATATATATCTCCATCTACAACCCTTCTAGTAAAAATCAAAAAGTGCTTGCATATTTGTGTTTGAGACAGGCCGTGTAAATATTCAAAGTAATGAGTTCAATGAGATTATAAGATCTAATTGATTGATGCTTTATGGTTTTGTTGTAAAATTGTGAGCTTATTAATTTGCTTGTTACGTTATTGATGAAAGGTCTCAAATCAGCCTTGATCACCACAACAAACTAATTAATGCAAAGTGTTTTCCTTCAGAAAGAAACCTATTTTTACCATTAAATCATACTTAAAGTGATAATTTGTGTCATTATCTCATTTTAAAAGAGAAGCAATTCTATCGTTATAAGACCTTGACTCCATTTAACAGAAAAGCATATTGTTGAACGATTTCTTCTAACTGAATTTTTCTCAATTTTTTTATTCTTCTCTAGCTACTGCCACATTCCTGTGTGGTTGGTTTATGCTTTACTCAAAAGCATGCATGCGGCATCTTTTTCAATTAGAGCCAAAGGGGTACTCTCCAAGTCACTTCTTCTAAACTATCTCTAAGCTCTTTTTCTTCGATCTAACTGTCATTTGACTTTAGGTCTTGCCGTCTTGCTAAACCCACCGACTACATATCTACAATCAAATGGCTGAAATTATCAGTCAAGTAAACTTTCAATACGTAACATTCAATACACTTTCACCGTTTGTTAAAATAGCAAACTGCGATGATTGGTAAATGAAAAAGTGATGGTAGTGGTAGGTCTAAATATCCACCAATCATAACTACTTTCTTTTTTTGGATAAATAAAAAAGGAAGGAGGTATAGTTAGTGTATTTACAGTCCCGGTCCACTTAAACTCAAGTAAGATATGACATAAGACCATCCACACAATAATGAAACGTGTCAAAACTCGAACTTTCAACTTTAAACTTGTAAAATAAATAGTACGGACGGCTTCCTACCACTAATTCACCATCGCGAGTGATTCTACTCATCATAACTTATTACTAAATTGTGAAATATGGTTGGATAAGTGGGCCCCTAGTCTTTATTAACATTGATTCTTTTCGTCTAGAAGGTGTGGAAGGGTTTGATTAGTTGCTTGAGCATACTAGTATAGTACTAGTAGACCAAGGCTATACAGCTCACTGGCGAGCTACCAAATACCAATGTTTATCTACTTAATCGAACATGCCGACTTGTTTGAAAGCACTTTTGGGTAATCTATCTCTGTTTTCTTCAAAAGCTGTGAATTTTATCATGCCATTAAAATTTCCAAATGTAAATCCCATCTCTTTATAGGGAAAGATCTGACAAAAGATCCAACGTTTTCAGTTAGTTCATTGACAGACACACCAAATATTGGACGCTGACTTCTTGTGAGTACCATAAGAGCCTTTAATCATACCAAACTATTTTTTTTTTGTTCGCAAGTATCAGTTAGAAAGTGGTTGCACCATACAACATTCGAAAGAGCCAAAAGTGAAATGGGAAAAAATGCTTCAAGAATAACAAAAAGTACTATTAATATCTCTCTATCTCTTATCTCTTATCTTTCCCTCCTTAGTGGTGTAGTAGAAGTGGGAATAGTGATGCCTTTGTTGGTAGTGATGCGTTGGAAAACCACTTCCAGAAGTTGCAAATAATGTACATAGAATTGAAGACAAGGGTAGCCATCAGCTTGCTCATGATCCCTTCCTTCAAGGACAAGTATATCATGCCAACTACTGAACTACACTACCTTATATTAGGCTAATAGGCTTACAAGCACCTATATATATATTTTTTTAGTAAGGGAAAATTACAAAGTTGAAAAATATTAAAAATATTACAATTTTTATTACATAAATTTTAAAAACTGATGTATCGTTAATTACACAAAAGAATAAAATAATTTAGATATTTATTTATTATATATTGAAGTGATACTAAGCAATCACGTCACTTACAAGTCTTTAATATATTATTTTTTTTTTCACTCATTTTATCTGCTTCTTTTTTTTTTGGTAAACATTTTATCTACTTCTACTCTCACACTTAGTGGCGTGAATTGACTCACCATCATACATTGAAACAAACCATATTACTAACTTCATTCCCATACTTAGCAGCTTCCTTATGCATGTGAATACATGTCTTGGCCGAATCAGAATCTAAACCTTAAGGTTTACTTTTAGTGTTTTATGCATTTTAAAGAAGAAATAATCGTAGTAGATGCCAACAAAAGACCGCGTGGCACGCTGATGCTTTTAAATTACACATGGGTGTTTCTTAAAATATTGAAAACAGGTTCTGCATGCACATTACATTTATGTCAAAGATAGTCTACTTGTTGTTCTAAGCATGAAGTTTAATTAATGGTGGTTCAAGTTCAATTTTTGTTGCTCTTGAGGTGGCATTTAGCACTAGTTCATGTATTCTACAGTAAAGGGGACCTTTTTGGTCTTCTAGAATTGCAGTGAAATGAGAGATAGTTTACCTAATTAGTTGCTTGTTCTAGCAACTAGGGTTGGTCGGCTATTCTAATCAGAATGATAGCATAACCGGTACAACCACGTGGTTATGTAAAAATTTCTTTTATTACATATGAATTTATTGAGACAAATGAAATAGAAATCACGACCAACCACTTTTCTATTTAGTGACTTGTCTATTATGGATTTTAAGAATAAGGAGATAAACCTAATTGTGTAATTTTGGTTTTCTATAAAGAGTAATACATATCCATAGTCCAACTGATTAGAATTTTTTTTTTTGACCCTGATAGTTACCGAATTTTAATACTAAGTTTTTGACTTTTGAGTAAACTTAATTTGCTCATTCATGAACTCGAACTGCAAATATTTAAGCCCAAAGAAAAAACCTGCTCGAATTGCAAAGGTAAATAAAGATGACATGCATTACCTGAGAAGTGGCAGAAGGAACTGATAAATGCTTGATAGAAACAAATAATTAAAAGGTTTTGATATTAATGGAGAAGTTAAATTTTGAGAACCTTGGTTATAACTTTCTAATTTCTATCAAGAGATGTTATATTCTTCCGTTGAAGTAACCTAGATCCATAATCCATTTGTCATTTGTGTTCCCATTGCTTCTATTATGTGATTGCCACTTGCTTGGTACCCTCCACAGGGCCACGAAGAAAACTAAACCATCTAGAAATAATTAATGGCCCAAAATCTAAATTCTGGGCCTTGTTAATTACCATTTCACTGTGGGGAACACAAATCTATTTTAAAAATCAAAAGAAGATAGCAAAAACATTGTGAATCCAACTCTAATACACTCAAACATCAGTAATAAGTTCTCCACATTCACAAGGCAAACAAAACAACTCAAGTTTATTGGGTAGGGAATATCTTTAAACACGATCATTATGACTAACATTGGCTGTTTCCATTATTTATATAGTACAACCTCGGCTTTGAAATAACATTTTGCTCTATAAGAGAAACTGGTACAAGCAAGCATCTGATGCCACAGAACAAACTGCTATTACACTGGAGTCAAACCAACCACACCTGCATAGACATTATCAAAATGAGAAAGGACAAGAGTTGAGCAATTATGAAACACAGACCAAGAAGTTGCATGTATAGTGCAGATGTTGTAGAAATGAAATATATTTTATGAAAGGTAGATATTGTATAATCTACTAACTACATCACATGAATTAGGAATGAGTCAATGTGGGGATGTGTATAGCAGTATAGGCATTAGATTTTGTATAATCTTAGGATACAAAGAAAGGGCAGACTTATTTAAGTGTCTGATCTTCTTTAATATCATAGAGCAAACTAAACTGTAAATGTATCCCAGCAATGCCCAATGTAGGTACTTCCACTCATTTTATATCCATGCAAACTGCAGAAATCAGGGGTCTGTTCTTCTCTTCTTTTGTTGGACATACTTGTCAGTAAACCTGCCCCCATTCGACTCCCTTGGCTCTGCTTATGGACATATCTGACAATAGGCAGTTGGACAAATATCCAACACCCATGTCAAATGTCCAACAAAAGCACTTCCGACACTTTGCAGTGTCCATGTGATGTGTGTGATGCTCAAAATAATCCAAAATCAGTCCTATTTTCATGTTTTCCCAAAGAAGAATATCGACTCAGACTTTGTTTTTAAAATTAATAATTGAGTCTCCCTTTTCCAGGTTCTTCACGGGAGATCCTAAGTATGAAACATTAAGTTTCCCATAATATTGTTTTTCTTCTTTACTCTGCATATATATATATAGTTTTCTCTTCTCATATGCAATTACTATGTCTCTTTACTTCATTTAACCGTTTGAAATTTTCCTGCAATGTGTTGAATATAGAGATTCAAGGTATTTTTACATTAATTGACATTCAGACATCTACAATGGAGATTATAATAATTTGAGTGATACAACAGTGCTGCTAAGTCTGAAAACAATGGTTAAAATCAACTTACAGAGAATTGGGAAAGCCTACATAAGGAAGTCAAATTAACCAAGCTGAATTTGTTAGTTGGTGATGTGCTACCATTAACACAAGTACATGAGTAAATTTCAGTTTGTGTGATCTTATAATCTCATGTACAAGTTCAAGTAAAACCAATATCATGTCAGAAGACAAGAGTGTTTTTTCGAAGAACTCCCAAACTTGGAGATACCGACAAAAGTGAGGATTCCAAGTACGTCCACCACTTAAATAAGAGGCAACAGAAGCATCCTTATCTACTGCCTGCCACTCTATACAACTTAGGGAACTTTTTTATTGATAAGTTACACATGCACTCAATGGTTCTTGAACCCACGACCTCACCCTCCACCTATAACTTATAAGGGGAGGAGGTGCCAGTTGAGCTAGAGCTCATTGGCAACAACTTAGGGAACATATCCTTAAGACAAGAATAATTGAATCCAAGATCATGCCAAAACTTGACCTAGAGCCATCCCCAACAGAAAGCTTAATAAAACCACAAAAAATCCCACCCTCCTCTATGCATTTATGCTCAACATACTCAAAGAATTCATGGAGTTGATTAATAGAAAAATTGAGGTTAGTATTGAGGTGTGTTTCCCTTGGTGTGTTCTCTTCTCTTCTCTTTCAATTCTCCTTGGCATTCTGTCATTATTCACGTTACTATTCACATGCACTTTTCACGCTACAACTTGTGGACACATTTGATCCTTCTTTTTTTTCTTTTTCTTTTTTTTTGATAACATCTGCATTTGATCTTGTTTTCTTCTCACCCCTTTTACAACTTTAAAGAAAATATTTTCCTTTCCTTACCAAAACCCTAATTAATCTTAAATCCCAGCCCTTTTTCTAAAAGTTCTAAATCCTAGACCTAAATCCCCTCCATGCACATGCCAAGAGGCTAGCATATGATATTATGTGAACATACACCACAATAACTAAATAGAAAAAGGCCACTTATGTTTTAGTTAGAAAAAACTTACACCAATGAACCTAAAAAGGAATTTAAAATATTTCATGCTATAAATCCATTCTATCTATGAATTGAGTAAAAAAGGAAGTTGGAGCTATGCCTATGTTGTAAAATAGGATGTTGTGCCTAAATGATTTAGATAACCAATATTTTAAAAGAAGATTCTTGATTAGATTGTTATCAATATACTCCTAACTTGAAAATATTAAGTCGAGGAGGGAGAGTCAAAGAAGAGATGATCATCTTTTAGAAGTTCCACATGCAAGAAAACCAGATATGAGTCTGAGAATGAAAGAAAATTCATATTTTTTGCATACCACATGCCAATCTTCCACCTGCATTGCCAGTACTCAGACTTAGTTCATGTCCACCTGCAGATGCATAACCAAATAAGAGTAAGGAGGGACCAAAGAAGCAATACATATACAAAAATGCAGGAGTCCAAGAAAGAGATAAAAACTTCACACTAACCATTCAAGAGAAAAGATACTCCTACCATTTAGGGACTTAAAACCTATCTGGTCCCCTCATTTTCCTTGACAATGCCCTTAATTTATACTGATATATACCCCAAGTTATGTTGGTTAATAAGATCACGTGGATTAAAAGTTACTTTCCTCTCCCATGACCTGCCCTCTCTTTCCCCAAACCCAAACCATACACTCTGTTGCAAGTTTAGCCTCTAGTTATAATGAATATAAGACTCTCAAGCTTGCAAGACAAATTTTCTCTGCAAGCACAGGGGCAGATTGCAAGCTAATTGCTCAATAAGGAATAAATACTCACCCTTTCCAAGGTCATCCTCAAGCTCATGAACCACTAAGGCCCTTCCAACAACCGCATTAGGACCACTTAATGGTATCTGCAAAATTTATCCAAACAGAGTAATTAATACTCTAAAAGGAAGTACAGTTCCATATAAAACACAGAGTGAAATGATTCAAAAGCCAAACCAACATGACCACACAAGAAGTAAATAAATAAACATAAGACAAACACACAGTCTCGCTTAATCAATATAAGGATGCGAGAAGTACCTGTGTATCCACAATTGTTGCCTCTGCCACCCCTGTATTACCAAAAATTATGAGACAATGGATTACATGGTTCAAGTAGAGATACTAACAGATCAAAGAACATTAACATATGCATTACCATCGGCATTGGCAATTATGTTTCCCAGGTCACCCGCATGACGGACTTCATCTTCAGGAGCACCATGTGTCAGCTTGTTAGGATTGAAATGTGCTCCTATTGTTTAAAAGTTGAAAAGAAAAGATTATCATAAAAGCACCATCCAAGAACCAAACTTATCACGCTTCCATTGCAACACCATTAATAACCTAAATTTTAATAGTTGGAACTTGAAACACAATCAAGTCCTACCTGTTGAGATGCACCCATTTGTTGTGTCACCATACTCATGCTGCACCAGAAAACAATTAAAAGTAAAAAACAAAATTCAGAAAATTTTCAATATACAAAACCATGGATGATGGATGGTAATGCTGAAAAAAGCACTTACAAGGTGGAACCCATGAGGCCCCGGAGTAAGCCCAGTAACACGAACATTGACAGTTGTGGGACCTATATGCATACCATTACAATTAGCACGAAATGATTGTGGGCTTGTTTGGAACTGTACTCTGATAAAAGTTTTCTGTTTTTAAAAAACAAAATGGAACTCTACTCCAATTTTAGTTTTTTGAAAACTATAACTCAAAATGTTTTTTTTTTCTGAGAAAAACTAAATGGTGTTTGCTGAAACTGTTTTCTGTCTTCAGTTTAGGAGAAACAAAACCATTCAAACACTCAAATCTGTATCACTATTCCAGAAATTACAAGTAATCCCATTGTTCAAACTTCAACATACAAAAACAATAAAAATCATAAGAGCCCATTAATACAAGTCCCAGCAAAACCCATTTATATTCGGAAATGTAGGTTCAAAATTGAGCTATTAAGCTTGCCAAAATCCTCGAATAACTGAATAACAAATTGTTCTCGTCCAAATTTTCCATTTCCTAAAAATGCCAAAAATATGAGACCAAACACCTTAGAAACGATTACAACGTTTTAACACTCAAAATCCTAGTTTCTATTTGATTATCCTATAATCTGGTCAGCACCCAGATAACGAATTTATATATATAAAAGAAATTTGATGATAAAAAGAGGGTAAAAGAAGAGAGACCATTGTCTTCTTGGGTCAACGTGACGACGCCTTCGACAGTGGAGGTGCCCTTGAGGACGGCGACGGCTTTCTTGGTGGCGGCGACGACAGCGAGTGGTTTGGGAGCTGTGGCGGCGGAGACAGAGAGTGTGAGGGATTTGCGAGTGAGCTTGAGTGAGGTGCCATTGAAGGTGGAGGAGGGGAAGAGAGGAGGTGGGTGGTGAAGATTTGAGGAGAAGAGTGGAGGAGAAGGAGAGAGAAGGATGGTTTGGGCAGCCATAGCTGCCAGAGCTGCTTGCATTTTGGGGTTGTGGACTTGTGGTTGGTTGAAATGAAGATGATGATAATGTCGCAGCGAATGAAACAAGCTTCTGGTGAGTGGTGGCTACTTCAACACTCTCTGTGAATGAATGTGCTTGTGATGTTGGGCCTAGCTTGTTTGTTGCTTTGTTTGTTTAGTTTTGAATGGGCTTTGGAGATTGACAATTTTACGTGAGGAATTGGATAAATGTATTGAAAACAGAGGGCATAATTTCATTGGCGATTTGGTTCAGTAGTGTTTCTTATTCCCTGTCTACTTAAACCTGAATTCGATCCATCTCATTCTCTCTCATTAATGAAGGAAAGCTCAAGAGATGGAAAGTGAAAACCGAAATAGTCTTCCATTGAATGATATTAAAAGTATTACAAATTTTATTATTTTTTTTTTATAAGTACAAATTTTATTATGTGACATTTACAAATTTTTTTTTTGACAAGAATGTGACATTTACAAATTGATGTGATATCAATAATAGATTTTATGTTTCGAAATCTATCAATTATATTCATTATCATATGTAAATTTTATATTGTAAAATTTGTAAAAATTTTAACATATTCCCATTCAGTAATACACATCTACATGAATTGATAAATGCATCTAAAAAAAAACTACAAAATCTAATATTACAAGGGAACATCAATCATACGTATACTTGGAAATTGGCAGCATTTATGTTCTACCATGTCTTCAATCTAAAAAAAAAGTGGGGGGAAAAAGTTACATGAAATTAGTAAAATTATGATGTTTCGAAGATATGAGTTAAAATTCTTACGAGAATTATTACGTCACTTCCGAAACTTTAACTATCGCCTTAACAGAAGCAATTGTAACGATATTTTCAGCAGCGTTACTTAAAGTATCTACAGAGGCGAATAAAATTTTGTTTTTGTTTTTTCACGACGATCGAGTTAACACGATGGTCGCCACTACAATTGGCTTCATACAGAAGGTGCCGTGTACGGCTTTATGAAAGTTGAGAAGACAAAATCACAAAAAGAAACACGACGACGGTTCACTTGTGAAGTTCACAACAACACACACAGTCAGTCACAACGGAGTTCTTTATTCCTTGCTCCTGAAACGCCTGTGTCTCTGCGATTCAATGGACCCTCCGAAGAGTCCGAACCCGGGTCCAAACCCGAATCAGTCCTCCATGCGAGTCTTAATTCGACCACCGCCACCACTATCAGCACCTCCGACTTCCTCTTCAGCCTCTCCCAAATCCCAAATCTCTCTCCCTCCGCCGGATCCCCCACCACTATCAGACGGCGTCGTCGTGGTCGGCTTCATTTCCAGAAGACCCGAATATTCGACTCGGATCATCAACCGGGTCATCGACTCCAACGTATTCGGGTCCGGCAACCTGGATAAGCCCTTATCCGTGGCGGAAAACGAGAACGAGAACGAAGAGCTCAGGAGCTGGTTCGAGTGGAGGAGCATCAGCTACTACCTCCAGGAGGATAAGGGGATTTTGTTCTTGCGCTTCTGTTCGACCCGGTGCCCCGCCATGGCCGGACTCTCGGACCCCGGGTCGGGTTTCGATGACCACGAGTCCCGGGATCTCCAGGGTTTGCTCTTCATGTTCACTGTGAGTGCTAGAGCTTCTTTTTTTAATTTTTGTTTTCGCTTTCTTATTTTGGGATTTTTTTGTTTGCATTGAAATAACCAAAAAAAAAAAAAAAAACTTGAAGAGTGGAATGCAATGCTACTAGTGGGCTTAACTCAATTTGTGTGTATAATGCTTCAGTTTCTTCTTTAGTTGTATGCGTAGTAACGGTTAATTAATAAGGTTGAAACTTTGTTCCATACCAATTTTTTTGGGTTTTAGAGGCTTTGCCAACAAACCCTTGATTGGTTACTTATGGGATTAGGAAGTGCCATGTCAGCAATAGCTAAGCTCATTGGCAATGAAGAGTTTGCGAGGGCATTGATTCGTTGATAAATGAGTCTTGATTATTGAACTAGTAGAAATTATCTGGGGATGCAAAGTTTAAGTGTTTTGGTTTACTGTTATATGGGTCGGCATGTATTATTTGTAGTTTTGACTTTTGATGGAAATGCAGTTTTTCTTTTTTTTTGTCTGATGATCGGCTCAATTAGCAATGCAGGTTTGCCATGTAATAATATATATTCAGGAGGGCTCACGCTTTGATACTCAAATTTTGAAAAAATTTCGAGTTTTACAATCTGCTAAGCATGCTTTGGCACCATTTGTAAAATCCCGAACCACGCCACCGTTGCCGACTAGGCCACATTCTTCGTCATCCTCACGACCTACTTCATCAACCACCTCCTCCAACAATCCTTCTCCAGGCAGAAGTGGTGGCAACTTAAGTCGCAATTCTTCAGCTATTTCTCTCATGTCAGGATTAGGTTCTTATGCCTCTTTGTTTCCCTGGACAGTGTACTCCAGTCATACTGTTTGTTTTTGTTCGATGATTTCTTAGATGTGGCAAGTCCCAGTTTGAATGTGGAGGAGTCAACAGATACCTCCTCACTTAATCAGTCTTCTAGTTTGAGCAGTTTAGCTAGACCAAGCATGCCTGTTAAAGGTTCTGGTTCTGTTATGGTGCTTGCCCGCCCTGTGAGTAAATCTGAAGGTGGTTTTAGGAAGAAACTGCAAGCATCTCTTGAAGCACAGATTCGCTTTTGCATTAAGAAATGCCGAACACTTTCAGGTTCTGAAACAAATCATCATGGGTCTAGAAGTGGGGTTGCTTCAAGTTCTGCACCATTGTTTTCGCTTGATGCATCGAGGGCGGTTGTACTGTTAGATCGGTCTACAAGTCAGAGATGTGAGTCTCTTGAGTTTGCCATTGGCCTTGTGGAAGATGTCTTGAGTGGAAAAGCCACCTCCGATTCTCTTCTGCTCGAAAGCCATGTTCAGAGTGTGAGCAAAGAGGATATATTATCTGTAAGGGAGTTCATTTACAGGCAGTCTGATATTTTAAGAGGGAGGGGAAGCCTGGCCACTAATACTAACAGTGGCTCAGCTGCTGGTGTTGGTATGGTTGCAGTTGCTGCAGCTGCAGCTGCTGCCTCAGCTGCTTCTGGAAAGACATTTACCACTCCTGAGCTTCCAAGTCTGGAAATTTGGTTATCTTCCAGTCAACTAATTTTGCATGGAGTGCTCTCTGCAAAAGGTGGATGTATAGATGAAACTGAAATTAGTAAAAGGAAACCCCGTCTAAGGAGTACTGCTCCACCACAAGTTGAAGGATCTACTTCAAAAAATATGGATCCTCTAGATGTGGCAGTATCCTGGTTGGAATGTGGGAGAGGACTGAACACAAAATTTTCCACGATGTGGTGTGAAAGATCCCTTCCAGCAGCTAAGGAGGTTTACTTGAAGAACTTGCCTGCTTGTTATCCAACTTCGCAGCATGAAGCTCATATGGAGAAAGCTTTGCGTGCTTTCTGCTCAATGGTCAAGGGACCTGTGGTGCAACTTTTTGCAAAAAAGTTGGAGGATGAATGCACATCTATCTGGAAATCTGGGAGGCAACTCTGTGATGCTGTTAGTTTGACAGGAAAACCATGTATGCACCAGAGACATGATGTCCAAACTGATCCATCACTTGTAGGATCTGGGGTCAAGCCACATTCTAGTGGATATGTTTTCCTCCATGCTTGTGCATGTGGTCGTTCACGGCAACTACGAGCGGATCCTTTTGATTTTGAATCTGCAAACATTACTTCCAATTGCTCTCCAGACTGTGACAGGCTCCTTCCTGCTCTTCAACTTCCAGAAGTAAGCAATGCAGGACCTATTCAGCCGTCCTCGTGGAGTTTGATACGTGTTGGGGGTGCAAGGTACTATGAGCCTTCTAAGGGCTTGCTCCAGAGTGGGTTCTCTGCCACTCAGAAGTTTCTCTTGAAATGGATTATATTTTCAGAGACATGCAAAAGCCCAAATGGCTTAACCGAAGGTGTTTTGCAACATGGTTCTGTAACTAGGTCATGTGCAAACCCAAAGGTTGAACTTAATGTGGATACATTTATAAAGAAAACTAGTTCTGCACGGTTGTACTCAGAAGAATTGCAGACTGGAGCTGAGCATCAAAGTAAACCTTCAGAAAACATCAAGTCGTCTGATGACACTAAAATCAGTTTTGGTAGAGGTCTTCCCAATTTTACATTGAGAAAACCATTTTCTGCAGTTGTTGCTGGATCAGCAGCTGCAGATTCAGGATTCCCTCCTCTCCAGCAGAGGAAGCAACCTTCATCTGTATCAGATAAGGTTAAGCAAGGTAGGGCAAGAGATCGAAGTGTCGAACAGGTTCATGCAACTGATGAAAATCAGGGATCTCAAAAGTCTGAAGATATTTTAAATGATACCAATAATATTGGCTGCACAGATGGTGACCCCTTCTTACAAATAGGCAGTAATGTAGTTCCTGTAAATGTGAATGGTGGGGAAAAGATCAAATCAAACCCGTCATTGAAGCAAGTAATGGTTTATGTTGGATTCGAGCATGAGTGCCCCCATGGCCATCGTTTCCTATTGAATCCAGAGCATCTCAATGAACTTGGGTCTTCCTATTCATTTCTTGAAGAATCTCATATCGCTTTATCGACCGACATTTCAGACCGTAATGTGGTAAATCCTTCAAAATTGGGTAAAAATGGTGTCCGTGGAAAAGTTCATCGAAACTCAAATCTGATGTCTGCTAGTGCCGTAAATAAGGAGAAAAATATTTATAAGTCGAAAGAGATAGTGGCTAATGGTAATTTAAATTTAAATCGGATGATACAGTTCTCTGGGTCAAGGAAGGAACAGAATCAAACATCTCACAGCATATCAACACTTCCCAAAGTTGTAAAAGAGCTTGAGGGGGGGCTTCAGTCTATTAGCCTTGATGATGGTGGAAGTGCATTCTCCTTGTTGAATAGAAATTTACCAATATACATGAACTGCCCTCACTGCAGGCTCTCCAAGAATAAAAGGGATCCACCAAAGATTAAGTTTGCCGGCACAATATCACAGCTTCAAAGGATTTTTCTGGTACAAAATGTTGCTTATATGATTTTTTCTTACGTTGCCTTTAATTCTCTCCTAAGAATCTGGGTTTTGTAGTCAGTAGAATTCCCTGGCATGAAGAATATATCTACTGTAGTTGTTCATACAGTGTCAAATTGTTAAAAATATGATAAGATAGGGTATTTTCCATTCTCAGCATTTTTGTCCTATAACCATACTAGCTAAAATTGTATGCATGGATGATTAGTCACCAAATTGATTCGGCCTACCAAAATGATTAAAGTAATATAATATTGTTTTGTCCAAAAGATGGTGGCACATTGAATATTTTTTTAAAGATTTTTAGAAACACTACAACTAAAAATCTGTAGTTGGGCCACCAAAGATACTGTTGGAGAAGTCTTCATGATTTTTCTTTTTCTATTTTAGTTCATTATTAAATAAATATGAAAAATTTACTGGCATTACTTAGACTATGACAGGGATGCTCTCTGTCTTGTTCCAATGAAGTTATTCAATTTTGCACATCTATCTCATAATAAACTTATCAGATGGTTCAAAATTATTGGAAGTCCTCCATATTTCTACCATCTTTTAGTTCTCTATAATTTTCAATGTGTGAGGTGTTTTTCCTATCTGACAAGTGATGTCTATTGCATATGAGTCTTGGAAGATGGTCTTTTTCCTGGTGAATTAACTATGTTGAGAATTCTAACTATACAGCATAATGGTGGACTTTTTGAGAAGAAATGCTTGCCTCATGTATATTTCACAAATAAACTAAGCTTGAAAGTTTTAGACAATGTGTTTTTGTCCAATCAGAAATAATGAGATTAGAGTATTAGGGTTTACATATGCGTTAACATCTGAAAGATTGAAACTGACAGACAGCACAGAGTATTCATATACAGTATGTTATGGTGATTGATATTATTGAGAGCTTCATTACATTGCATTTCCTTTATTGCCAAATATGTAATCTGTGGAATTTGCTTGTAGGTCACTCCTCGATTTCCAATCATATTAGCAACATGCCCTACTATACAATTTGAGGTATGTCTCGTTTGCTCACTATAATATGCATGAGTTCACTTTATATACATTAAGTACAACTTGAAGTATTTCTTCATTGTTTCTAGAAGTTTCCACAGTACCACTTATAAAGATTGGAAACTAGCTTTCCTTTGTTTCCCCACATTATTTGTAAAGTTATGGCTGATCTGCTTGGCATTACGCCAGAATTAATTGAAGCTTCCCTTGGAGGATGTGGATTAACATCTATACTTTCTCATTATATGATTATCCATCCATATGGTTTTATCTCTCCTTGACAGATTAGAATTGTCAAAAAGGATTATTTAATAAAACCATTGGCTTTTATTACTAATTAAGCTTGTTTTGGGAATAAAAGATCCTCAAGGTTGATTAAATTCATCTTGGGTCTGAACTGTCTGTTATATGCACTTGTCCAGTGTTTCAGTTTGAAAAATTTTGGGTATAGTATTGTTGGTACACACTTCATTTTCTTTTGTTTAATCTAAAATTGTGGATTAAATTAGATCTTTGTTGGAACTTGGAATTCTAAGTCTAGTTTTCTTCATGTTATTTACTTGCAGACATCATGCCTACCTTTATCAATTCCAGACCGTGAGCAAAAATTGCAGTTCAGTCTTGGATGCCGAGTGGTCTTACCACCAGAGAGTTTCCTTACGCTAAGACTCCCCTTTGTGTATGGTGTGCAACTGGAGGATGGAAGTCTACATCCTCTTAACCCTTTTGAACATCAACCAGAATTAACTGCCTGGATTACCAAGGGCACGACATTGCAGGTTGTATCCAAGGGAAGCAGTCTTGATGAGGGATTTCACACTGTCAAATTTGCTGAAAGTTAGAATATGGCTGCTACAATAACCAACATCTGTGCTGACTTTGCAGTTTGCACATTGTGTGACCAGCTCAGGTGAGGTGTAGCCTTTTATATGATTGGATTATGTGGTATTATTTCATTTTCAAATTTTTAATCTGTGTATGGGCTCGTATGGCAGGATACAAAGTTAAATTGAAGTTCTTTACTTATCCAAAAAAAAAACTTTATGATAGTTTCTTGCATTTTCTTCTTTTACGTTTCTTTATTTGGGCATTTCCTTTTAATTAAATATTATTACTTATGAAAAATATTATATGCATGTATGTATTTATATGTTGATTTTTAATAAATTTTCAAGGATTTTCATAGTTTTTAACAATTTAATGACACAAACATCCTTTTTTTTGGGAAGGGGGGGGGGGGGGGGGAGCGCAGAACACGAGCATCCTTAATGTATACAAACATATATCGTAAAACTTTCTTAGTGTTTTTGCTTGCTATAATAGTCCTTTTGCATACTAAATACAGTTGGATCAACATGTGTCCAAGTCCGACACCTTCTCCAAGAAGTATTGGCCATGTACTAAAATTTTAATTATTATTTATTCTTAATATGAATTTGCTTATAGAATGGGTATAAGGATCCTCTTCATTTGCTTTTGAAATTGATGGAAGCCATTTCACAGTGAAGATTTAATTTTGACAAATCTAAATGTGTACATAGTGTTAACTGTTAAGTCATTTAAAATAAGTTACCATTAGTTATCACTCCTTCATTGGTAGAATATCAAAGAATATATCATGGCACCATGTATACCTTTAGATTTGTCAAAATTAGTTCTTAACCTTAATGACCTCTTTTATTTCAAAACAATGAGAAAAATCCTAATCCATAGAATTTGGGATATGTATTGTGAGTATTGGAGAAGTAATGGAATCCTATATGAAGACAGCTCTTCTGTACTTTTGCTTCAGGGATTGCTGATGTTGATGATGTTTTCTTGTCAGAAGGAAACGTATGATTGGACATGTTTTGGAGGATATGAATTGTCATTGATTATCATAATATTTCATTTGGTGATTGGTGAACTGGAACCAGAACACACAGAAAATTTGAGAAATTCTAAGTTGTTGCCAGGTATTGTGCTTAGCTATCTTCATTTCAGTATGCGTTGTTGTTGATTTCTCTATTGATCGTGCTGCCTGTCTGGTATAGTTTGGACCTCTAAGTTGCTGGTGCCTTTGAAGGAGTTTCTTAGCATCATGGTATGCACTCTGAATCTTTACTTTTCCTCTTTTTTAATGTTATGTGCTCGGTCAGGATTTGGTTGACACGGAAAATTATGCTCCAGCAAAGATGTTTGGGCTGTGCCTTGTTTTAAGGTTAGCTCCAAACATGCTTTTTTAAATTACTGGTTAACTATAGACTGCTTATTTTTACCAAAGCCTGCATAAGGTATCTTGTGAGACTGGTTAACTATGCTTTCGGTCTTTCTGATACTCTCTCTTTTGTGACAGCTCACATCTTCATCCTTAGTTGCTTATGAGGCTAAATTATGCACAAAAATACATGAGAGTCCTGTTCCACAATTCGTTACAATATAGAGGCATGGCAAAGCCATTTATACTGGAGCAGGCTCACATTGTTCAAGCAGAAGATTAGTATGGCCTGCATCAATTCGGGAGAGATCCAGTCTAATATAGAGGCATGGCAAAGCCATTTATTCGTTCAGTTATGTTACATTAACAAATTCTATGTCCCTAATAATCAAAAATCATGCTCTTGTTATGCAACTTACCACTCAAAGTTAATTGAAATCTTATTTTCTTAAATGTGTTTCTTTAATAATATATATAGCGTTAATGCTGATGAGAGTAGCTGGTGTATTCACGTGAAATTTGGTGTGCCCATCTTTTTAATGAACGTGCCCAGCTGTTTCAAAGGCTTTGTTCCCCTCGTGTTGTGTCTCCTTAACATTCAGGTCCGTAGTGTATGGGTCCATTGGCCTCCAATGGAGAAAAAAAGGAGGTTTATGCTCACTCTTCGGAAAATGAGTCTTGATCAGCTTGTTGGGTTTAGAAGGTGATGAGAACTTTAAATACAGTTAAACGGATGGAACGGCCAAAGTCACCAAATTGATACACTATATCCCATGTTTTATCTCAGTTATTATTCTGGTTTGTTCGGCCTTCCGGTCATTCTTGCTGGGCTGAATTGTAATTATTAGGTTTTTTTTTTTCATTTTCTGTTGATAGTAAAGTTTATTTTTGTGATGATAATTGGTTTGTTTGATTTTTTGGTTAAATGTTGAATGTTGGATGTAAAGAATGTCTTTTATTTACTTTTGTAAATGAAATGGCATAAATCTATTGTATTGTGTAATGAGAAAAAAAATACATATATATATATATATATATATATTGTTGGATTAAATCGAATTGGAATTTTTCATTCCAATAGCCAAACTGAAATGATCATTATAACATATTTGATAATTTTGGTTAGGAGAACAGTGATAAGATGGAGAAGTTATCCATTTAATTTATTTGGTTGTAGGGTGGAAAGGAAATGAGAGGTAGATATTTTATAATTTGACCAAAGGGTGAGACAAGTGATAGAAATTTATTGAAGTATAAAAGTTTGAAGGTTTTTATTTTTATTTTTTTTAATAATTTGATAGTTGAGAAAAGGGGGGTCAGAATCCTAAATGTCTCATTTAAAATCCACGAGGTATCAACAAATTAATCTTGCCAAGTTTATCATTTTCAAATAATCTATGTATCCTTGCTAATATTTGCCACACTATTTTGCAACAAATTAATCCTGCCAAAGTTTATCATTTTCAAATAATCTATGTATCCTTGCTAATATTTGCCACTATTTTGTTCAATCACCTATTAAAGTTTGGAGAAAGACGTTTGAAAAGCCTATTATCTAGTATAGCTGTAAAGGTGGTTGAGTTCTTAATGCTCTAAGGGAGGAATAGAGTCTAGCCTTGCACAGTTGCACCCCTTATTAAGCTTGTTATAAATTAAAGCAGGTTAAAAGGGACTTCAGGAACAGATAAAAAAAAAAAAAATGAAAGCATAACGATGTTAGGATTGGGAGTATTGACTTTTCAGCCAAATCCAATGGCAGAGTCCAAACTCACTTTTTTGTGCAATAATTAGCACTGCTTTCTTAACATAATTCCACTTCCCATGATGTTAGGATGCAAATTTCATAGGTCAAAACAAGTGTCAATGAGGATTGTAATAAATATGATTAAGTTAGGTAAAATTTTGTGTAAAAAGTTCCTTGAAGATGTTGAAGTTAACCCTTGCTCGATTGTCACTTGAACAAGATTATAGATTCTGAAATCCCAATTCTACTCAAAGACTATTTTATTCTTACTTTTAAATACTCATTGATGCCCGTCTATTAGGGTTGAGATTGTTGTACACCCATACCAAGAACATCTAGGATTGCATTCCTTCTTGAGCCTAAATTAAAAACCATTCACTATGCTTTTCTTTTCATTTTGAGAGCCTAAATTAAGAAATTATAGAAGTTGTTAATCTTTGACAATGAGTTTACTAACATATTGGAGTTCAGGATTGGCGTAGATGAGTTCATTCATGGTAGAGATTCTATTGAAGAAATCCAGAGTTCTAGAGTAGCTACAATGATAGACAAATAAGTCATTTGCTAGGTTGCGCATAAAGTCTGTCTACAAAAGTTTTGTAAGTATTGGTTATTGTAACAAACTTTTTCTACAGTGAATTTTCAATGGAGTAGGTTGCTCCTTGTGTCTTTTTTATTTTTTTGAAAAGTTCTTAAAAAATTGTGTCTAATTTATAATTGTCACTTTTATTAACCTTAAAACATTAAATGTTGGAATATTTTTTTTAAGTAATTAAATATCCATAAATGTAATATCAAAGAGTTAGTCCAGTGGTTCTTAAGACCATATAAATCTATGAGATCCTAGAATTCGAAATCTCTAACTAACACCTTGAGATCACTACCAAGAGACTCCTCTTGACGCACTTTACCTCCAAGGAGACTGACTCACCATAGAGCTCCGAGTGGGTTTTGCTAGGGACCTTCGAAATGGTTGAGACTACTCTTTATGTGGTATCATATTATAAGTAGTGAGAACTAATACTTACCCATGATAAAATTTGAAGTATCCTTGGAACAGTAAATTTGAGGAATAAGACAAGAAGCATAGTCTTATGTTAAATTTATTCGTCTTCTAGCTACTTGGCTTTATTTAGGAATCCAAAAGATGTCAAGCTTTGCAAGGCATCTATATATACGAGTCACATGCGCATGGGCTACAAAAATCCATGTGGTGATAGTGTGATACCCCACCACTGATTTTTTAGATGCTACCACGCCTGTAGATTTAGAGAGAGGAGACAAAAAATGATCAAATATATGGCAAGTCTGTAAGATTGTTAAGAGAGAGGGGAAGAAAACGAATTGAATAGGGTTTTTTCTCTTCTTTTTTTAATGTAATGCACTAATTTGACAGGCCCACTAATAATTTGTCTTTTCATATTGCACAAGGGTAATAGTAAACACTGGAAATAGATTAATCTTTGCATCAAGATAGAATCGATAAAACCTAAATTAATAAGAACTATAAATAATGTGGTTGACCCTCATTAATATGATGTAAATCAATAACCGACTTGATTAAAAAAAAAAAAAAAATCAATAACCGATTTAAAAAGATTTAGAACTAAAGTTTGATTGTTGTTGTTGTTGTTATAAATAAAATGATGTATTGGACATTAGATGTATGGGAGGAGGCAAATTATTGGTGGGGACTAAAGGAATAGGGATGCTGTCTCAAAATGATTTCCCCTTTTCAAAAGCAATTTCGTATGCATCTAGGATAGGTATGGTTCATACGTGCATGAAACATGGCTGGGCCACTCTAAGAAATTATAAGCCTAAAAGATTTTAGCAATATTTCAAAAACAGCTAAGGATATGTTTCTAAATTATTGGCCTCGCATTTTAATGGCCTGCAAATTAACCAGGCTTGCGATTTTAGAATCTATCGTTCATAAAACTCCAAGAATATTTTCCATATTAGGACAATAATGACATCCTCCTCATGGATGGATTTGAATTTGATGTGTTATCGATTGGGCAAAAAAAACAAGGCAATGAGTTATCACCTACGGAAGAAACAAATTAAGGCTTCCTAAATTCTTGAATGTCAATTTAATTGGATCACTCTCTTGTCTTGAGTCATAGCTTATAATATATAACTTTATTATTTGGAGATGATACTCATTCAAGCATCACAATTTAATACTTGAATTGAACAGAAACTTGACAGTGGAATATTTTTATCAACTAGCTAGAATTAGAATGACTTAATTTTTGTATCTTCTACCAGTCAAAACGTTTGAGTGCCCATTTATATTCTTCATCCCATCAGACCATTTAAAACAAAAACAAACAAAAAGAAAAAGATTCCATTATTTTCAAAATCATTAAGCTGATAAGTGATATCCTCACAATATTTTGAATACAAGCTTTTTCTTATTCTTTTTTTTTTTACCCATCGCATTTAAAACCTAATTGCATGAATTCCAAGATTTTTTTTCTTCTTCTTTTTTTTGTATAAAATTAATTGAACACATTGCCTGATGCACTGATAAAATTCGGATTAGGATTCTCTCCATTTGAAATAAAATGGAGAGAGTCTATTTCATGGTCTAGATTAAATATTACAGATTTAACAGTGTATTACCACATCATTTAAAATTTTAAATGACGTGGCGGTATATACACTGTTAAATGCATGAGATAAAATTTAAATCACGAAATAGACAAATAGAAAGATTTCCAAATAGAAATAATCCTATTCTGATAAATTCATGCCCATCATACTTGAAAAACTTCCTGTTATTAAACAGTACTTAAACCTAATAATACACCAACCAAAGAATTATTTTACCTTACTATATTTATAAGTAGTAAGCACTTGCTTTGCCCCTTCAAGACCTTACTAGTTACTCCAAACAAGTCCAAGACTGCCATCAACAGCGACTCCCCAACACAATTGAGGTGGCCTTATCCATGATGCACACGTGTCACTCTCATGGCGTTTTGGAGGCGAATGCTGAGCTGTATGCATAGGTGTGATTGGTCCCCAATCCTCCACTTGAACCAAAACTTTCCATGATTTTCATAATACGTTACCGGAACCGGCTATAGCAAGTCCCTCATGGCCTTAGAATTTCAATATAAGTTGTCACAAGCACATAGTTGACATCTTACAAAATTATTCTCACACACGCACACACTCTCACTATTTATACTAAACTAGTGATTGTGTGTGTTTGACAGATTAGCCGATTGATCATTTGAATTGACCACAATGCCGATCAATGAAATAGCAATCGGACGGCCAGAAGATGCCTATCACCCGGATTCACTTAAGTGTGCATTAGCTGAGTTCATTAGCACACTAATCTTTGTGTTTGCTGGGGAGGGTTCTGGCATGGCCTTTAGCAAGCTCACTAATGACAGCTCCACTACCCCTGCCGGGCTTGTAGCAGCCGCGTTGGCGCATGCATTTGGCTTATTCGTTGCCGTGTCAATCTCAGCCAACATCTCCGGTGGCCACGTCAACCCCGCCGTTACCTTTGGCGCCTTCATTGGTGGCCATATCACCCTCCTTCGTGGCATCCTCTACTGGATTGCTCAACTCCTTGGCTCCACTGTGGCTTGCTTGCTCCTAAAGTTCTCAAGTGGTGGCTTGGTGAGTATATAACCATGCAAAGTTAGTTAATATTGTAGTTAATTTTTATTGTTGAATAAGAAATCTAAGTTAAAATCTCACCTACACTTACAAGAAATCAATTAGTATCTTGACATAAAGAACAATTATTTTGGAACGCGGAATCCATGAGTTTCAAATCTTATCATAACTTAAAAAGAAAAAAATCATAATATGTACAATGTAACATATCTTTTGTTAATTGTTATTTTGAGATTAAAGATTCTGTTGTTGTTGCTGTATATCTTATAAAATTTGTACTATCTTTTTGTTAATTAACATGAAAATTGAAAATTGTTACAGGCAACTTCAGCGTTTTCGTTGTCATCTGGGGTGTCAGTGTGGAATGCATTCGTGTTAGAGATCGTGATGACATTTGGCTTGGTTTACACTGTTTATGCTACTGCCTTGGATAAAAGAGGCATAAAAAATGTTGGGATTATTGCACCAATTGCAATTGGTTTCATAGTTGGTGCCAACATTTTGGCGGGTGGAGCTTTTGACGGGGCATCCATGAACCCGGCTGTATCTTTTGGGCCAGCTTTGGTCAGCTGGGACTGGACCAACCACTGGGTTTACTGGGCTGGGCCTCTGATTGGAGGTGGGATTGCAGGCCTTGTGTACGAGTTCATCTTCAACCACAATACCCACGAGCCATTGCCCATCGCTGACATTTAGAAAGAGAGACACGTTAAAGGATAGAGTTTGGTTACAAATTAGTTTGTAGTCAGTTTACTACAACTCACTACGTGGCAACTAATGAGATCATCTACATGTACTTTTAGTCACATGACCTATTTAATAAGTCGTATGACTTTTTTAAATAATACATATGGATGATTTTATAAACTATCATGTAATAAGTTGTAGCAAACTGATTATAAACCAGTTTGTAACCAAACCTTATCCAACATTAAATGCAACTTATGGTCATTTGGACCAACGGCTTGTCCATGTTGTTGTATTTCATTATTTTTGAGGGCTTCCTTTTTTTTCTTTTTCTTTTTTTAATTGGACATTGTTGATTTTAGCATCATTATCGTTGATATCATTATCATCATCATCATCTTGCATTTCAGTCATTTTGGACAACATAATGCAACTTGCGGCTGTTTGGACCCACATGTTGTTGATGTTTGTATGTAATTAGTTTAAATTAAAGTGAATCTTTTCTCTGTTTTAATTTTTGTTTTGTCTCCCACTCCATATATATTTCGTGCGTGCAAATGAACCTCCTCACCCAATAATAAAAATTAAAAATTAAAATTATATAGGTACTAAGATAAAAATTGAATTCTCTGAGTTGAGATTCTAATAAACCCAACCCACTAAACTCCTAAAACAAGTCAAATAACAATAACAAAATTTATATTTCAACAACATCAACAAAAATAGCACAAATAATTATAACCAGTTATCAACTGTCTATTTATTTAGCTAGCCCAATCAGATTTTGTTCAATTAAATTAATATTAAATAACCATAAATTTATTTACCTTTGAGTATCCACATTGGTTTAACCAAAACTCAATCTCAATTAAAATATGTCTAATATACCTCAAAAAAGACCCACATTTGATTATAAATCCATTAAACAAAATAATTTTCAGCTACAATGCTTCTCTAAAATTTGTCTTATAATTATCTTTTATTCTTTTGCTTGTACTAAGGACAATTTTTTTTGTAATGTCAATACATTCAAGTTTTTTAATGAACTCCTGAAAAAAAAATTCTTTAAGCCGCCACTGGTTGGACCTTATTGATTTCAGATTGATATCACACAATCGACTTCACAAAACATTATATGAATATACAAACCACAGCAAATAGTACTTCTAACAAGACAATTTCTCATGCAAGACAAAACAACTATTCTTTCACAATAATAGTCTAAACTATCCAAAGTCAGATACAATAAGCAGGAAACTCGGAAAAGACAGAATACCTATTCTTTCAAGATAATAGCCAACACTACTCAAATCAATGCAGTAAACAAGAAAGCATGGCCGTGTTTTGTTCAAAGAACCAAAACAAAAAGTTACCACAAAAGATAATTAGTCCAAAAAAAATTTGAAACATCCATACATGCACGAATTACAATCAGAACAAATTCCATATCCATTTTTTCTTTCTTGTATTTTTAACACAAAAAAACAGAGCTAAATTATAATCACAAAAAGCATTTCATCTGACAGCAAGCCACAATCTAATCATTTTTGGCATCATTATCTTGCAAAAGCAGACCACAAACCCCATATCCATTCATGAATGAAGAAATTATCCAAATCAAAACAATTATAATTAGATTAACCTGTAATCCTCAAAATTTTCAAAAAAGAACATCATATATAGTATTAGAAAAATCCAAACAATAAATTCAACTTTCTTTTTGGAGGTAAATTACAATACCAACGAGGTATAGAGAAATTAGACATAGTATACCGATTTTCTAAATATGACATTGCGCCCTCAAATTAACAAATTAATTGACACTACGCCCCTAATCCTTTTCTAAATAAAGCAATGTTAAGGGGGCGACACAAAATATTCCATTTCCAAGGAATATTCCAAATAAAAAAGCCACCTCTAGCCACCATGGTTTCTCAAGGTTGAAGATATGAGTTTAAAATCTCTTTTATTCTTTTGACAAACAATTGGAAACTTGGCATATTGATTTTTTTTTAGGCAAAAGTCAAAATAGATACTTATTAATTTTTTTTTTTTTTAGTCAAAACAAAGCGTCATTCTACATAATGATTTCTTTTTTTTTTTAGGATCCAAAGTCCAAACACTCAATAGCACATTGACTTTTTTATTATAAGTCAAATAGTTATTTATTAAGTTATTAAGTTATTTATTTATTTCAATTTTTGATAATCTGTTATTTATTTATTTTATAACCAAAACAAAACGCCATTCTATTGAATGACTTTTTTTGGGGATCCAAACTCCAAATACTCAATAGGACATTGACTCTTTTTTTTAAGACAAAAGTCAAATAGTTGTAAATTTCTCTCATTTCTTTAATTCATTATTGAAATCGTTAAATTTGATTATTCTCCGATTATTTTAAGAGAATAAAATTTGCTAATCAAATAATTCATATTCGTTACATTTTGCTTTTAAAACTACAATTTTGAACAAGGATACTGAAGCTCAATAATTCCTATGATTTAATTTGGGCTACATAGTATGAAGAAATGGTCCTAACTGCACCGCTGGAAGGCCTACATCAACCAGACCTCACTAACAAATTTTTTTTTTAAGGTCAAAATAACTCAAAAATGTTATACTAACACAAATTTTCGTTGTCAAGAACTTCTTGGTTCAAATCCTCCTTACACCAAAAACCAATCGGTGTTTTGACCTCATGGTAAAAAACAATCATCATGGAACGGATATTATAGATTCAAATTTTATCGTATCTAACAAAAAAAATAAAAAACTTGATGACTCAATTAATCTGTACCTCCCGGAGTTTTCTAAAGGAAACATCCAATGTTCAAATCCTTCATTTTAGCTATCAAATTATAAAAATACATAAATAAAACACAAATTGATGTCAGATATAAATCAAATTTCATTAGCTTAATAAGCTGTTGATTCTTAATTAATTGCCAAATTGTTCTCCATGAATTGATGCGATTCCTGTCTACTACAGGGTCCTTAATGAGTAAGGCCAAACAAGAAGAAGCAGGCAACGTCGATGGTTGGCCACAAGCAAACATGTGGTGGAGTGGGGGCAAGCAAACATGTGGTGGAGTGGGGGCGTCCTCAAGGAATGTGCATGCGTACAACAGTGACATTCATGTTAGGAGGATAAGACAACCATGCTAGACAAGGACCTCTATATATTGTTCTTTCACGTGGGTGATTGATATGTTTGCCTATGCCTATGCCTATGTAGTTATAAAACTACATAGAACAACTGTAAATGCATAGATATCTCAATCATTAATGTTGTAAACGTTTATATGGTTGTATGTAAAGTTCATGTCCACTGGTGGTCTAAGGAAATAGTTTTTCTCTAATCCGATTTAGAGGAATTTTCCTCCAATCCACTACGTGGTAAGTAAATAGATCATCCATATATACTTTTAATCATATGACTTTTTTAATGAGTCATGTGACTTTTTCAAATAATACATGTGGATAGTCTATTTAATTGACACGTAGTAGATTGAAAGAGAATTCTTTTAAACCGAGTTGGAGGAAAATTATGTTCAGTAGTCTAATATCAATGCAACCATAATTGTACTCAATGACTAAGACAAATATCTCACATAGATCCAAGCGGTTTGATTCTTCAATCTTCAGAATATGTTCCAAAAGACTCCCGTTGTCTCATTTTGTCCCATGCAATTAGCTTGGCTATGTTAAATTTAACCTAATTTTAATTATTTACTTTATTGTTTGTAATTTCTTTTTGTTGGAGCACTTTAATATTAAAATAATTTAAATTAATCAATTAGACTAATTAAATGAGACAAAAATGAGTTTTCACGTGATTGATGAGTCTTAAGTGAGATGTTATTTTTTTAATTAAAAATATTAAATTAAATCTCACATTGATAAGAAGAGAGTCCATATTACTTTATAAGTTTTGAAGCTATTAGGCTTATATGTTTAAGGAGAAAAGAGTTAACATGTTGACACGCATGGGGAAATGTGAAGAGGAGGAAGATCAGCCTATAGATAGTAGGGATGGCAATTTTGACCCGCTCCGACCCGCCCCGCACTGACCCGCCCCGCCCCGCACGGGTTTTACCCGCCCCGTAGAAGTGACGGGGCGGTTACGGGTTAAAAAATTTGCCCCGACCCTCGGGGCGGGGCGGGAACGGATAGTATCTGACCCGCCCCGACCCGCCCCGCATATATTTACAAAAATGCCCTCTAGGGTTTACATATATAAACCCCTCTTTCTTTACAGCCTTTCTCTCACTTCCTCACTTTTTTTTTTCTGCCTTTCTAAGCTGCCGCCACCAGCCTTCCTCTCTTCCTCACACAACCCCTCACGCCGGTGGTCTTGCTTTATACGGTGAACACAGCCCCCCACGCCATGGTTTTCCTCACACAACCCCTCACGCCGCTTGGTGTTCTTCCGTTCCCGGTTTCAACAAAACCTCTCGGTGGTCCTTGCTCTGATCAACGGCCTCGCAAATCCTCACCGTACCTTTCTTTTTTTTCGTTTCGTTTTCTCAGGCCTCAGCTCTCAAACACAACGCACCTTTCTTTAGCAAGATTGCAAGAGTTTTTTTTTGGGTAATAGAAAAGGTCATTTCTATGCAACCAATATATATTTTGGTCAAAATTATTCTCTGTTTGCTGGGCATGTTCTTGTAGTTGTGGATTTAAATTTAAAGGCTTTTTGTTAGTTTGAAGCTGATTTGTAGACATAAATTTAAATTCGGGTCGGGTTAGTGCACGTTAACCCGATTCTCGGGGCGGGGCGGGGCGATGAGGGGCAGGGCGGTTCGGGAGCGGGGCAAAATAAGTTGCCCCGACCACCGGGGCGGGGCGGGGTCGGGTATTAGTAGTACATGTGCGGGGCGGGTTCGGGTCACCCATTATCCGGTCCCGATCCGCCCCGTTGCCATCCCTAATAGATAGATCTCATCATAGTCCTAACAAACAACACAACATGTCATGAGAGATGGGACTCACACACTTATTTACACTAAAAAGATGTCGGATAATATATATAGATGGGACTCACACACTTATTTACACTAAAAAGATGTCGGATAATATATATATATATATATATAATATCTACTTAATATGTAATTTGGTATGAGTGTGTACACATCCCATTTTCACATATGAGAGATTAACAGTTCTAACTTTGGGTTGAAATTCAAGTTATAAGTGATAGTCACTTGAATTATTAAGGGTGAAATTTTTATTTTACTTGAATGAGAATTCGGGCTTTTGACCTAGGACTTAAAAGATTAATTTTCATTGGTCAAAACAAGGTTTAAACTAAGCTCGAATGCATAAAATTAATTTCAAAAAATCTCAGCACTTTGTTTGCCAACCGTTACTGTGTTAGAGTGCCAAAAGGCACTTTGACCCACAATAACGAATTTTCTATTTTTTCACATTTTTTCCGAATTTCTTTTTGAGGAGTTTTTGGGTCTTTTCTTGACACCCAAACACTTTAGTAATCATCATCAGAAAATGAGTTGCCAAGGTACGTATCAAGGCACTTATCAAAAAAAAGGTACGTATCAAGGCAATCTTAGCCCACTTCTCTATAAATAGAAGATGGTGATCCGAAAAGGGACCTCCACTGTCTAGCATAGAAGCTAGAGTTGCTTAATTTGTTGAAGTTTTGTCTCATGTTTGCACTCCAAACACCCAAACACTTGTATCCCAAAAACACTATTTTATACACCTATTCCACCATTTTCATCAAATAGCCAAACAGAAATTAATCATCTTTCACAAAAACCAAAACCCTAGTTTCATTATGGATTACACAAATCCTACATTTCACTACATTGTATATACAAGCCACGCCATATATCATGTCCATCACAAATCTTATGAACGGAGAACTGTACATTGATATTAATCCAAAGAGGAAGATCGGAAGACATCCGAAGATGTGGATTAACTAAGAGATTAGCTTTGATCAATTCACTACTAATCTTATGGGCGGAGAAGTGTACATAGATATTAATCCTTGACTTTGCATTTTATGTTCTTTCTTCCGTTTTGTTAATTATTTTCAATGCCACAAATTCCATTTTTATTTGCGTTTATTAATAACCATATTCTGTGAAGGATTTAATGTGAAATTTACATTAGGATGTTTTGTTTGATTGACATTACATTCATGTTAGGTTTTTATGTAGATAAATTCATTTATCATGCATTTTTACATAAAATGATAATTTTTTTGCATAAATAATTTTTACATAAAATGATGAAAACTTTACTTGAAATGCATGCATGATAGGTTTTTATGTAGATAAATTCATTTATCATGCATTTTTACATGGTGTCGTCTTAATGATACTCCATAAAATAATTCGCATGATATAATGATGCCTCCACATAAATCAAATTTTAATTTTTCACATGAATATCTACATGAAATAATGAATTTTGCTATAATAAGTTCCCTTTCAAACATAATTTGATGATACCATTGCATGCATCATTTGCATCATAATATATCAATGCATCACTTGCATTCTAATACGTCGATCCATGCACCATTTCCATTATATCATGCCCGTGCATCTTGTGCATTATAATATGTTCAAATCCTCTCTTTTTTTCTTTTTCTTTTTCTTTTTTCTTTTGCATGTCATTCTGTCTAAAACACAATTTTAATTTTGGGCTTTAGGAACATTTTTTTAATATTTTCTAGAATTTATTTCAATCTCTTTTTTAGTTTCTTCTTATTCTTGATCATGCTATTCCTTGATATTTTTTTATGAAGACATGATATTTGTTCATTATTTTTCCATTTTTTAATATGCATTAATTGTTATAATGCTTCTTTAGTTTTCGTGACTATATTGTTGTTGAGTTATTGCTTAAAGTTGCGCATTTATAAATTATTTATATTGGCTATTAAACATTAGGAGACCAACTATATATATAGGATCGATGTAACATTTTTTTTCCAATTCAATTAAGTTGAGATTTTTCTTAAATTTTTCATTGTAAATCAAATTAAATGACAACTTCGTGTGAATCTATTAATTTGGGGAGATGAACTGTAGTATATGACTTAAACGTTGTACTAGGGAACTTGAGAAATCACGATCTATTGATCATGTAGCGTGTTAAAATATTTATAAAAAAATGAAATCAAATGGTTGGATTTTCAAAATTTTCTTGTTTTAAATCTATATTTCTTTCTTCATTTTTTTCTTTAAAAATATCTCTATCTCTCTCTCTCCAAAACCAGAGTTTAATCCAAAATAAGTGTGAACTCTATTTTAGGCCTAAAAAGCTTGGGCCAATACCTCAGCCCATAACTCAACTTTATTGCATGAATCAGTTCCACACGACTAACGTTTGGATTTCAAGAAGGGTTGCGCAAACTCGAATTTATATGTAAAAAGTCACTTGTTAGCCCAAAAACAAATGTAAATGGCCACTTAATGAAGGTATGCCCAGAAACACCACTACATGATTGGACTTTAAGGTGATTGTAAATGGTCACACTTAATAATATATATTTTGCATTTTTGCTTAGAGAATAATATCAATGCAGTAAATCGAGTTCATTAGTTCATACATCCGTGTACGCTGGAGAATGAATGATTGATGTATTAAGGTCAAAAGGTGGCATGGCTGAGGCTGACCAAAGTAAAATCTAAGATCTGGAAGTTAGAACTTAAAGAAATGGCATTGAGGTAACAAGAATAAGCATCAAACTATTGATTAAACAAGTTGACCTCTATTTTCTTGGATCCAAAGCATTATTTTTTGCCTGTCTGCTGTCCCTTTGTCACGCATGCCATGGGCAAAGTTTGATATAATAATATGCTTCAGTTGTATTTAAATTATATTTGCTAAAAAATAATCATACATAATGTGAATTTCAAAGCCACTTAGTAAATTGATGAAAAAAAGAATTAGCTAGCTAGAGGTACCAATTGTGTCAACTTCAATGGAGGAAGACAAGGATAAAACGCGGCTATAAGACACTCGCAAAAAATTTAAAATTGGGGTTTACACGTCAAAGACCACATAGCAACTCATATTTAGAAAGTGACTTGCATATATTCAAAAAAAAAAGAAAGTGACTTGCATACATGTATAGCGCTCATCCCACTCTATAATGGAAGATACCCTTTTTAATAGTGAGGGGTTTAATGTTTTATGCAATATGTTATACAAAATAGTTTGATAGATGATCATAATAGCATTAAAAATAAAAATTAAAAATTAAAAAAAAGGGCATATCACAAAGCTGTTTTTAATTCAAATCCTTGGTTCAAGAGAGCCCCAGCAATCCATAGCCTCAAATTTGGCAAGTTCATGTCCTGTTCACAATCTATCACCTGTTATGATCAAATAAGAACCAAAGAATTACATATACAAACAACTTGAAGTAACTGAAAATATTAAGAAGAGGAAATATGACAAATTTATTGAGAGAAGAAAGCATACATTCAATGTAAATGTCAGTACATATCTCTCAGAAACTGTGGCCAAGTTGGAGCTCTGAACAATGAAGTCAGTAAGGGATTCGAGAGTCTTGAATAGTGATAAAGCGACCCCTCCTCCCTTGTTGCACACCAATCTCACATAAAACCCCCTTTCCTCCACTTGAAACACATCCATCTGCAAAGCCACATGCACACACGCACACACATATATAATGATTCTACAAAGCATTTTAGAACTTGTATCAATTGATCCTTGACAGTTGACACAAATGAGTCCACTAAATTACGTACCTGCATGATCTTCTTGCAAACTGGATGGTTGTTTTGTACCACTTGAATCTTCTTAGGACTTTCATTTGATCCTTGATATCTTTCCGATCCTACTAAGGATGCTTCAAGACCAGCAATCTCAGCTTTCAGCTTCTTAGCCTTGGATTGCAGCTCTTGCACATAGAGTACAGCATCTCCAACAATCGAAGCCTTATCCATCTGGCACATGTTCAAGGAACTATCAGTTACATAAATCATAGAGTACCCTATTGTATGCTATGCTAAATATTGCTCTTTTAAGCAAAATATACACAACAAATTTTTTTTTTTAACATAAAAAAGTTGAACATACTTTTGTGATATTAGGAACCAAGGAACGCAATGCATAAAGCTTCTCCTTCATCCTTCCTCTTCTCCTCCGTTCTGAAATCAAAGTTCTTGACCGATCACCCTTTGCCCTCTTTGTCGGGGTTGTAGTCGTGGTTGTGGTGGTGGTTGCCGAAGAATCCTCTCTATCAATATCTTCCTCCCCATCCTTGACATCTTCACCAAAACTTGCCAACGTATCAAACATAGTATTTGGGTCTGAAACCATATTAGTAGCATTAAAATCATACATATCACCCGGGTTCGGACCAAATTGATTATCAACAAAACATCCATTAATAAGGTCATGAGTATCAAAATTCACAACCGGATCTTCGATTTCTCCACGGATTAAATCGATGCAGTGGTGGAAATTGGTCTCGTCAATGAAATGATGTAACTCATAATCATTGATGTGTGCCAGTGGATTGGCAGAGGCATCCATCCTTATCAATTGTATGATCGATGGTGGAGGTTTAGTTTGTTACGAGCTAGACTACATGGTTGAGAGTGATTTATATCATTTTGGTGTGAACGGAATCGATTAGACATTTTCTGACGGGGTATTGTTACATTAAAGAATTGAGGGGTTGACAAAACAATAACAATAAACAATGGCTTCCTCTAATCATGTGTGTTTTCATGTATTTGAACTATGTAGTTTTTCATGATTCTTACGTCCGAAAAAATTAATAGTTGCTTCAGAATATATGTATATATATATATATATTAAAAAGTCTTGGATTTTAATGTTCTATAAAAATTATTTTCTAAAGATATAACTTTAGAATATTTGAAAAATTAGAAGAGAGAGACAATTTACCAAGGGCATTTGTTTGTTTTGCTAATTAAATATTGTCTCTCATGCTTTATTCGGACTGGACTCGTATGGGTTAATCTCAAGGAAGGGCTTGGGGTGGGGCTTCACCAAACTCAACCTGCACTTGGTGGTTGTGATTTTCCTAAATAAATTGTTTAATTATATGTTTAGTCCTCAATTTTTGTGTCATGTTTTAAAATGATTTTTATCCTTTGAAATGTTTTATTTTAATATTTATTCTTTTATATTTGTGTCAAAAAGGTTTTTCCTATTCATTGTTTAATGGAAAAAAGTTATGATTTTTTTTTTTAAACATGAGGACATTTTTAACATAAACTTAAAAGTATAAGAACTAAAATGAAATATTTTATGAGGATACTGACTATTTTGAAATATGGGGCAAAGTTTGAGGATTAAGATAATACATTTAAAAGAATAGTGGCCATTTTGAAACATGAGCATGGGCGGATTCAGAAAATTAATTCTGCGTGAACACCTTTTAATTTCAAACAAAACTACAAATCAACCACAAAGAATCAACTAATAAAATAAAATTAACCAAGATAAAATCAAGAATGCCTGGTCGACTGCCTAAAGAAATAAAAACATTTGAGTAACTGAGTTTGATAATTTCAAACTTCATATTAGAGAGAGAGAGAGAGAGAGAGAGAGAGAGAGAGAGAGAGAGAGATGAGAATAAAAATTACTGGTCAAACAGAGGGAGCATGAGGGCTAAGACTCGAGAGTAAGGATTAGGCGATAGCGTGAGGCTGTGGGTTAATTATTGATATTGTTGTGATTTTGGTCTAATTTTTTATGATATTATTTGGGTTTTTTTATTGTTACTTAGGCTTCTTTTTTTTCTTAATTTTTTAGTGGGTATACTTCTATATATATATATATATATATATATATATATATAAGTGGGTAATACTGTACTTGAGGTCATTTCGATTTAGTTAAGGAAATGAAACATTTCGATACCGATTAATGATGTACTATTTTGAGATTACCACTATATAAATATATTATTGATTAGAATGTTATAAAATTGTAAGTGATATTATTTAAGATGACATTCCAATATATATTAGTTATTAAATGAAGTACGGAACTAATATATTAGTTATTCAATTAATTAAAGAATAGAAAAAACAAAATGACATCCTATAAAAAAAGATAAAAGATACTTAAAAAAGTAAAATGCAAAATGTAAAAAGTGAAATGAGTGGGGGAGGGGGATCCACGTGGTTGGAGAAGAATGAAAGGTTGGTGGGTAGTTGGCTGATAAAAAAAGGTTAGTCTAGTCCCACAAATGAATAGAAGAAAGATGACACTTGAAGAAGAAAAACCATAAGAAGATGAAGAGAAGAAGCAACAGCAAGAGGCCAAGATGGAGAGACAACAGAGAGAGAACAGAGTGAAAGTTTTGTAAAATATTGAGAATCTGAGAGAATATATACCTAGATAATGTATTTTTTTCAAAATTGAGGGTGGGCACGTGTCCACCATGGTCACAAGCTAGATCCGTCTCTGAACATGAGATAATGGTTGAGAACTAAATGTATAATTAAACCTAAATAAATATACGAGAATTTCAGCATATCCCAAATCAAAATTCACCTTGTTAGGCTGAGATTTCAACTCTCTTAAATAGTTTAGTATAGCCGCGTGACTGATATAAATTAAAGAAAGAAGAAAAATCAATGTTACGTTTTTTTGTTTTTTCTATTTATTTAAGGAATGATTTAGGCTCAAGCTGGTGAATATAGGGTAAGGGAAGTCATTCCCATTATATAGTTTACTTTTCTAGAGCCGTGGATAAGAAGAAATTGGAAGACTAAATATCACCAAAGATTGACAATTTTATTTTATTTTGATAATTCGATATTACAATACTGAGGGAGGGGAGATTCGAAATAATAGAAAGCAATGTCACTGAGTTACATAAAGATAAACAAACTATAAAATACTTAAATTGTATTGATAGAAACCCATTGTATTGAGTTCGACAATTTTTTAGATCTAACTTAAATTGATGGACCATGCTAATATTATAAAATACTTAACTCGAGTGCAAAATCTACTAAGAAAAAAAAAAAAAAAAAGAGTTCAAACCAAATATATTTATTATAAATGGGTTTAAACTAAATATTAGGTTAATCAAATTAAGCATCTCGTAATTTACATTGTCTGGGTTTAAGTTCTGTATTTGTTTGGGATAAATACTATTATTAGTAGTTGGATTGCATCCAAATTTATTGTCCACTACGGCCAGATTTAATCTGGACGTATCCAGAATACCAGATACTAGACATGGTTTATCCAATTTATAAGGTGTGAAAGGAATAGGATATTGTTTAAGATGAAGTGAAGAAGATGCAACAATTAATCGCACAAAGGGAAACACATAATTAAATAAAAAAATAGGATACATAACTATTAAGATATCTAATTTAAAAGGGTAACAAAATTGGTAACAAACCTTGTTCATTGGCCACACAACAACAACAACAATAACAAAAAAAATTGACATACATGTTTTTAATCATATAACTTATTTAATAAGTCATGTGATTTATTTAAATAATACACGATAACTTTATGAATCGTCATAGAATAGGTTGAAAGAGATTCTTCCAAATTGATTTAAAGATAAATTTTGTCTGTTTCATTTTAGTAAAAATGTTAGTATAACACAAAACATTTTTATTTTTATTTTTTTGGAGGGGGGAATCCCAAAAAGAAAAAACTTATAGTTTTATCCATGTGACACTTCAAACCTTACACTTTCAAATATGTCATTTCAAATCCAAGACTTTTATTATTATACCAAACACATAAAAGTTATGAAACGCTGAAGACTGTAGGTGGGGTTTTGTTTGGTACAATAATAAAAATATAGGGTTTAAAATATAACATTTAAAGTTTGAAGTGTCACAAGGAAAAATAAAAATAAAAACATTTTGTCATAATGCATTCTACCAAAATAGGGTTACCACTTACCAGACACAATCCGGAAGATCTAAAATTTATTTATATTATCCTTTTGTCTATAATTCATATATTCAAATGAATTGTGTTAGCCAAAACAAAAATAAAAAATTGTGTTAGGAAATGAGAAATTTAACCCATATCTATGGGATACAAACGACTGAAATGGGATTGGAATATTTGTGGGGGTGAATCAAATGGATCTATGATATTACTTTAAGCAATGAAGAAAATCCTTCGAATGAAAAAACCATTATTGGGATGAAACAGTTATATAGAGTAAACTTACAAAACCTTTGTTAAGCCTAAACCTATGAATCTTGGCAAACTCTTAGTTTACCTTCCTACCGCAACAGTCCCAGAACCTCTAAAATCCCCTTTGTAGTAACCTCTGCAAACTCTCAACTTACCTTCCAACTTTAATACCCATGTTTCAGACCTGGGAATGGAAAAGTATGGACTTATAAGATCTTATTTTGCATTTATTCGTCTTTTCTATCTATCAATATAATGCGGTTTTATAAATTAACAATTTGGGAGCATTGTTGTTCGAGTAATACTTACTCATCAAAGTTTAATTCTTAATAAAAGGAAAAGCTTTTAGCCTAAAGTGGGTTTAAATATTGTCTTCCTTCAACCCCAACAATCCCACCCACAGATTTAGTTGTGGAGGGTTGGTCACCAATAGGTCACCAACATGTGAGCTTACCTAGAGAAAGACAAAACAATTAACTAGTTGTAGTAAAATAATTATTATGAAAACATCTAATTCTATTAGATTTTGTTTACTTTAAAATGTATAATCTAGTAATTCCAAACCCCCCAACCCCCATAATAATAATTAAAAAATAAAAAATAAGCTACTCGAATTCAATTGGAGCACCTTGCAAGTTGCAACAACATGAATTATGCAATGTTTCAATTTTGAGAAATGCGACTTACCAATGATTGATATATAAATAGTTCTAAATTCTGGAAGATTTGTTGAGAATATAATGCATCAGTCTGGTGATGATATGGTTATTCATGATTGGATGCACAATGGTCACCGCACCGACTCCTGCTTGTGTAGCTTATCATATATTTCTGAAAGGAGGCTTCAATCAATTGACCATTGCTATTTAATTAGAGATGCGTCACGCAAAACCAGCACGCCTAACAGCACAGGAGATGAGAATAACACGTTTCTCAGTCCACCTTGTCAATTTTTATCGTAATGGAATAACACACAAGGTTTGCGGCCACATGCTTCCATGGGTTTAGCTCACTTTAGCATGTGTCTTTACTCTCTAGGCACTGTTCTATTTCTTAATGAGAGATTCGCTTCAGAAATTGCAGGTCCACTCTTAGCCTTAGGAATACTGTTTACTAGGGATGACCGCCTGAATATATAACAAGGTTAGTAGTTTAATATGCATCTTAACTCGATTTTATATATATATATATATATAAACTCCAAACCTTATACCAAAAGAAAATGTCTTGATATTATGGTGGCTTAGTGGTAGGAAACTGAGTTAAACCCCTCATCTTACGAATCCAAAGGGTTCCAATCCTAACATGCTCCGATACTGCGCAGGTGGTCCAACGTCTTGTGCACGTCTTAATTTAAGTGGGTCGAGGGCTATTAACACACTAGCTAGCTCATTTTTTTCATTTAAAAAAATGCCTTAATGGCATAGTCATTTTTTCTTTTTTCTTTTTTTCAGAGGAACCAAGTTAAAAATATCAAACAAAAATGAAAAATGTGGCCAATTGTGTGGATTGACACTCTTGTAAATACATAAGTGGTTGTAGATTTTTTTTTTTTTTTTTTTTAAATCCAAATTTTTGTTAGAAGAATACAAAGTTTTATCATAAAATACACAACCTCTTAGCCCAAAAAATAAGAAAGATACCTCTCTGGAGGATGAGAGGTATACAACTAAAAAGATCTCCAAATGTTCATTTACAATATACTAGTGAACCCATAGTGCTTAGGTTACCATCCCACCACCCAAACCCACAATTTTTATTGGTTCATCATCGAATCTTAATCTCACCGTAAACCTCTCATTTTCTTTATTCTTAAAATAAAAATAAAACTATGGACTCATGAGACTAGTTAGGGCCTGTTTACTCCTGTTTCTATAGAGCAGTGTTGGGCCCAGAAGGTTAGCATGCTTAGACTGACCAAACCAACACAACACTGCGTTTTGGGCCCAATTCTAAATTCATTGGAGATTTACTATTACAACTTAGAAGCCCACCACTACATACTACAGAGGCAACGAACTCAATCAACTAATCTGTAAAGAATGCCAAAAATTGGTAATGAAAACTAAAAAAAAATTTGAGTCCTCTCCAGCTTGGGTTGGTTTTGAAAACTCCAAGGCCCAGCCCATCCTCCCAGGGATGACCATCAATGTAGTAACCATTCATGGGCTACAAGCCCATTTCAACAGGGCCCACCCCAAAACAATGTAGACAAATAATAGCTGACTATGCAAAACTGCCTAGTTTTGAGTTCCCACCACTCCTTATTCGCCACGTTTTACACCTGACACAACGACAGGGACAGGATCAGATGGCGTTGTGGGTCCCAGTCCCAATCAGAAAACAAGTCCGATCCTATCCACTTCTCTTGTGTCCACTCATCAAGTCAAAGCTAACTCTCAAGTCCAGGGGCTGCCAATTGTTTCCCAGAATTCCTGTGGGCAAACTTGTGTAAATATTTCAAGAAAAGTTATTACAGTGGATACAATCATACAAATCAAGTAATTATTAACAAGTGCATTTTTATTTTTAAAAATATGTGTTATTGAATATTTATTAATTTTTAACTTATGTTCTTACTTCTTATGGTACTGATTAACATGACTCAAATATGAATAAAATTTAGTTACTATTTCTAAAACGTGATACGTTAAGAGTTACCCAATTTAATTAAATCGAATAATTGCATTTAGTAATGAAACTAGAAAACGAGTAATGCACATACATATATATTGATGATCAAGTGTTACTTGCACCATAATCTATAAAGATTATAAGTTTTTCTACCAACATAATAAATTCTTATAATATTTTTACAACAGATCTTAGTCTATCATAATTAAAAAAAATAAAATACACTAAAGCCTACTATAACTCAAAATAAACTTATTGTGAAGATTTGTTGTGCTAATAAACTTTCCCACTCCATTTTTTTAAAAAAGAAATTTATGAATTTCTAATCAAACTTCTTTTTTATTCTGCCTTTACTTTTGTCAAAGGCAAACCAAAAAAACTTTTGATGACAGCCGTGCCTAATTTATACTAGTAATTGACAACTTATTGCAGGAACCTCTAGGAAATTTACTAACAAATCTATACGTAATGTAAAACCATCTGAGTTCATCAAGAAAAAGTGCCCATGGCGCATGGACTTTCTAGTTATTGTTATAAATTGGCAAAATTCCAAAACTAAAAAAATAGTTTAAATTCTTAAAGTTTGGATAATTTTGATTTTATCCTTCAAAATTTCAAAATTTATATCGATACCCCTAATGTTAGGTAGCATTTGAAAAAAGTACTTCCGTCCATATTTATTAATGAAGTGATCATTAAATACTTCTCATCTCAAAACGACATAGTTTTAATCTATTTAAAAATTTACTTATAGTTATGTTGAAAAAGTACAATATTTTAAGCTTTTTTGACATTTATCAATCATTTCATTAACAGATATGAATGGAATTGATTTTTTTCCATATCATAACTAACGCTGGGAATAGGGATTTAAATTTTGAAACTTTAACAAAAAAAATCAAAATTATCTTAAACTTTAAGTATGCAAATTACAATTCAGTCAAAATAAGCTCAAATTCATCTCCTTTATTTTAATTTCAAAGGCTTTGCTGCCACGACACTTGACTTGAAAGATGAAAGTTGAATCTTTATTGGGAAAGTTAGAGCGGTCCAACAAAGTTCCAAACTTTGAAAACTCGTAATTATCAGTGAATCTGTGGTCTTTGATTGCAATTTTCCATATACAAATACAACACTGGGATCCAACTCATTTCTTTCATTAGCCAACAGAATCATCTTAATGCTATAGGACAAATATTGAAAACACGTTTGCTTTAAATTGTGGCTAACGTAACTATTTCTTTATATTAGAAATAGATGTCGGAAATACTAAAATATCCAACTTAATGAAGGTCAGCCCTGGCGTGTCGCCACGTCAGCAGATAAAAAGTATCCTCTGTACATGTCAATCTTAATCTTTTTTTTTGATAACATGTCAATCTTAATCTTGGTCCTTGGTTTCCTTGTTGATATAGAAATCTAAAATCACAACGGTTCAATTACGTGGCTTTACTTCGTTTCTATTTGAACTTTCTAAGTCCTACGTTAAATGCACTTACCAATATCAAAACCATGAAAATTGAAAATCCCATTTAGGATTTTGTACAACTAAGAGATTTTTACAGAGGGAAACAGTGTGTATTTTTATAGTTTTAGCTGTTATAAGGAATTAAAAAATGTCAGCTATGTCTGTGTCTCTTTCTTTCTAGTATATATATATCTATAAACGTGTAGGACATTTGTATTGCCCTCGTGGTGTGCTATTTGAGTTCTAAGCCAATTTAATTTCTCCTATTGAAAACCAAACCATTGTAAAGGTGGGATTTTTATTTTGGTCTGAGTAGTAATCTTGTTCTAACCTTTTGAATCTTTGTTGGGTTCAGAAAGAAAAGAAAGAAAATTGGAAATTTAGAGAGAATGGAGAGTGAAACTGAGGTTTCGTTGTGTTCTCAAAGCTCAGGAGTTTCTGATTTTAGTAATGAGGATGTGTCTTTCATGGAACTTGGATCTGGGAATTACGGGTATGTCTCAATTTTCTTCTTTTAATTGAATCTTTTTGGTAATGGGTATTTTTGAATTTGAGTCTTTTGGTTTTTGTTAAATTTCTGATTCAGAATCTTGGTTTTTGTGTTTGTGCTTAGGTGCTCACATTATAGGAGGAGATGCAAGATCAGAGCACCTTGTTGCAATGAGATTTTCGATTGCAGACATTGCCATAATGAAGCCAAGGTATGTACACATATGAATATATATTCCTTTCCTAGTTTTTATTTTTGGTTTGTAATTATAACTTCATATTCTTAACCGGAAGTTAATTCTCTTCAATCTTACATGAACAGAATTCTTTGGACATTGATCTTCTTGATCGACATGATCTTCCACGCCATGAAGTTGTGAAGGTCGGCAATTTACCTTTTCTTTTGTCCCTCTGTTTATGAATTTGAATTGAACTGATGGGTGTCTTTTTTTTTTCTTTGGAAATTGTTATTTTTTTTATGATTGATATGTCTCTGTGTCATGATTGGAAACAAAGACTCATGATAATAATTTGAGTCATACATAGCATTAAAGTTAGGACTGGTATGTTAACATTGCCAGAATCAGAAAATCAGAGAAAGAATTAGACTTAATTTGGAAAGAGTCACATTGAATACACACTTTGTGTTTGTTCTGCTCTCTGCACTTTCTTTTGTCTCTAAAAAGGTAATTGGTATTGTGCAAAACCAAAATATTTACATTTACCATGATGCTTTGGTGCTTGGTGGTCTCATGGATTTTCTGATTCTGAGGTAACACTAACACTTAAAAACAATATAAAGACATAACTAGCTTTGGAAATGACTCAAACTACCAAAGACAAAACTAGAAAAAATGTAGAAACCATATCAATTTTTTAGTGAGGTTTGATATCTGTGGTAATAAATTGGTGTTCTTTTGTTGGTTCTCATGGATATGGTCGATTATTTTGCTTCTTTCATTTCACTAAAAGGTATCATGTTTTGTTTGACTTTCAGGTCATCTGCTCCCTATGTGATACAGAACAAGATGTAAGTTCCTAAACACGAAACTACAATTCAAAGTAAAGTCAGTCTTGAGAAAAGATTTTGTGGGTATTGAGCTTGTTGCCTTATTCTAATCAGGTGCAACAGTATTGCATGAATTGTGGCGTTTCCATGGGAAAGTACTTCTGCACGATATGCAAGTTCTTTGATGATGATGTAAGTTCAAAGTTTTGAGTTGGACTTGGATCAGTTAGAAAACGATGACAGTGTCAAATGCACCTTTTGTTGGTGATCTTTTTGTATTCTCTTTGCAAAGTTTAACTTTAGCTTATACATCCATTTTGTTGCTCTTTCAGACTTCGAAGAACCAATTCCACTGTGATGAATGTGGAATCTGCAGGTAAAGTTGGCAACACAATATTCAAAAGAGTTCACAATTCATTCTCATTTTACCATTTTATTAATTCGTCAAGAGCTAAAGAATTTTATATGTTTTCTTCATCTCTCATAAAAGCCATCTCCTGTTTATTTATTCTACAGAACTGGTGGCAAGGAAAATTTCTTCCACTGCAAGAAATGTGGTAAGTGAGGGATTAGCTAGTTCTTGATCAGTTGCTAATTTTTTATTTTTTTTTTGGTGGTGGTAGTGGTGGCTCATTTTCTTAGCTTGCCATTTTTGTTTCAGAATGTTGCTACTCTAAGTTGATGGAAAATAGACATCATTGTCTGGAAAGACCAATGCACCACAATTGCCCTATTTGCTTTGAGGTAATATAAAATATTGATGTTGATATTATTACACTCTGAAGTTCGAAGTAAAAATAAAAACTTTTATTTTATATTATCAGTGGGATGAATTTCTCTATTTTGCTTTGCAGTATATGTTTGATACAATGAAAGGGATTACTATCTTACGTTGCGGGCACACAATACATTATACATGTGTCAAAGAGATGGGGCAACATCACCGGTAAGCAGTTGATTCTCATTCACTTGCATGTGGAATGCATTATGCGTGTAAGATGTGAAGAAATATTATAAAAGCAATAAGAAAATAATACAACTAATTCATGAATTTGGCAACAGCGCTAGTAAGCAGTTGGTTCTCATTCACTTGCATGTGCTATGAATTATGCATGTAAGATGCAAAGCAATATTATAAAAGCAGTAAGAAAATAATAAAACTAATTCATGAATTGGGCACAATCTTCCTTTGTATAATTTCAGACTTTACTAATTTGCTTGTATCGTGCCTGTTTGTTTTTCAACTGCTCTTCGCGCAAATGTTCAGATAGGAGAATCAATTCCTTTATCTTGCAGGTACTCATGCCCCATCTGCTCAAAGTCCATTGTTGATATGACCCATCACTGGGAAAAGCTTGATCAAGTGGTAATTAGACATTGTCTCCACATTCTTGTTTTCCAAACAAAATTGAGCCTATGCTAATGATGTTGTGCTTCATGTCCTAACATTCTTTTACTAAAAATTTAATGCAGATTGCCTCAACTCCAATGCCTGAAACATACCAAAGTAAGATGGTAAGTAACTAAGCATAGTGTGAAAACCTTTGATTCATTAACGGTCACATATTTCTCTGATTGAGGTTTTCCATATAAAATCAGGTTTGGATTCTCTGCAATGATTGTGGAGCAAACTCTCATGTCCAATTCCATATTGTGGGACATAAATGCCAAAGCTGCAAATCCTACAATACTAGACAGATACAAGGAGACCCAACTGCTTTATGCACATCAAGGGTGACTGAGATAGAGAGATGACATGCCGGTTGATTAATGAGACTCTCAGATTAAATTAATGATAGTTTTTCACCCCAAGGTAGCATAGCATTGCTGAGATCCCAGTCCGTCTATCCAACTAGCTTTTCTCCATGTTACTCAAATTCTCATCATGAGAGCTCCTTTGGCAGGGAGAAACAACGCTAACAACCCTCGTTCAGCATCGTTACTCCATTATTTAGTCAATTATAGGCTTGTGACTTAATGCGCTGATAGGGTGCAAAGCGTGTTCTGAAAAAATGGGATGAAGCCAAACCTTGGTCTTGTATACTCGATTGTATCATGAATGTCATTCTTTCCTTCTTTTATTCTTTAAAATTCTTGTTCATTTGGCTATGATGCATTGAGGCCAAACTTTCAGAACCCAATTCCAACTAACATTCCAAGGACCTTATTTTGGGCAAAAGTTTACAAGATGCATAGGTTTATCATGTGTTGGTTAAGTGGTCACAAGGACCTTACCATTTGCTCTGCAATATTTGCAGTAAGCCAGTAATTGCTACAGAATTTTTGTGCTTTTTTACTGAGTTTTGTGTTAAAAGTGTTTGAAGGATAAGTAGGTTGACAGAGAAACTTCACCTCGTGGCTCATTGGAAAAGAGTATGTCAGCTCTAGAGAGGGAAAAAAATAAATAAAGGCACAAGGAAACATCAATTTTCTCCCCTGAGGCTGTTGCTTAGGTGAATCATTCTTTTATATATATATTTATATATAAAATAAAATAAATAAATAAAAAATCCCTCATTAATAGGTGAATCATATTGCGGGTATAACCTGAGAGAATTTCCAATTAAAATTTTCTGATCATGATTTCAAAAGTCAGTGAAGCTAACTAATCATTTAGCACTAAATATCAATGATGGTGCCATTCAACAATATGGTAATATATGTGTCATATCTAACTTGAAGCTTTTTGCACATTGTGGCATAGCAGTGAAATATTATATACTCTAGAAAGTGTTTGGATCCTATGTAATTCTGGGGTTTAAACATTATAAGAAGATGATACATATATTGAATGTATAAGATACTTATTGTTATATGAAAAGATCGCATTAAGTTCACCCTTTTTATTATTGTAGCTCACTTTTTTTTATCCATTTTAGTACAGTAATAATTAAACAGTGTCAATATAGAAAAGACATGTGAGCGAATTTTTTAACTAGATCTGATATAATCAATCTTGCTTTGGTCTTTCAAACGTCTTAGTGAAACCTTTTTTTGTTTGATAATTCAACAATTACACATGTGAAATTAACTAAGGCTAACAACTTAACTACAATCTGTCAATCTGTTACAAGACTCTAACAGTAATTATTAGTTGTTTTAATCACAATTTACCACAGTTGAAAAAAAGTAATCCTTACTTTGCAAGTTAGCATTACTCAGGAAACCTTTATTAAACTGACATGTATGGCCAAAAAAAATAAAAACAAATGACTTGACTACTAACGCAAAAGACAAACATTTAAATGGAGTCCGCATATTTTTATTAAAAAATAATCTTTAGAACATGGAGACATGGATTGATGGGCTACAAGGTTTGACTACATATGTACATTTCCGACCGTAAGCCGATACTGCTTTACACTTCGATTATTGATTGCCGAATTAATGCTCGGATTATTTTTTAATCAATTCCTGGCAGCAATGATGTATCTGAACTTCTGAAGATATCAGTTTCTGTATGCTTTTATGGACACAACCTTCTACTGCAACTTTTAAATTGAAACGGAACCCAAGGCACACGCTCAACTTGGTTTTATTACCAACGTGTTACTTTACTTGTTAGGTGTGGAGAATTAGACAAGAAATGTGTAGGTTATTTTTATTTTTATTTTCATGTGCAGTTGCATACACAAAATATAAACAAATCCAATTGTGTGGGCTAAGAATTCTGTAATTCAATTGTTAAGAGAATTCAAATAAATCAAATTCTCTCTTCTCCATCTATCCACTTATAAAAAAATAAAAAATCAATTTGTGTGACAGACTGACAGGTAGTCATAAATACTATTATTATATAGGTTTTCTCTTCACATGCATATTAACATACAAAATAAATCCTTAAATCAAATAACAATCCTGCAATAAAATAATCAAATAGACAACAAATGGTCACACCAGCAGACCAACGACCCAGAAGCACAACAAATAAGAATTTCAATCAAAATTTCAATCCAAGCACAACAAATACAGTTAAAAATCAAAACTTTACAATTCACACCAGCAGACCAACAACTCAGTAGACACCAAATCAGAGAGAAAATATGGGGAAAAAGAAAAACAACCTGTAGACCAAAATTTGACATGGGAGTGAGAGAGAGAGAGAGAAGCTTGATGGGGGTGCCGTGGCCCTTGGCTGGGTCAGTGGGTGAGAGAATCGAGGACGAGCGGTGGCGGTGAGATCGCAAGCGTGAGGCGACGGCAAGATCGCGAGCCACTAAGGTGAGACGGTGAAAGATCGAGACCGTGAGTCACGGAGGTGAGATCGCGCCGGAAGTGAGACCGTGAGGTGAGAAACCCGAGAGTGAGAGTGAGAGACCAATGCCGGAGGTGAGACCGTGAGAAGCGAAGGTGAGACCGTGAGAGTGAGAGTGAGTGAGAACCGAGAGGCAGAGTGAGAAAGGGAGAACGGCGTGAGGATTCTGAAAATGAAAAAAATGGGTTTTAGGTTAGGGAAAAAAAAACAAAACGACGTAGTTTTGAATAATGGAACCGGGCCAAAACCGGTTCAACCGCTCCGGTTCGCGGTTTTTATGGTCAAACCGAGTTTCCGGTTTTTGGCTTATTTTTTTAATTTTCCGGTTTTTCTAGAGAACCGGACCGGTTGGACACCGGTCCCCAGTTGACCGGCCGGTCCGGTCAGTTTTTAAAACCATCCTAGAACATGATCTTCGATCAAAATAACTTGATATGGCTGAATTGTGCACAAAACCAAAACAACCAAATCGTTTGAGCGGTTTAGAGCATTCCCAACCAGAATTGCAACGGATCTCTATTTTACATCTCCAAAAAGCATCTTTTTTATTATACAAACTCATTTTTACATAACACTTCACATCCCATTATCTACTTTACAAAATATCTTATTAAAACAATATTATAATTTTTTTAGAAAAACTTTTTTTTATCAAAACCATTTTTCTACCCATCCCCTCCCAAACCCAACCCAGCAACCCACACCCAAATCGATCACCCACGCCGGCGACTAGATCAAAACCCACACCCACACCGGCGGTTAGATCAAAACCCAAACTCACAACCAACCATACCTCATGGCAACCAAATCCACGCCACCACCACCTCATGGCAACCAAACCCACGCAAACCGCAAACCCACCACCGACTCCACCGCCACTCTCATCGCCTTAGCTGATTGTGCCGCCAGCTCCGCCATCGCCGAAGACCTCTGGGTTGAGAGAGAGCCATTGACTGAGACTAAGAGAGAGAGCAGAGTAGAGAGAGGAGGGGGCAAGAGAGAAAAAAAAAAAAGAGGAGAGAGGAGATCGAAGACCGAAGAAAATGAATAAAAAATCTATACAAATTGCTACAGTAACATATAGTTTTACATGTTACTGTAGCAATTTGTAAATCCGAAATCTATTATATAGGGCCGGTTGGGAGCTTTTTTTTTGTGATTTATTGCTACAGTACCTTCTATTTTAACAAGATATCTATTATAGAGGGCCGGCTGCGAATGCTCTTACAAAAGTCAGTTGACGACCTCATCCACCTAAAAAGAAAAGTTTGCAGAATGACACATTTCGTCACATCTTGCATTAATTAAGGCTCATCAACCCATATCAACATTTAATGCAAAGTGACAAAGCTATCCCTTTTGTAGTTGTGACAAATAACGTTTTAGGATCATGTTTGTTTAGCCAACCTCAGCCTCATGGAGTGGTGTGTTGTCAGACTCCCTACCTGACAGCATGGGAAAGCACCGGATTAAGATCCCATGCAATTAGTATTGCATGCAATACCAATTGAGTGGTTGAGATTAAAAGTTAACTTCTTAACTTTCAATCTCAACCACTTAATAAAAAATTGTTAAAAAATTCAAAAAGCAAAAAGTAAAAAAGTGAAAAACCATTGAGAGGGAAAAATGAATTGCACCCATACAATACTTTTTTAGTATTGCATGGGATCTCAATCCGGGGAAGCACCCACCACTCTCCCAAATAGAAAAAGAAATGTTATTTGAGGGAATCCTTAAATACTTTCTCAAATAGAAAAAGAAATGTTATTTGAGGGAATCCTTAAATACTTTCTCAAATAGAAAAAGAAATGTTATCCCGTTACTATGTAGTTTTTTCTCTAAACTTACTTTGTAAAGCCCTTTTGTCTTAACTTTTAGAGTCCCTCTGACTAATCCGACTAGTTGGTTTTTGTCCTAGTGAGTAAGTCATATTCTTTTAATAAATCCTTGTACCAGTGAGTCATTGGACCAAGTTCACCATTGAGTTATTGGACGTCCGAACTCCGTGTTCAACCATAATCCTTGTTGCAATTCCATTTTTCATTCCACCCACTTTCTTGTAGGTGCTAATGTTATAATATCTATTACATTTACTATAAAATTTGGAAAGAAATTTTATGCCAATGACATTCATGTTTCAAATGTATTGAAAATTTGAATGCTGAAAGAAAACCTGAAAGTCTTGGATGGAAATGCAAAAGGCCAGAACCTCCAGTTGTTCCATCTCGATATATGAAGCATACATTAGTAATTTTAAGCTTTTATCCATATGTAACCGAGTGAACTCCTTGGCAATCATGTAAAACTTCCTTGTACACGTGAATTCACCAAAATCACTCCATAAGGCAGAAGTTAGTATTGGATAATAATGGAGGGAAAAAAATGTACTGGGGAAAAGGAAAGAAAAACGTACTAAACAAGTTACACTCAGACAGTCATACATATTCATTAAGTGGTGGACCCCAAAACGTTGTTGCTGACTTTGGCAATAGAGATTCCATTGAACACTTCGAGGGGGTTAAACTATCATTTAGCCAATACCAAGCAGCAACACACAGCATCACCACCTCAGTTACAGTTAACTTTATTTCAAGTGCTTCTCAGGCCTACTTTTATGCTCTAATTGAAGTAATTAAAAACAAATGTCGCTCTTCAAGGCTTCCTCTGCCTTGACAAAAGGTTAAGATAAGCAACAAGATACATCATTCCAGATAAAAAAAAGCCTTCAGACAGTCCTCTCTCCCCCCTTTTCCCTAGATTGCCAGCATCATATTAAAGTTGTCCAACACGTGAATAAAACTTTCGGTGGCCCATACCCCGTTACTTTTTGCTTATTTAAAAAAAGAAGATCCAGATTTGTCGAACAACTTGGGAATAGCAAATACAAAACGACAATCATGAGTCAACCTCTCCACTCTCCACTCTCCAAATTATTTACATTTGTGAATCATGGTCATGGCCCGTTTGAATGCAAAAGCAAAAGGTCAAAAACCAGGCTCATGTCGTTTCTAATTAAGAACACACCAAAAAAAAAAAAAAAAAGTTTTGCTTTAAGAGTAGAACACTTTTTGGCTTTTAAGAAGAGTCAACAAAAGAAACTTTTTGCCTCCCTTAAACTTTTTCAACGGCCCGTGGCTGCAGAGGTATCCCAGGAGGAGCTAATCTTGCCGATGATTGAATTCAACACTAAAGCATTTCCCCAGCCAATATCTAATTTCAAAGGCATCATTGGCAACATCAGCACCCACATGTTGAACACGTTTAAAGTAAACTAGGCACCCTTTCCCTATTATACCGTTCCATGAAGGAAGCTGTTGTACAAGAAACAGTTCAATCCCATTTAAGAAAGCTGGCCCTACCAACTCAAAAAATCTGAGGAGTTGGTCCACTAGGTCCACACCTGAACACTACCAGTGCCAGCTCCCTTCGCAAATGAGTGATTCGCTACTACTCTTTTTTACTTTCCAGGTTTACAGAATCATCGCGTGGACCCCCAACAAATTTACTACCATCATTTCATATTCAAACCAAGCCTGAAAACCAGTTAGTTTTACAGGATGGACAACCTTTCTCAGATGGAAAGAAAAAGGTACCCATTTTTTATGAGCTGCCAACGATGGTTTCACAAGGCGCTTTGGATTCGATTATAACCCGAGCTCCTGAAGCAAGCCTGTAGGAGAAAATCAAATAAATGTTAACCAACATTAACAAGAAAGTGGAATCACAATGATAATTTTGAGAACCTATTGTGAAATTGGGGCAGACTCAACACTTAACTTTCTTCGATTTTGATCACTTTCTCCTCTTCTCTGAAGGAATCTAGCCTCTTTGATTGCTTTCTCCCTGAGGAAGGCTCTGTTATTCTCTTACTACCACCATTGGATACACTGGGAGTAATGTTTTGTGAGCTGTCAGCTCCATCCGAAGAGTTTCTTGGTCTATCTGAAACAGGTGATCTCATAGATTCGCTTCGTGGCTGCTTGCTGAATGAATTCTTAATTGATCGCGGGATACATTTTGAACGTCCAGAGGTTGACTCCACTTTGTCCTCAATTGGATCCAATTGCTTACATATCCTGCAAATGGCATTCTGTTTCATACTTTTCGCTCTATTTGCAGAAAATCGCAAAGGAATTAACCACACATGGAAGGTCAACATGGATGTTATGACTGCCATATCCCTATAAGATACCATTTTTATAACTACTCCTACAAGATGCTAATAGATCTCAATTAACAACCCTTGACCCATTATTCTGCTAAACCTAACCCAATAACTCTTCTGTTAATTCAACAAAAATATCAAAGAAAGTAAATCAGGATAAACAAAGCCAAGTATATCCTAAATTGGGTATTAAAACAATAATTCTAAATTTCTCAATCAAGGCTCAATGCCATGTCAGGCAAAGTGCTTCAGGTGCAATGAGCTGTAGCATATTCCCCAGATTTATCTTTTAAAGCATTTAAGATAAGTATATTCCATGCTAGCTACAGGATCAATTAATTCGTTCTTTTAACCAACCTTTTCTCTCTCTCTCTCGGAAGCCAAGCTGAACTGAATAGTTGATGCTTCAAGCTTAGCTTACTTGGAAATGATCAAGCTTGAAATAAGTATCAAGTCTTCTAGCTTGGTTCCTAAAAAGTCTATTCATGCACAAGCTTCTTCACAAAACTAATCAATCTTGCAAATCAACCTAATCCAACATTCATCGAAATCCAACATTACCACCTCATGTTATTCCAATTATTGATTACACATTTTCAACTGACCATATAATAGTTTTATAACTGATTTAAGTATTCTCATTTAGTATGTTTTTTAAAGTTGGTGTTACTTTAATAGTAGAACACCCAAGTAAGATACCATGATCTTATATTAACTCAGCTCCTTAAGCAATTGAGATTGGAAATAAAGCATGATTTATTTTGGCTTAAGCTTCAAAGTGACCTGAGCCCCAAGCATTCATGCACAAATGGGAATGTTTAACAATCCCAAACACACATATATCAGGAAAGATGGTCCACAAAACAAATGGTTTAGATAAATGAAATAGGTATCTTTGTTCAATGAATTCTGCCCTATCTTGTTATACTAGTGAACAGTATGTTCAAATCCAGTTAGGCCTGGACAGACAGGCTTTCAATGGTTCGGACCTACCCCATTTCCAACCTACCAGTTAGGGCAAGGCTCGGAAGTTTCCCCTAAAATGCACGTTATCAACCAAATTAGGCAACTCTAGTGATAATCCCTAATGCTCAAGCACCATAGATATGTTCAAAAGATTTAATACTGCAAGGAAAGATTTGGAACTGGACTAACCTGTCAGCATTGCAAGAAGAAGAGCGTTTCAGAGAATTAACTCCACCTCCTTCTTCCTTAAGCATTTTGGTCTCAATCAAGCTCCCACTGAAATATTCTTTGTCTTCCAACCTAAGTCCCATTAGCCTTGGATTCTCTGACAAGCAATCAAGCTCCCCCAACATTAATGAAGAAGAGAACAATGGAGATGGAAATTTTGAATGGGTAAAGCTGGGCTTATAGGTTGGAATCAGGCCAAAACTGTGGTCCTTCACTGATATTGACCCGCATGAGATCAACTGCATGAACACATTTGTAGCCTTTATCCTTGCATTGACCGGCATTCGAATTTCTTCCTCTTCAAGAATCCTAAAACTATTGATTTTACTAGCATCAGCTCTAATCAATGATTCTAAAGTTTCCGTCTTGCCACCTGATGAAGACGCACTAGAGGTAGATGGAGGAGGTGAAACCGAATCTCTACAGATCTCAGAATTCTCTTTTGCACGTGAAACCTGATTTTGATAAATCTCACTACATTCAGGCTCTACCGACCCATCTTCCGTTGAAACACCTCTTGTACAAGTCTCTCGGGCCTTACGTCTGCTTGCATTTTCCTCAGTCTGCGTCGAGGCATCAGCTAAACCATCACCCTTGTAAACCTTATACTCCGTCAAGCTTAGAGAACCACCCCATGAAGAATTCTTTCCAACTCTAGACTCGGGAGAAACACTAGAGGAACCAGGTCGTTGAACCGGAGGAGAGAGCTCGTCTTCTTGGGAATGTTTTGTCTCCTTCCCATTCATGCTGGATGATGAGGAAGAGTCATCATTGCTTCTAGACGACGCGGGCTCTGGTAATTGCTTCAAACTCTGCATTTTTATATTTGCAATGGGACTAAATCGTTCTGTAAAGAAAATACTCCACATTTCAGCTTTCTTAAATTCTTTTTACTAATTGTATATCAAAAAACAACCAAATCAAATAGTCTCTCACGAATAGTTCATACAAATTATTAACTGAAAACAAAGCAATTATCTCTGTTTACCAGAGTTAGATTCTTCGAAGAGCTCGGAACCTTTGAGAACGTACTCGTTCCCATGAGCCGGAAGAATCAGATCATCTTCACTGAGATCATGCCACACAAATCCATTCTTGTAGCTTCTGCATTTTCTTATACAATATATAAACCAAAAACATATTTAGAAATATTCAAAAGTGGAGTGAGATAATAATTAATAAATAGGCAAATTCTTTTCGTTCAGGTTTCTTAGCAACCAAACAGAGCACAATTTCCTCACCTCTTACAAGACCAAGAATACAAAGAAGCCATCCCTCTGCCTCTAAGAACATTAAGCCTATCAATCACATCTACAAAAAACCAAACAAAAACTTCAAAAACCTCCATAAAAAGCGAAAACGACGGCGTTTTTAGGTTTCAAGAGTACCTCTCAAGAAGAGTCCCTCAGGGGAAGAGAGCGGGACCTCCATGAAATGAGGGTGCTCGAGCTGACGGTTACGGCAGAGATAGTAAACCACAGGAACTTTCCGATTCTGCTGGTACTTCGGAGACTTTTCCGTCCAAACCTTCGCTCTCTCTGGACTCACTTCCCTGTGCTTCTTCATCCGAGCCTCCATTTCTCTCTCTCTCTCTCTCTCTCTCTCTTACATCCAAAACGCCACCGTTTTTAATAGAAACAACTTGGCTAACGAGGAAACCTAATAATATAAAAACCAGAGTTAATTTAAAAACACACTTTTAAACTAAAAATCAGATCTGAAAAGAGAATCAAACACTTAAAAAAACAAAAAAGAGAATAATATATATGAGTAGCGAATCAGAAATTCGTACGTGGAAGTGAAGTTGAGAAAAATCCAGAAAAACTGAAACGATCAAGATTGGACAATGCTATGGTCCAATGGAAATGGAAGAAGAAGAAGAAGAAGAAGGGAAGCGCAAGAGAAAGCGATTGGTCGAAGGAAACGGAGGAGGAAAGGAAACGAAAATAGACGCCCGCATTTAATGCTTAGCAAGTTGTAGCAGTATTTTTGATGAGTTGGTGTAGAGCTACAGTTTCAAAAACGATGTAACAGAGAGGAAAAGAGAGGGACAAGACTTGAAGAAGAGGGAAATGGAAACTAGCTAGCTCATATTTTTCAGTTCATTTTTTGGCTGATGCGGTGGACTTTATTATATGTATTTGCTTAGGACTGTTGCTGTCTGCTTGTTTTTTCCAGGCTTTTCTTTCTTTTTCCTTTGTTTTTATTCTTCTGTTATCGGTTTTTTAAACTTTTACTTCCAATGCATTCTTCTCACTCTTGCCGAAAGAGGGTGTGACTTGTGAGTGTGACTGTGGGGTTTTGAACAGTTGTTGGGGTGTCCTTGGAGAGTGTGTAGTCGCAAATTGATTTCGCTTTATCATTTCGGTTAATTATATGCAAATTGATTTCGATTATTATTCATTTAGCAAAATAGAGCTAAAATAGAGATTTCAAACTAGTTTAGTCTTTGGTGTGTTTACCAATAGTCATTATTTTGATTCTCCTCATGGTGTTGATCCGGACACTCGTGGTTATCAATATAAATAAATAAAAAATTATTATTACGATAAACTTAAATACAATCCACGATGGTCGCTTAGTGGTAGGAATTCATTTTACCAAGCAGTCTCAACTCTTGTGCTATGTCACCACACCAACAAGCGCTTTTATTTTTTAATAAAAATATATTGAAACTTACATGCCAAGAACATTGGTAGTTCAATTGACACATCCTTGTGTTTTTAACATAGACAATTATCAAATTATTAAAAAAAAAGATTTGAAACTTACATAATCCATATAATTCTCTTTAATTTTTAGTTCAATGTGAGACATGTGATGTATAGTTGATTTGATGTAGTTTACATATATTAAAAAAATATCACATCATCTTTCCGTTAGCCACATAAGCAAAATAAACTAATGGAGTTTGATAGAATAACAGTAACGCTCATTTTTATAATTTTAAAGACCAATAACACTCATTTTAAATCTTAAATACCAATAACGGTCACTGAGTATACTTTAAGGACAATCCATTTAAGCCCATATTTTAACTTGATAAAGTTTTTTTTATTCTACTAGCTTCAAATTCAATTGCTTGTCATATGTTATAGCAGCTCATAATATGCATATTCTTTCAAAAGCTTTAATATGGTTGCTTTGATCCAATATATTGTGACTATTGGACCATTCCCTCTCGCATTATAATTGCAATTGGACAAATATACTTGGCTTTTGTAAACAATCGTAAACTGAAAAATTATTATGAAATCTTATAACCACTTAACTTTAAAATGCCCATCCTTTCAAAAGCTTGAATGCTTAAACAATAAAGTATTTAATAAAAATGTTTAAAAAATAAATTAATTTCAAATAAAAGTTTTTTTTTTTTTTTTCCTTTCAAATTTGTCTAGTTTTTTAGTTGTAATATAAGATACAAGGGTTTAAGCCCTACAAATTGTTATGCATTGAACTTCAAAACAATAAAAGTTCTGCATTGGAATACAAATCAATGGCTAGCAAAATCATGAGAAAACTTGTTGTAGCAATGATAGATTTGATTATCTTCATCCTTGTTGAAGTGCAAGCTTCACCAGCATCTGTCCATCCATCTCCAAATTCAATCCCGATTTTTCCCACTGATCATGGTCAAGGACCATATTATAATTGCCTTTCACGTCAACTTGAAATCTGTGAATTCAGTCACTCTACAGGAAGTTTTCCCCATGAAGTATATGAAATGAATATTATTTGGAGTTACCAACACTGCCTTACGCAGCACGGAGATAATCATGTAGACCCAATATTTGTGAAGGCTGTTCATGGCCAATTTGAAATTGAATGCATAAAAAAAGAAAAGACAAACTGCTTGTTAGGATTGTACAAAGATCATATAAAACAGCACTGAGATGTTGCTTATACAAAGAATTCAAGAACTAGCTACAATTTGAGTGGTATGTAGTTTTTGACCTCTCTCTTCTCTCTCTTCGTTCAAAACTTCGCACATGATTGGTTTTAAAAAAATTGTAAATTCGGTTAGATAACAATTTCTTGTGTCTGACATGTACAAACTATAACTACATTAACTAAAAATATCAATAATTTCATATCAATATAAAGTATAGAATTTTATTTTTATTTTTATTTTTTTTAAATAATGAAAGGTTAATTGTATTTAGGAGTTTTTTTTTAGTATGAACTTGTGAATTATGTAGGTGGCAGAGTATTTGTGTGCTTCCAAACTTTCGTTGATTTATTTTTTAACTGAGAAATAAATAAATTCCATTATTCTTAAAATTTGTTTTTGTGGAAACTATTTATCGTTTTCCATATCCTAGTGAGTACTGATGATATGCGAGAAAATATGATGATATGCGAGAAAATCAGGGAAATTAGGATTTTACAAAATGCATGGGGAGAAAGAGAAAGTTTGATTTAATTTTTGTTTTCAAGGAAAACCAGTTTTCACTTTATTTAGCATTTAAAATTTATAAACTTTAAATGCTCCTTGAATTAATTGTGACTAAGTTGATTTTGAGTGATTATTGAGTAGTTCAGGAATACAAATAAATGCGTAGTCCTCCTTTTACTTAAATAATGGGTCCCACCACATGAATGATGAATCCTACTAATTAAATTTATGGTAGGATCCATCACTCTATGAGAGGGAGGACTACACAGAACTATTGAATAATTTTTCGTTTATTTGGGATTTTTGGATTATCCATGATGATCTTAGTATATCATGCATATCATGTTAATATCTTTAATTGATTTAAATTAAATAACATTAATTGTCTTAGATTCTTTTTAGGCTTTACTTTCCTTTCCTTGTTTTTACTAGTTTAATGGTTACCAATTTAGACTTTTACGGTATTACCCCCAAGTGAAACAGATATTTTGAGCGATGAAGTTTGTGTGGGCGTTTTCATCACTCCTGCATTGTACTGTTGCAAATTTATTTCGCTCATTTTCATGACAGTTGGTCATTTATTGAAGTTTTGCTGATTCATCACAAAAAAGAAAAATATATTTCTCTCATTTGTATGCAACTTGATTTCAAGAATCATTAAGATTGTAAGTTACATTACATCATCCATGGGCATGTGAATAATCATAATTTTTCATTAAAATATTATAATTCTCTTTAGTTTTTACTTTTTAGTCAAATATGATATACATTACATTTATTTGATTTTGTATAATTTATATTGAGTTTTTAAATGTCATATATGGTTAAAAATTATACTGAATTGGAAGAATTAAATGGGGGGTGGAGATAGACTATCGTTTTTGTTCAATAATACATTTTTTGTTTTTGGAAAAATAGCATTGTTCGAAAAATATTTTTTATTTTTAAAAAAACTTGTCTCTTGAAAATGAGTTCCATATCAACTTAGCCATATTAGCCTATCCACGTTTCAAAATAGCTATTTAAAAAAAAAAAATATATATATTCAAACAATTATATTTTGCCAAATGATTTTTAGAAAAACATATTATTAGACCAAGAATAGTTTGAGATAGACCTTTAATAAACATTTTGTGATTATAAACAAGTTTTTATAAGTGACATGACCTTCCAAAATCCTTTGATGTGAATCTATTAGAGTCATAACAAGCATTCAAACTAAATCGAGGGCCTTAAAAGATGGTTTAATCATGGCATATAACATGGGCTAGCCCAACATTGGAATCGAACTTGATTCATGGGCTGACCCAACATTGCAATTGAATTTGATTCACTGGTAGCTATTGATTTAATCACATCAAACATATATATTAATGTCCTTTCGAGACCTGTTGTGAATGAGTGCAGATGTCTTCTTAGGATATTTCAACAAAATAAGCTTCAGCAGCATGTATACATGGAGGCTAATAGCTGTGCAGACTTATTGGGCAAAACCTGGTTGCAACTAGCAAGTTAATTTTGTTTTTTAAGTAAACCCACCAGCGTATGTGCGGGGGGAGCATTAAGATTTGACGTTTGTAATACTTTGTGCACTCATTTAATTTGTCGTTAATGAAGTAATTTTCTTGTTCAATAACAAAAAATCACATGTGGTATTTTGTAACAAAAAAAAGGCTTATAAAACTGTTTAAATATTTTAATTAATAAACATAGTTTAATGAATATGACATCATATTTTGAGGTCTATTCTTACTTTTTTTAATCAAACTTAGTGCTTATGTGACGGTCTTTTAGTTTCCAAATAAGTATGAAGCTCGGGAATAGGGTTCCGTTTTTGGGTTAGACGGTGATCGAATCGGTGATGAATAAATAATTTTATTGATAATTACATAATTATATATAAATAAAATAAATATATGATAAACTGGTCTCATTATAAATTTAATTAACAAGACACATTATTCATGTAAGAGTAAAAAATATAATATTCTATAATCACGAGTGTATTTTCCTACAAAAATTTTTTTTTTTGCTCTAAAAAAAAAAAAAAATGCCAAACGGATGAATTTTACTAATTTTTTGTTTTTGGGCAACGGATGAATTTTGTTACTAATTAGTTAAGAAAAAATAAGACCTTAATCCCACTGGCCTGGCCACATAGTAATGTTCCCGCCAATGCCAAATTTCCCCTCACTTCCCTCGCACTGTTTTTGCTCCCTCTCAATCTCTACCTCTGTGGTTTGAGTTTCATTGATGCTTTCACTTCGTTCATGCTACCACTACCACCCTTCACTCTCTCAGGCAGCCCTCAAATTCAAGACCATTTCTTCATTTCTCTTCCCCACTAAACCCTTCTCTTCCAAAAAACCTAACCTCACCATGTCGTCGCGCCCTTCTGCTTTCGATGCACTCATGTCCGGGGCACGTGCCGCCGCCAAGAAAAAGCCCCAATCCCAATCACAGACTTCTTCTCCCAAAAAACGCAAAACCCTAGATGTAACCCCTCCGCAAAACCCTAAAACCACTAAACTACTCGATTCTTCGCCGCCCCTGACCGCCATTTCCGATGCGAAAGCTGAAGAATCGAGCGGGATCAAAGAGGTTAAAGACAATGTAAACAATGTTCAGAACCCTGCTTCGTTTGGGACCAAGGCGATGAAGCTGAGCGTGGAGGAGAGGGTTTCGCAATTGAAGAGCAAAATGCCGCAATTTAAGAACAAGGCTGGGGATTTCGATCCGAGTTCGGTCGCGTGTTGGGGCAAGGGCGAACGCGTTCCGTTTATGCTTCTCTGTTTGGTTTTCGACATGATTTCAAATGAGTCTGGCCGGATTGTGATTACGGATATTGTGTGCAATATGCTGAGGACTGTGATGGATACAACCCCCGATGATCTTGTGCCGATTGTGTATCTTTCGGCTAATAGGATTGCCCCGGCGCATGAGGGGTTGGAGCTCGGAATTGGGGATGCTTCGATCATCAAGGCGCTCGCCGAGGCTTGTGGGAGGACTGAGGTGCAGGTTAAAAAGCAATACAAGGTATATATGTGATGTGCTTTCATGTTTACTTATCAGTTAGTAATTTGGTTAAGATGAAGTTTCTGTATGTGTTATTTTATCAATAATTATGGTTTTTTAGTTGTTTAGTTTATTTTTAGTTACTAATAGAATGTATGAGTACACGGTTCAAATTTGCCGATGAAATGTAGGAAGATAAAAGAATGAGAAGAGTTTTGTCTGTGTTGTTTTGTTTATCTAGGATTGGAGAGAGTTAATAGCTCTGCTCGATTTAGTTGATATACGTCTTTCATTTTTTTTTTAGGTGGGGGGGGGGGGGGGGGGGGAGATAAGGATAATGGAGTAATGAAATTCCAAGAGGTTTAAGATTTATAATTTTATTGGAGGGTTTCTGGTTGCTGATTGCATGGCAATGTTTCATTTGTGTGAATGTTATGTCAGTTTTGAATTGTCTGCTTGAATGTAGTTTTTAAGTAATAGGAAACAATATGGAAAATGCATTTGGCGGGTTTGAGTTCTTGAAAACAAAATGAAAAGGACGGCTGTCAATAAGAAAATTACAAAAGGGAATGCAAAATGTTTTTGAGAACAGGGAAAGTAATATGCGTAAACTACCAAATGGGCCTGAAGTTCTGGCAGATTTTTTTTGATGCTAGACTTCTGGACTCGGTATCTGTTTTATGATGTAAATATAAATCATACTTAGTTTGGTCAATTACTGATATGGAAGTTGATAGATTATATGAATTATGGCTACAGACAAATAGCTCGTTTGTTTATGTCAAGTCAGTTTGGGAATTAATCAAAGTTGCACAAGATCTGCCTTTGTATGGGTAGAAATAGTTTACATTGCACTCTATCTTATTTGTCAAATCCAATTGGTTTTAAACCTCAACCTCATCATGAGAGAACCCCAAATCTTTTCTGTTTTATCTTGTGAGCCGACACTTTTTTTGGACTTATTCTTATTTATTACTACAGTTCCTTTTGTCTTCTTTTGAAATTTTATTTTATTTTGTCTTGTTCAAATTGTTAGGAATTGGGAGACTTGGGTCTTGTTGCAAAAGCAAGCCGTTCATCTCAATCTATGATGCGCAAGCCTGATGCCTTAACTGTAACCAAGGTTTTTAACACGTTCCAGCTCATTGCTAAGGTGCACTATCTTCTTTTCCAAAGTGAAATTCATTAATTTTAATCTTTTGATATTAGACTGCTATTGTTTGCCCGTGAATTGCTTATGGTGAGAGTTGTTTTCTAGCATATCATAACCTTTTCTCAAATAAGTTATATCTTACATTTGCTTTCATATTTGTGAAGCATTTGTTGTAATGGTGCTTAACACAATTTAGGGGTAAGTGTCAAAAATCACAATAATATACTGCTTCAGAAGACTGATTATAGTTGGAATCAACCAGAGTTAAACTCGGAGACTGTGAGTTTGTTTTTCATGATGGGGCTTTGTGCTTCCTTAGTATTTTTTTGATTATCATTAGGGGTGGCAAAAGCTGATCCCAGCCATAAGGGTTGTATTACAGTTTGCATGGCAGGACCCAAAAGGTCTTTATAATCCTCATTCAGTAGACTGTCTTGGATAAGGATTTTTTTAAGTGGTGAAGTTTTCTGGTTCTTTCAGGGCTTTTGACTCAAATATGAGAGAACTTGCAGTGCCCTTCAATGAGCTCACAAGGTAGATTTTCTTTTGCAGGATACAAGAAGAATTGGAGTTTAAAATGGAAAGGATGCTAATTTGAAATTTGATGTGCTTACCCAAAGTGCATTGAAGATGGCTTGACATGAAATTGATTTAAAATTGGTGATAGGATTCATTTAACTAATAATTAAAATATTAAACAGGTGATAAGATTCTTTTAGGAATTTTGTAGTTTTTAGTGTCAATTTCTAGTAGTCTGGCTAAAAAGGTCATTCTTTAAAAATGTGCCTACCACCTTAAAATTATATAAAATTCACAAATTTTAAGTTTTTAATTTATTTTCTTTATTTTAAGTATTCATCAATAATTTGTCACAGGAATAATTAATATTTTGATTTAGAATATAGAATGTGTATGTGTGAGGGTTGGTTTGGGTTGATACACAATATTGAGTTGGTTTATTTGGGTGATTGGTTAGATATATATTGGCAGATCTGCTGCGGTGTGCGCCCCTTGGTTAGTTTGTATTATATTTCTAAACTAATTTATGACCGAAAAGGTCTTCTAGCATACTGTACTATTATAACTTGTATCCGGAAACAAGTATTATGGTGTTAATTAGGATATGCCACATGCAATATAATCTAGAGGTACTGTTGTTTGCTTGCCAACGTGCAGGGCACTAATATTTGGGGAGAATATGCGAGAATTTTGTAATGGGATTAAAAGTTGGTATTAGAAAGTACTGCTTTTGTAATTTACTTGCTGTTGTGTTGAACGTTGATAGGAATCTGGGAAGGATAGTCAAGAGAAGAAAAAAAACCACATCAAGGGACTACTTGTTGCTGCCACCGACTGTGAACCTCAATATCTAATTCGTCTACTTCAGGTTGCAAATCGGACATTTATTATATAGCAATTTGTTGACTCTTCTCTTCTATTTTTAAGGTTTCTATAATTTGTTTTGTAGACAAAGTTGCGCATTGGATTGGCAGAGCAGACCCTATTAGCTGCATTGGGTCAAGCTGCTGTATATACTGAAAAACATTCTACACCACCTCCAAACATCCAGTCTCCTTTAGAAGAGGTGAGTTTCTGTTCTTTAGATCTGGAAACATGCTGCAGTATGTCATTTATTCTGACAGATTGGAAAACATTTTGTGTTTATGTTTACCTAAGGTAAATGTTCTAGAAGAGGCATCACCACACTTAAGTTTGAAGTGTCCGTATCTCTGACAGTTTTTATGATGTTTAATCCAATGCTATCACTTTAACTATTCTGTATTTCATGTCAATATGCGTTTGGGGGTCAGGTTGGTGGTAGGTCATATTGTTGTCTTCCATACCATTACATTGATGAGTGGATACCATGCGGTCTTCTTTGATATGGAGTTTAGAAATAAATACTATAACGAAATACAAATATTTGTTTTGAGTTCATGTGTATGTGTACTTACTTGAGGTTAAGAAGTCCAGAAATAATATATCGTTAGTGGTGGTGCACCAATATTTTGTCAGTGTCGTAGGGAAATAGGACAATATTTAACAAAGAGCTTAGGAGGTTCCCAGTAGATAGTTCATCAAGTCTATGGTAGAGTGAATTCTTTTCAGGTGCTGAGAATGTGGGCGGGTCAAAGGTCTGACATCTCATAAGTCCTAGAAAGAAACTGAATATTGTCAAGATCTTGAGTTAATGGGGGAACATCTGTTTATGCCAATAAGTTCTAGTTCAAACAAAACCTTCTTCCCTTGTAAGAGCTAGGTGGGTGGGGTCGTGGTTCAAGACTCTCCGGGTGTGTGTAAATTGCATAATACTTCTATTGTAATTGCTTGACTCTCCTGTGTTCATGCTTTATGCACACTGATATGTCTCTTTTTCTAATAAAATTTTCCTACTACCTATAAAAAAAAAATAAAAATAAAAAAGGGCCAATATCTGCTATTTTGTCATGTGAAGCTCATTTGCATATTCCTGGTATGAGATGTGAGTAATGACCAATTATCTTTTAGCTCTTTAATTCTGGCCTTAGGTGCTAGAATAAAGGTAGTTCTATAGCACTGATAACCTTCCCCCCCCTTTCCCTTTCCATTGTTGTGGTCAGATTTTGTATCTGACCGAGTTAGTTAGAACTCACAAGTACTCTTAGTGGACCTAGTCATTGTGCTATTTTGGTTGACTTCGCATAAGTATTATTTTGCTTTTATGTTATCTTTTAGTTAGATATTATGATTGTGCTTGGATTAGTTTGTGATATACATCTAGTATACTCCTTGTGTACTTGGTACATTTCAGTTTTCCAATAAAGCTTATTATTTATCAATAAAAAAAAAGGTTTTATGATTGTGCTTGCATCAGGCTGTGAAGATTGTTAAACAAGCATACTCTCTACTTCCTGTCTATGATAAAATAGTCCCTGCGCTTCTTAGTGGTGGTGTATGGAATCTTCCAAAGACATGTAACTTTACACCTGGTGTCCCAGTTGGACCTATGCTAGCAAAGCCAACTAAAGGGGTAAAAGAGATTGTACTTAAATTCCAGGATATAGAATTTACCAGTGAATATAAGTATGATGGAGAACGTGCCCAGGTGATACTACCTAGTCCAACAAATAACCACAATTTTGTACTGTTAATGGTATATGTCATGTGCTATAACTTGATTTATTTGGCACAGATACATTACATGGATAATGGTTCAGTTGAGATATACAGTCGAAATGCTGAACGAAACACTGGAAAGTTTCCTGATGTTGTCCTTGCCGTTTCAAGGTAGATTTCTGTTATAGGTGGCATTTCCTATCTCTTATATTGAATGTATGTTTGATTGAATAGTATCTAGAACAATCTCCAGAGAATATCAAGTTATGAGCGGGTTGCAACATTTCTTTGTTTGTGGAGGAAATTTAAGTGGTGAAATAGATCCTGTGGTTACCAACAGAATGTCAAAGCATTTTTGTTCTATCACTTTATCATCATTGTGTTCCTTTCTTCACAATCTTATGTCACTAGATCCTGTGTTTACCAATAGAATATCAAAGCATTTTTTTTCTTTCACTTTATCATCATTGAGTTCCTTTCTTCACAATGTAATGTCACGTGCTAGCCTTGGGTATAAAATTTGTATTGTCAGTCAATTAATGCGGTAAGAGTTAGCTGTGTTCAGTGCTTGTTTTCATGTTAAATTAGTACTTTAGTTGATTAGTAGACAGTTTGTCATCCTTTGTTGTTGCTAATGCTTCCTGTCAGTATGCAGGTTAAAGAAGTCATCTGTTAGATCATTTGTTCTGGATTGTGAACTTGTTGCTTATGACCGTGAAAAACAGAAAATTCTTCCCTTCCAGGTAAAGTGTCTTCACATTTAATTCTGGTATCCCCATATCATTCTTTATAGATGCAATGATTCAGCATCAATCAGGAATCCAGTCTCTAAATCTGTCAGAGTTCAAAAAGGAAACAATACTTCAAACCCATAAAAAATTCTTTGCTTATAATTGAAAAAAAAAAAAAAAAAAGAGATGTCTACAAAGTGGTCTCAGAGAGAGGAAAATTTAGGATCTCATTTTTTGGGTTAAATAGCACACAAAGAAGTGGGAGCATTGAATAAACAGGAATCCATATAACTTTTTCAAGGTAGTGACACATTGACCCAATTTTGGACACTGCCTTGAATTTGTTTTATGTTATTACATAATTGATAAGATGTATGACATTTCATTTGTTCTTTAGTTTCCCAACTATATTGAACCAACAGCTACATTTACATCAGTTCATGTTGATTTATTCTTTCAGACCTAAATAGTTCTATTAAACTATGTTGCTTAGTAGTGGGTCCTGCCACATGTATTGAGTTTTTGCAAGTCCAAAAATTGAAGATTTAGGGAGATGTCATAAAATAAAGTGGTAGAAGACAGTGTTATATGCTGATGTATTGATGTGCAAAGGGCTATGCTAAATAAATCATTTTTTTCTCTAAGAAACTTTCTTTAGTTTCATGCATCAACTATGTTATATGGCAGATCATAACGCATGATGCAAAAAAAAAAAATATAAATAAGATGATGTTGGGATGGTACATCTTTCATCCTGCTTCACTGGAATTGCACACGCAATCAAGTCATAAATAAGTAATAAAAATCTACCCGATACACGGTTTTGGTGTGGGGTCATGTATCCGGGGTTTACTACCCAAGGGTGGGTTTGAAGGGTCCTACCTTGGTGAGGTCCCTCGTCATAAAAAAAAGTGATAAAAATCTATTTACAGTGTTCTTGATTTTTGGTTAATTTTTGGTCTCACAAAAGGTTTTATATTTGCATAGGGATTAGCCAATTACCCTTGCCTTTATTATATAAAATATTCTTCTTGCTATTTGTGCCTTATCCTATGGTTCAGGGCCATCTATTTACATGTTCTTCTTTTCCATCATTCTAAAGGGAAAAAGTAATAAAACCTTTTGAAGAGCAGTTTTGATTGATTTATTTTCTTTTGTTTAGAGAAAATATCTAATAGTTGACCATGGCTTTAAGTAGTTGTCAAATAGGCTTTGTTGAGCTGAGTGAAGGTATTCTTATTAATTAATATTATTATGGCAGATTCTCAGCACTCGAGCTCGTAAAAATGTGGCTGTGAATGATATCAAGGTTGATGTTTGCATATATGCTTTTGATATGTTATATCTTAATGGACAACCGCTTCTTGAGGAAGAACTTAAAGTTCGTAGGGAGGTATGGCCTTTTTTTCGTTTTTGTTTATTTAGCGCTGTTCATTGTGTGTATATTTTCCCTCTCTAGTATCTAACATTATCTATATTTGGTGCTTGTCCTGATGTCATTTTTGGTTTCAAGGGTTCTACATGTGATTGTCTTTCATATTTTCTCTTGAAGCCAATTGTAGCCAATTCATCATATGATTGCACAACTCATACATCCTAATTGTTTTTTTTTTTTTTAAGTAATAATTTTATTAGAAATGGAAAAGGGAGAGATACATGAGAAAATGTATACTCGCCCTAAACAAGAACACAAAAACTGGAGTAAACATTTTTATTTATTTTTTAAATATAGATAGCATAAGATTTGAACTTATGGCGTCCACTTTATGATGATTGTATTTTACCATCAGACCAAAACACCAATTGATTTCTTTTTGGTGTAGGCTGTATTCAAACCCAACCTCTTATTTGAGGGTAAGAGACTTTACTTGTTAATCTAGCTGGAACCCACCCTAAATGTTTTTTTTTTTTTTTTGTGTGACAAAAGTATGATTGATATGAAATCCAACATGAACATTTTAATGTTGTCTAAAGTATGTCATAAAGTTCTCAATTTGGCTTGAATACCTATTTGAATCATGCCTGTTGGAATCTTGTTCTTGATTCACCATCAAATTGGTACAATTCTTCCATAGATGACATAGTGGAGTCCTCACCTCTAGTTCAGAATTTACGATATTGGAGGTCACTTCATAGTTTTTATATTTTTGCCATTGCAACATGTGGTATGTAGTGGCGACATAATTAATGTGCTTGGCATGACACAGCAATCGTATAAGCAACATCATTTAGGAAGACACCATCCAAAAGTTGATATGAACAGTTTTTTTTTATTTGATTCAAATTATTGTTGGTAATTTTCTTGTAGAGCATATTGCACTTACATTGTAGCTTCTCATGATCCACTTTCCATGTATCTGTTAATTTTCATGCACTCAATATGAAGCATGAGAAGTTAATAGTGGTGTGGGAATGGTGTTGCTTGGACCCTCCAATTTGCAGTCGTACCTGTGTTAACATAACATGACAGGTGTGGGTATGGGATGTGAGTGGTTTTATGGAGTTTTGGGGGATGATGGATGATGCGCTGGTGGTGTGATAGTTCCCTTAGATTCTTATATAAACACAATCTTTTAGTTATTATAAGGATGGTCCTTTGACTAAACATATCCTTTGCAGGCGTGGCATTATTTTAATTAAGGAGATCTGATTTTTACATAAAAGTAAATAGCTTTAAATCTTTAGCATAATTGTGAGCATGTCTGATTTTTATATGTTATTGTTGTTAATTTTCCAAGTGTGGATTTTATGTAATGCATCTGAGTCAGAACATGGTAATATAATCATACCTGTGGGCCTGTCAATTTGTGCAGCATCTTTATGGCTCTTTTGATGAAGAACATGGATATTTCCACTTTGCAACTACAATAACATCAAATGATCTAGAGGAAATACAGAAATTTCTTGACAATGCTGTCGATTCAAGGTATTCTTTACATGACTCTGGTGGGCATGGTTGGATATGAACTTGATATATAAGGTGATATTATTCAAGTATTTTGATGTGTTCATTTTGCCTTTAAATCACATCAATGAAGCAACTTGAGTGCAAATGCATATCACTAATGATCATGCTCCTGATTACATAGACATAAATTGCTTGCATTAATGTGTTGAATCATTTTACTCCCAGGATGTTTTATGTGCACAATCTACTTAGCCTGATTACTTGTCTTTGCATTTAGATAAAACAAATTTAAATTGAACTACAACTACTTTTATTTTTATTTTTTAAGTTCCTAATTAATCTTGGTTTGCAGCTGTGAGGGTTTAATTATCAAAACATTGACTAAAGATGCTACATACGAGCCTGCAAAGCGGTCGCTTAACTGGCTAAAATTGAAGAAAGATTACATGGATAAGTAAGGAGTAAAATTACATGAAGAAGGATTACATATCAGCTTCTTATCCATATTTTTACCATGACTTATGAATTTCTATTCATTTATTGGCTGAGCTTTGCAGTTTAGGGGACTCACTAGATTTGGTACCTATTGCTGCTTTCCATGGCCGTGGGAAGCGTACAGGTAACTGAAAAAATATATTTTCAGTTGAATGAAATGGTAAAAGCAAACACATTTGTTTTTTGGCCTTATTAGTGACCAAACCCTGGGTTTTATTGTCAATTACATTTAATGTTTGTTTTTGTATGATGTATATGCCATGCTATCTTTTTTTCCTCTTCAATCAGTGCCCTAATCTTAATTTCAAGCTTTTTTTGTTTATGGTGTTTCTCCTCAGGTGTTTATGGTGCCTTTCTCCTTGCCTGTTATGACAGTAATAATGAAGAATTTCAAAGCATTTGTAAAATAGGTGAGTCATATGTAGTTTTGCAGTTGGTCACTGGCTATTGATCAGTGTCCATTTGGCACCAGTCTAATTGGCTTTTTGTTGATTGTTTTTTGTTCGAAGTGGGTTAAAGTATACTTGTACCTGAAAATGTGAGGCTTTAAAAAACTGTGCATAAGTAAAATAAGCTAAAAGTTAAACGAAAAAGCCCATGACAAACGGACTCACGTGTTTTTACCTATTGATGTTCATTTGGTGTAATATTTGAATGTGATTGGTAGGCACTGGATTTTCTGAAGCAGTGCTTGAAGAACGTTCTGCTAGTCTCCGTTCTAAAGTGATTCCTAGACCAAAGGTTTGTGCTTGTCTCTTTCCTTCTGATGCTCCTACTAAAGGGTTGTCTATAATTAGGGTTCCTGGTATTATTCTGCTTTGTTACTTCCAAGTTCTAACATTCTTATCATTTAGCTTGTAATTCCTTAAGAGGAATTCTATTATAGATTTCCTCTCTTTTTAATAAAGTTTATATAAAAAAAAGTCTTAACATTCTTCTAAATTCCAGCCATACTACCGGTATGCAGATTCAATGAATCCAGATGTATGGTTTGAACCCACTGAGGTAACAATTTAATCTTCCTTTTTTTTTTTTTTTCCTTTTCTTTTTCTTTTTGGTGTGAATATTCCTTTAACTCCTTTCCTTTTGCTTTTGTTTTCCATCTTTTTCTCAAAACTTGCAAATTGAGCTTTATGAGTGTAATGACCCGAGGAAAGCGCTAGCCACATCTGCGTTTATACCCCACAAAGGATTAATCAAGTTGCAATTGGAGCTCTTCGCAATAACTTAAAAACCCAAGATCCACCTAATACACACCCAATGTGGGACTTAACATATGCCCGCACAACATATACTCATACAATCCAATCCACACAATTTGGGGTATCATAATGAGTCTCATGTCATTTTAATTGACTATATGTGATTTCTTATGGACCTTTCCCTCCATGAATGACAGAGTTTTTATGACAGTCTCTGGATCCTGCCGTATGGACTGGGTGGGCAAGACCTGGAATGGTTTTGTTGACACCCTAGGAATTTAAAATTTTCCATCTATAGAGATTCTCAACACCTATATACCACAATACTAACAGGTCATGGGTTTGATACATAATAAGAGGCAATTATCAAATCCTTGTAATGGGAATACTGAAGTTCTCTAATAACACAAGTATCCAAAATGCCAAGAAAGGTATTCTAACGTTCCCAAATTATGTGAGAATTTAAAAAGAACTTTATCTGCATCATTTTAAAACTTTTGTATGTTCACAAATTGGCAGTATTCTAGTTTGTATTATCCTTGTGAGATTTTGGCCTTCCCCCCCTTTCCTGTTGTATCTTTTACCAATACTGGAGAAATTGAGGATCAATATGTAGATCTGTTCAAATTATGATTATTTTTTCATTTCTTTGTGTATGTGTAGTAATTGTCTGGGAATAATATACATACTGCACAGTTTAGATACAGTATTTTTGCCCAGATAACTGTTGTTGACAACAAAAGTTGGGGATCATTGTTTAAAACAACGAAAATTGTGAAGGTTACTTTTCTTTATCTATTCTGGATACTGTTTGATTTTTTTTTTTCCTTTTTTCCTATTAGCCTCCTTTTGGTTGTTGAGAATTCTGATGATAAAGAAAAAAGTAAAGAAAATGAAAAATAACTTCTGTACATTGTTTAGGGTTTCTAAAAATTCAAAAAATTGAAGAAAATTACACCAGTAATAGCTTAGATAATTGTAGTAGACTCACAAAAGTGCAGCCTTTTTTCATGCATTTTTTGTGTGTAATTGTCTTCCAGGTCTGGGAGGTGAAAGCTGCAGACTTGACTATTAGCCCTGTTCATCATGCTGCTATTGGCATAGTGGATCCCGATAAGGTTGATTGGATTTTTTGATATTTGAGATGTTTCTTTTTGAAAAATAATATTTGAGATGTTTCTTAATAAATGCAATCTATAATCTGCTTTCTTCATCATCTAATTTCATGTGTTTTTTGAAAAGGGCATTTCTCTTCGATTTCCTCGTCTGGTTCGTGTCCGTGAAGATAAGAATCCAGAGCAGTCCTCGTCGTCTGAGCAGGTGAACAACAGTCTTTATTATCTGATTATTTCATTAAATGATTACAGATTAAAAAAGGGAAATAAATTAAAAATAAGAAGTTATAAATATTATTCGTGCTCCAATTATTGGTTTGAACTCCATTTATTTTGTTTTATGTTTTCTTATTTTCAGGTGGCTGAGATGTATACTTCTCAAAAGCACAATCATCCCAACAATCAAGATGATGATGAAGATGATTGAGGAACAGTCATTCCTGGAGATGTTTTCCTGTGTAAAAGAACAGCAGCTTTGTCAATGCCAGCCAATTCGAGTAGATATCCCAATGTGAATTTTTGGCATTTGACCTTACAACCCAATTGGTGAGTGCCTTATCACCATACTTGAGACATATGGCACCCCTTATTTGATTTAGGATGCATCAGAGGAGTTAGACTTTAACGTTATCTACACCAAAAAATTTCATGATTTGGATTCCGTATGAATTCTTGAAAATTTTCCTGTATCTGCAGTTACAGAATCAACTGCCCTGTCATGTAGAGAATTTTTCCTGTATGCGCTGTAATACACTCACAGTTTGTACATAAAATTTCAGGCAATACAATGGCTTTGTTTCGCTTTGAGTACATTTCCAGAGTATGTTTTTAAAATGATAATAGTTACAGTATCTGATGACTTTTGCATCAAACATGTTGGAGTACCATTGTATTACGACTTACGAGGCTCAAGAAGGATATCTGGTTTTGGGTGGAAGGTCAATTGGAAACCTTTTCTTTGAATCAAGCGTATGATATAGTTAGTAAGTGAAAGATTTCAACGAATAATATGATCTGAAATATTTGTATCACTGATAGTTGTTTTCATTAGTTTCTTACAACCAATCATAAATTGAATACCTAGTAATAATGAACACAAGAAAATATAATAAATTAAAAGGGTAAAATGCATTAGGACTTTGAATTTTTATGCAGCAAGACTCAATTTTTTCTTTTCTTGCTAATTTAAATTATTTAAACCGTCAACTCTGGTACTATAGCAAATAGGCTCATATTATTTTTTTTTGTCTATTTTAACGATTTTTTTACACCAATTCATTAAAATATAAACAAAAAAGAAAGGGTCTTATTAGGGTCTTAGTATATTATTTTTAACGATTTGGTGTTAAAAACATTAAAATAGACAGAAATGAACATAAATGATCTATTTGTTACAGTCCCAAAGTTCATGTATTAAATTAGTGAAAAAAGTTAAGGTCTTAATGAAACATCAAAAAAAAAATTTACCCTAATCCATGTAACTTCTTATTTCGAAGCAAAATGACTAGAATCATGTTTATAATTTTGAAAGTACAAATAGTGAGAGACTTTGTGTTTATGAATCACTTTCTTTTTCCTTCCGATACACATCATTATCCATTTTCTGATTTGCGTCGCCCTATACGTTACTCTGCATTTATAATTGCCTCCAGCTCAAAAACTTCTGGAACAAAGGATTGATTGAGTCAAAAAATGTTTGGTCTAGACAGTTTGTGTAGAGTTAGTCCATCCTTGTATCACTATGGGCCTGGCCTAGAATGTTAGACGTCCATGTCTTGTGGGTTCATTGTCAAACCCTCAAAACACCAGCGACTTTTCTAGATACATGTACAAGTCAGTGCTGAAATGATGCAATGGTGATGGGACGTTTTCCCATGTGAAGAGGTGCCTGCCTGCGATGAGTTGGGAGGTCATGTCTAATTCTTTGAACCAGGTCTTTGGTCAAGGGGTCTCGATCCAAACCAAAGAAACTTTCATTGATGATCCTCTGTGCCGTGTGGACTAGATAAAAGACCTCTCACATAGTTTTTGGGTTTGGCGCCTAACATTCCGATCGGGTCTACAATTCAAGGTCACTTTGTGAAATCGGTTTGAGTTCTTGTTTGTTGTCTGTGTTTCACATTTTATTATTCCTTTTGTGCCTCTTTTATGGTTTCTTTTGTAAAAATGATACAAAAACGTAACAAATTTTTCTTTTGGTATATTATGGTTAGTCTAATATCACTTCTTGGATCATAATTGACGGCTTGACGCTATTTTTATTATATATTAAGTACAATATATTATCTTAATAATTATGAAAATTGTTATAAAATTTGTTTTGTTATTAATCTTATTGTTTCTTTTGTGTGGTGACTGCGAATCTATTCATCAAATTATCCTTGAAACAAATTTTTCTTGGGTTTTCTTCTTCTCTTGCTGCACTTGGGATGATCAAGAGTTTGTTTTGGTTGTGTTTTCAGAAAATAGTTTTGAACCACTGTTTTCAAAGTACAAAAAGTAAATTCATAATAGTATGTTTTCAATGTTTTTCTCCTAAATATAAACTGAAAACAAAAACAGTTTGAGAGGTCACCATTTTCTGTTCTGGAAAGAAAAAAAAATATAGCTATTTTCAGTAATAGTTATCAAAAAATTGAAATAAAAAAAATGTCTAAACTACAAACCGAAAATTGCTGCGTTTGTCATTGAATTTGATCTTGATGCTGTATGAAAGGAATTTAATGGTTCTATAGGCTAGTGAGTATTAAATTGCAAGGTGGGCATGTGAGAGCTGAACGTGAAGACTTAATGCATGTGTCCAGACGTAGAGGTGTGAATTGTGAATTAAGCACAAAGAAGCAGAATTGGAGAATATTTAAGTAATTTTAGTTTAGTGATGTTGTGAATAACGATATTTGGCTATTTGCTCGTAGTGGAAATACTCATTTGGACAGCTGAAGGTGAAGACTAATAAATGAATTTGAGGAAATTTCATAGAATGCCTTTATACCTTATTTCAGACTAGATCTTCAAGATTTTAATTTTGTCAGTTAAAATCTCAAACTTATGACACTGTTTCAATTTGAAGTCATTGTTTATCTTTGTTATTAATTTTTATTATTTTACTATAACGAAGTATAGAAAAGTAAGAAACTGTTGATAAGATTCTGTTTTACGTAAGTTAGCTTTAATTTTCTAACAATCACTTTCTCAATATAAGCAAAACTTTGTCTCATCTCCTCTTCTCTCAATAACTATCAAATTGATTTATAAAGAAGTTGTAGGTGGAACACAAAATTTAATAAATGGCCTCATTGTTTTCTCCCTCTCCTCTCCTATTTGTTCAATGTGTGCCAAATTGATTTATAAAAAGAGTTTGGTGAAACACAAAAAATTTAATAAATAATCTCCTGTCTTTTACTGTTTCGTTACTACTTACCACTCAAAATAAAAGCAATGATTAATGTAGATTAGGTTTCAAATTGAAACGATTTCATAAATTCAAGACTTTAATTGACAAAATTAAAATCTTAGGATCTCATTTGAAACATAATATAGCCCTTTTTTTTAATGTAATTTCCCAATGAATTCTATCTAGGTAGATATGTGAATTGTGATTAAGCACAAAGAAGCTTATATTGGAGAATATCCATGCCTTCATTTGCATTGCAAAGGATTTGTTAGTAAATTAGCACAAGTCATTGTATTTGTCCAGTAGTACTGCAATTTCTTTTGGAACTTTGGATGTCCTAAGCATAAGCATGATTTGCTTAACCAGGGAAAGAATCTCGGATTAAGCTTAAGTATAAAAAAGTTTAGCTTAAAAAAAAAAGTATAAACAAACTGAGTGGAGGCAGGCAGACAGACAAAAGAAGCTTTAGTGAATTAGTATATAAACAAATAGGGAAGAGAAAAATGAATTTAAGAAACAAGATTAGAGGTAAGACTTCAATAATCATAATTCCATTAATAAAATCATACATCACACCAGTACTAGAGATCCTGATTCTGATTTGTGGGATCCACTCAACCCGACAAGCAAGGGCTCTAAGACCTGCTTGGTTGTTGGCCATACCTATCCCGTCTTCCCAACCTTAACAACTCCACACCCATCATCTTAACGTTTGATGTAATTGTAAATTTGTAATCCCTATCTATATCTCTCTCTCTCTCTGTCTCTTCCTCTGTCACACACACACACACACACGTGCTGAGCTACTATCAGAGAGTTACAATTTTCATCACACAACAATATTAGAGAAATCAAATTCAAACCCCCTTTCACATCAAGGGGTAAAAACTGGAATGTGAAGAAAAAAGAGACAAAAAAATCTCCACCCAAAATACCGGCAGAAAGCATCCTAGAAGAACAGAACAAGCTCTTTTCTCTTCTCTTCAGTGAGTTAAAACTTAAAACTTAAAACTTGGGATAGGATAGCTTCTTTTTTGTCTAGAACAAACCTCTGTACAAATGCTAGATCAGTCACATACCCACCTTGCAAATTATAATCCTCACTACCCTATAGTAGTAATATTAATTTCTAATTATAAATGGAAAATATGGGATTAGTGGAGAACAAGCCTTTGGTATTTGGTCTCTGTTGGAGAATCAGAGCCTTCACAAAGAACCCTTTTTCTATTGACTCTTCCACAGTTGGTGGGGTTTGTGTTGCAACCATTAATGTTGATCAAAGAGTCTTGGTGGATGAGTTGTGGTTGTGGTTGTGGTGGTGGTGTTGCTGAGGGAATTGTTACAGGAGGAATTTCAAAGGTATCAAGTGGTGGTGGTGGGTGTCTCCACTGAGGAAGTGGTCCAGCTAGAAGGAGAGTTTGAAGAAGTGGACCAGCTTTCATCACTGCCTGTAAAAGTTTACCTTTTTCAGGTAATGGCTTTTCAGGCACTAGCTCTAGTGTTGTTGCTGCTTGTGGTGTTGGAGGATGATGAGGCAATTGGGGTTGTTGAATTGGATCAACAATTGGAGATGAAACAATGCTTTCCTCACAATCTGAGGATGAGAAGCCATTGTTGGAGTCAATTCCTCTTCTGGGGTCATCTTCAATGCTGGAAATTCCTGAAAGAGGAGCTTGTTGTTGCTGTTGTTGTTGTTGTTGGAGTAAGAGCTTCTCAAGGAGGAGTCTTTGACATTTCTCTGTTACTTCATCTCTTTCTCTCATGGCTTTCCCCAGCAGATCTTTGAGATGAAGTAATTGATCATCTCTCTTTCTAAGCTCCTCTTGAACTGCCACCCTTGTTTGTTCAAGCTCCAGAGTTGTGTACAAGAGTGAATGCCTTAGCTCTTCCATGCTCTGTATGATCAAAAGAGAGATTACCCATCAAGAATTAGCTCCCCATTATGCATTTTCAAGTAGTAAAAAGAAATAACCAAAAACACAGTTAATTAATTCTTCAAAATATCATGATAAAGAAGATATCTTTTACCTTTCCTTGGCAGTAGTAAGCCCAGCTTAGAAGAGGACTGCGTTGGTTATCCATGGTCCTATAATTAAACTCAAAAATTGAACTTCTTACAAAGACAGAGAGAGAAAGAGAAAGAAAGAGAGAGAGAGAAAGGGAGGTGGGGTTTTTTGAGCGGCTCATCTAGCCCTTATAAACAAGTACTTGTTGACACTGTATATCCTGTTGTTCTCTACTATGCTTTTCTTTGTAGGGGTTGGACAAAAGCGCAAAAGGCCAAAAGCCTAGCAAGCCAATTTCTATATCCTCTCTCTCTCTGTCGCTGTATCTCATAGAGTTAGTCTTTTTTACCGAGTCTCTATGTCTCTAATGCACAAACTGGCGCGGGGAATCGTATATCAGCGATAAAGGCGGGAGTAAGAGACCAGCTTCCTTATGTACTTTTAGTTTTTACCCTATCCATTCAACCCATTGCTTTTGTAGCCACTTGCATAAATACTTTTTTTTTTTTTTTTTGATCAACACTTGCATAAATACTATGTCTACGGTATATAAGATGATGCATAAATGTAAAAATTATTATCACCTTGATTTGACTGAGAGAAAGGTTAAGGATTTTGTCACGAATTTTTACTTGGTAGAACCCTACCCTAATACCCTATACATATGAGATCATGTATTTGCCACGTTAAATAGTGTTAATTGTTGTGAATTAATTGTAAATATTTTAGTCAAAATTAACTCAGTTTTTTTTTATTAGACAAAAAACAAAAAAGGAAAATGCCTAAGATATTCTTACTTTAACTTGTTTGTCTGCACTAGATTGAAATTTGTTACGGAATTTTGGCTACATTATGCTTATACAGTAACGTGTGTGTTAGGTTAAGGAAGAGATCGTTAAACCTCATCACAAGAGTGTCTTTTAATAGCCTTTTTCCATGGCAAAATAGTTTAAGGATCACTATAAGTTAAGCACACCCAAATGTTCTGTTTTCTTATGAGGAAAAATTGGAAAACGATGAAACGCGAGAAGATGGGGCCAAAATAAAATGATAGAGTCGTAAAAATGTTTCTTTCGTTCATATTTTAAATCCCAGTTACGTGGAATAATGTACTTACTAATGCTAAAACGTAGAAAAATTGAAATCTTAGATCGTGACATTATGTGTGAATTGTCTAAACAAGAATTTTTGAACATCAGACAACCAAAGCTACTATTTACTATCTCGTAAAATTGTCAAAACAAGAATTTTTGAACATCGAACAACCAAAGCTACTATTTACTATCTCGTAAAATTGTCAAAACAAGAATTTTTGAACATCGAACAACCAAAGCTTCTATTTACTATCTCATAAAATTTCTATTAATGAAAAATGTAAGTCCACTTAAAATAAAAACACATACTATATGAAATTGTAGTTGATATTTGTTATATTAACAAATCATTGGTTTAATTGAACAACTTAATGAAATGGATATACCTTTCTCATTGTCTCTTAGGTCGATCATCTCAATCCGGATGTCATATACCATTGTAAGACTTCCCCCTCTCCCTATTTATTCATATTCTTTCCTTTTTAATGATAATTAAAGCTTTGTTTTTCAGTCAATATGATGATTTCATTTTGTTAATATGATAAAATATATAGTAAATTGCATTGTTGGTCTCTCAAATATGAAATATGTTCAATTTTGGTCCCTTAATTTAAAAAAATTATAATTCAGTCCATTAAATTTTAAAAAGGAAACAATTTCGTTCCCATGTCTACTTTCTTGCTATATGGACAATGCCATACTGAGTGGACTGCTAATGCAGTATTTGTTAGTTGACGTTAACATTGGTAAATTGCATTTTTTGGTCCCTTAAATATGGTGCCAGTTCCAAATATAGGGAACGATTTACTTTAAATTATATTTTGTAAGAGGATACTCATAAAACTTTTGAAGTAATTTTTCATTACTTTTTGAGACTTGAAAATGCTGAATTGATTCCAATGACAAGAATTGTTAGTTATGTTGCCCTGAAATTTGTGTACTGGTAAATATTTCAAGCATAGCAAGTTTTCTCCTTCTTCGTGGGAATCCAACATCTAGAATACCATGAGTTAAGTCATGGTAGCATTCTATATATATATATAGAGAACTTGAGCTGAAACACATGGAAAAGCTGGAGGTGCCAATCGATCTAGAGGTCATTAAGAGCACTCTTATTAGTCTTGGGGTAAAATTTAAGTACAGTTCTTTAGGTTAGGTACATTAGGTTTCCCAATTGAATTCAAACACATAATTGCATTAACTAATGAAACACAAATAATGTTATCTTTTCCAAGAATATTTAAATTTAATGTATTTGAATTCAACTAGGAACCTAATGTATTTGACCTAAGGAACTGTACTTAAGTTTTACCCTTAGTCTCACTATATATTTAGCCAATTTGGTAGAAAAAACACCACATTTTTCTATTTGAGCAAACATTAACTACATCAGCCTCTTTAATTTATTCTCTATTTTATTAAAATATTATTATTTTTCCTCTCCTCTCCATCCCCTTTTTTTTCCTTTCTTCCCCCAATTTTCCCAATTCTCCTCTTTGAGTCCAATCTAGTCTCGCCATGGTCTATTGGAAATCTTGCTATGGTTTGTGGCTTCCACAGCTGGAAATGGCGCGAAGTTGAGAGAAAGGTGAAGTGAAAGAGAGAGAGAGAGAAAATAATATAAAACTCAAAAGTGTTTGGTTTACTGATGAACAGTAGCTCAACCGAACGAGGGAGCTACTGTAACAAAGTCAAAAAAATTTACACAGAATGGTGAGGCTGATGCAGGTGGTTTTGGGTGGTTTATAACCAAATTTTTGGTGAATATACAGTTTGGTTGGTTTGGTGAGAATGCTCTAAGCCAATTCTGAAAGTATTAAATCATTAATGAGTTCATTTGATTTTATTTTTGGGGGAGATGTATACGAAGAGCTTTTAATATACATATATATATATATATATAATCATTGCTTAATCAAAATAAGCCAAGTTTTCTCATTTGTTGAATTTTTTCACACGTGGGCTGCCTTTCCCAATAAATCCAAACAAGGTTTTCTTGTTTAATTTTCCTTTTTTGCAATTGATAGTGTGTTTGAATTTGAATGACTGGCTTTGATTTTTCCTTCTCCTATTGTTTTGTTTTCACTTCTTTTTGCCATGTACCAATTTGTTAGTTAATAGGCTAATGATTGCCACGTGGAAGCTTAAAATATTATTCCAAAATTATATTGCACAGATAAGGCCGTAAAGTTTTGAATTTTAATCACTGCTATTACTATTTACTTCCCAATTATATTGCAAACAAAAAAGGTAATGTCTCAACAAGTCCTCACAGGACTCTGGAGGATGGCTAAGTTTTCACAATTGATTGATTTCTAAATTATTTTAATATGAAGTCGTATTAAAATAACTTTAGATCTAATATTAGGTAGGGTTCTTTAACTTTCACTTGGAATTTCGAGAGAATTTTTGTTTGTTTAGTTTAAAAAATTGCTTCAGTTGAATTATTTGCTCGCCGGTCTTCCTGTGTTACATATAGTTTCATTGGTCCGTTGAATAATCCTGATACCTTAGTCCTTCTCTTCAACTTGACAGCCCATAAAAGTTCTCCAATTCCAACTTAAAAGGTGGGAATTTTTTCTAGGTAAAATCATTGTTATTTGATTCAAGAGATAAAAAATATAGTACTTTTTTACTAGCAGCTTAAGGCCATATGCCATATGCCATAGAGTATTAAAAATATAACGTAATATTTTTTTTAATCTCTAATAATGATCTTTTTCAAATTTTATTAATAAAAAATTATTAATTATTTTTCCATTAAATATTGGAAAATTAATGCAAGAGAATGCTTTCTTTTTCTCCACTACGAATTATTTATTTATTTTTCTTGCCCTTTGTGTAAGCTTATCTTCATTAGGAGACTTAATGTAATCCACGTGAGCAAATTATCCCATTTATTAATTATATGTAGTGGATTTAGTTTATTTATTTAACAATACAAGTGATAGATTGATGGATCATATTAGAGCATTCATATTCCGTTTTCTATCTTTTGTCTAAATTATCTATCCAAAAACTCATTTTTTTATACTTTAACTATCAACTTTACAAATACACTTTACATATCATTTTTCATTTTACAATACATTATATTAATATATTCTAAAATAAATCTTGTTTTAGAAAAAAAATAATAATAAATTCTACACTCCCCCAAACCCTAGTGACTCACAACCTCAACGCCTACCAACTCATAGCTGCCAACCTCTGAGTAGCCCACAGGCCCAATGTAGCGACAACCACCACAGAGATCACCAGAAGAGAGAGAGAGAGAGAGAGAGAGAGAGAGAGAGAGAGAGAGAGAGAGAGAGAGAGAGAGAGAGAGAGAGAGAGAGAGAGAGAGAGAGAGAGAGAGAGAGAGAGAGAGAGAGAGAAGATTTACAAAAAAAAAAGAAAGAAAGACAATACTCTTTATACTAAAACTTTTTTGTAAATTTTTGAACAATGATGCTCAATTAGGAATGAGAGTTTCTTTTCTCTTTTTATTTTATTTTATTTTTATTTTTTTTGTGATTTTTGCTACAATACTAGCTATTTTGACTAAAAAACCCGTTTGAATTTGAAGCCAATGTAAATATTCTTCGGAGTTAAATTGTGAATAGGTAAATAAATGAATAGTTATTTAAAGAATAAAAGTAACTATCAATAACTAACTCATTAATTGGAGAATTTATAAAAACTAAGGTTAAAAACAAAGATGATTTTTAATATTTCTGTTGTTTTCAATTTCTTACCCTTGATTCTCATTTATAAAAATTCCTAGAATGATAGGAAAAAAATGCACCACAAATGAGGCTACCCCTTTTGCAAAATTTCATGAAATATGTGATGATCGATCTTCGCTTCTGCATTAACGTCGGTAAACAAAATAAATTTTCTAGAAACCACAATATCATAGTTTTGCCCTACCAAGTTGTCTCAAAGGTTAGCTTTGTTCAAATTATTCAAGTCTTAGAAGTCTTGCAAAATTTTGGAACTTTTGAATCAGCATGTCTTATTTGACAAAACTAAATATAAGGTGGAATCATCTACGCATGAGCTTCTCAGGGGCACTCAATTTGACTTGAGGATTGGTTGCATGTGCTGTTCATGCCCAAGCATGGACTACAATAGAACCCTACAAGATAGATATTTCCCATTTCAACCTCTATCTCCGTTCCTGTCTCGCATTTTTCAAAAATAGGGTCAATGAATATAGTTTCATTGGTCAGAGAAAGGAGCTGGTAACCAAACTTTCCCACCAATATTGCCCAAAGAAAGTCGATGGACCCCTTTTGAACAACAAAGTCCTACTCGAGGGAAAGAGGGGGGTTCCATTTGACTAATTAAGACTAGCAAACAAGCTATTCGGAAAACGTTTGTATCAAATTGGGCTCGTTGCACAACCAATTTACCTAAGAGGGACACATGTACGGTCTATGTGAAGCTTTAGATTTGTACAATATTGAAGAGTAATTTGTTTAATATCTTCAAGCTTTGCTTTATTGGTTATTCGATTAATAAAATATTTTAGGGGTAAACTTAGTTTTCTACTCTCCAAAAAAAGAGGTGAAAAGTCCAAACTAATAATCCAATTCTAAAAAGGAATAATAAGATGGGGCGCCGTGCCTTTATGTCCCATCCAATGTGTGATTATCCAATTGGCATTATGTTTTAACTTTTAACTTTTTCGGATTAACTCAACTGCATATTTGTGATGCCCTTTATCTAGGAAGCGGCAAATTTAAGCATCACAGAGTGCAAGGACACCTGCCCTACTTCTCAATCCTTTTTCAACTTGAAGAAAGGCTATTGGGGTGGGGGACACTTGTGTGCAATTGCATCGTTCTGGAGTTTTAGGTGCTTGGCCCATCATATAATTATATATGCTGTGTATGCTTGACAACTATGCTTTTAATGTTTTTAATTGCAGTTTCATGCTTTTTACCTGAAATGGTTTCAAATTTCTAATTACCTTACTTTTCCAATGTACATTTATGGAATGTCACATTTCAATAATTGATGAAAATATTTTTACGCAAAGTTGATCTCCTGAGGAATATGCAGGTGTCAATTGTGCAGAAAGTTTTTGAAGAATAAGTAATATGAAGATGTTTTTCTTTTTCGCTAATATAGTTGTGCATAAACCTTTATACTCTATGTCATATCTAATTATCATTCTATCTCTTGAAAATATAAAATATTAGAAAAGAGAAATCCATGAGTAATATTATTATTATTATGATTATTATTCATGTGATTTATTTTTTTATTTTTATGCGTGGAAGGTGATGGAGGTGGACAATGATCCTCTCCATTTGAAATGAAATGAAGAGTCTCCATTTCATAGTTTAGATTAAATATCTCAGATCTAACAATACAGAGTGTCACATCATTTAAAATTTTAAATGACGAAATACTATGTACACAGTTAGATTTGTGAAATAAAATCGGAATCATGAAATAGACAAATTGAGAGATTTTCAAATAGAAATTGAGAGATTTTCAAATGGATATGATCCTGGCACTACGAATGTACCTTGTTGTCACCTCATGGGGAAAATTCATGAATAAAAAAGCTTTTATCATTTGAGAATGAGAAGTATGCTAAGGTTGAAAACTAAAGTTAATACATAAAAAAATAAAACTAACATATATTCGGTGTTAACAAAATTTTAGTGAAATAACAAATATAAAACAATTGATTTTTAATGCATTTCAATTCAATTATTGGTCTAAAAGGAACTTGACCTAAATCACGAAACTCATTTATGATTAATTTTTCGCAAAAAAGAAAAGAAAAAGAAATCCCCTTTCAATGATAATCCCATACTGTAGATGGGATTCCAGATCAAGCTCAAACAGTGTAGTGTCAAATTCATTAACGTCAATTTTTTTTAACATTTTGTATGTCAATGTTACGCAACAAGTAGTGTTGCTATCTATTTTTTGTTTTTATAATAAAAATCCAAATAAAGGTACATTCTCTTCTTCGTTTTTGTTAGGGATATTAAATATTAATAGCTGTGTCCCTGCTTGATCTCATAATGTCAGGTACTAATCATTGGAAAAAACCAAATGTATATTTGTTGTCACCGATGATGATAGAATTAGATGTCATCAGAGGGTGACAAACCAAATAATAAGTTTGATTGATTTGATAAAAAAATAAAATAAGTTTGATTGATTTGACATAAACATACATACAACTTGATAAGATCTCAGCGAGTATAAACTAGGAAAATAGAGTGGAATTAGAGAATCCTTGATTTTAAATGAAAGTGATCCAAACAATAAAACTTAATTTTATGATAATTCATGACACTAAATAATTTGATTGCTCTTAAGTGCTTATCCCTACAAAGTTCAGTTGCTCTTAATTGCTTCTCCAAAGAAATGAGGAAAAACCCAAAAAGAATTTGACATCACCTTATCCTCTTTCACCTCCAACTTCCACGGTCTTCAATGTCATAATATTAGTTTGTGTCAGGCATGTTTCAAAGAATGATAATCATAATGATGATACTCAAGTTATAATACTAGTGATTATAATGATTCTTTTAATAAATAATCCTTAAGTTAATATATCCCTAAAAACACAAGATCCACCTAGCTGCTCCTGGTTGAATGTAGCAATCTTTAAGAAAGTCATACTGACATACAAAAAGAGGAGACAGGGCATATCATTACAAGATCACTTTTACCAACATTATTACATTATTAGTTTATACTCTAACTATAAAATACATAAACAAACAAAATTTTGTATTTACTGTAGTAAGGGCATAAACTTCATCATCAACTTTTGGTAGGACCCTATCATCCTTTTTTACACTTAAACCCCACATTATCGTATCTTTGATGCCTTCTCAATCAAACATGCACTAGCTTGCACCAAAGGCTATGATCTGGTTGGCAACATGGAGAGCATAATTCTATGGTGGGAGTAACTTGTTATGAGTTCGATCCCATAACAAGCCTACACTACAAGGTCCCAATATGCTTGCAATGTTCGAACCTATAACAAGTATGAATACTGATTTTCAAATGGTTGGAATTTTTGGTACTCGTTGCAATAATTTGTCGGCCAAATGTAACTTCAATATTGAGTGGTTTTTAGGTATGGATAAATACTTAATTGCTAAGACTTAGACACGTGATAGTGGTTCACTTATAAAATTTGACATCAAACGTCTCAAACTTTAATTACTCTATGCTTGAAAGATAAAAATATAAAATAAAGAAGAATTAAATTACCATTTATTTTTCATCTTTCAATTTTTATTTAACACAGGAATCAAATCCAATCTGATAGATGCCATTTTTTCTGTGTTCATTAAATTAGTATCTCCCAACGTTTTTTCTTTCCTTTTTTTCTTCTTCCTAGAGCAATAGCCTTCTCTATGTTTAGAGTGTAGCATATGGTCATTGCTTTAGAAAAGTGGTTTCTTTACAAATATGGTTGCGTCAAAGGAAGAAAGGGGAAAAAAATAAAATAAAATAAAGAGCAACTAATGGGTCTAGTTGCCAAAGAATCATCGAATCTTGGGCATTTTTGTTTGAAAGTAATCTAAAGTTACAAGAGCATAGTAAAGAAAAACAGGGTTTTTGAAAAGAATTAACGAATTGCTTTTGGGACGGTTAATGGAATCATTTCTACCAAAAGGCAAAAATAAAATAAATACCTGTCTACGGTAGGTCCCTTTATTTTTTTTCCTTTGACTCCTACACTTTTTCATGCAAAGATATGTTTATAGATTAAAACCTTAAATCAGACAGGAATATTGCAAGCATTTTTACAAGAAAAATTGTATATGCATTCTTGCATACTATTATTCTAGATAGAACTTTTTTTTTTTTTTTTCTTCAATTGTTTTATTTTCAAAACTTTCAAGTCATTCCTTTGTTTATTATGGAGTGAAGTTTGATTGGGTATAAGATATTTGTGAGACCTTACAAACTCCAATTCGAGAGAGGATCCCCTCTTATTGAATCCTTCAATATCCTCCCATTTTTATTTAGATAAGAGACATTTAGCATTAAAAAAAATCCAATAGTCTTAAAACACTCATTGAAACCACATAAAATTAAATAAATGCCATGTGTCACAATTCTAGCTAAAAATTAGAGGAAATTAGAGGTTTTCAATTAAGAGGAGATTATTTCCCTCGAATTCTCTTAAGAATACATTATATTAAATCCTATTTCCAATTTCTAAAATAAAAATAAAAAATGATGTCACTTTCAATTAATTTTGGATCAAGTAATATTTTGGTACACGTTTAAAATTTGAATCCCTCTCCTTCATTAAAAATGTATATAAAAAAAAACAAAAACAAATTGATGACAGTGCTAACAAAATTTTTCATTTTTAAGCTATGTCTGTTATCAATGCAAACTCCAATTGTGAGATCCTACTGCAATCTAGTAAAAAGATCCTGCATATCTTAATTTTTCACATTAATTATACCGTGAAAGCACAATTGAATTTCATACAATTAAAGGTTACATCAAGCTCGAATATGCCAAGATTCGGTTTGAATTGGATCACTAAGACTTGCACAACACAGTCATGTAACCATGCAGAACTTAAGTTAAGTTCACTGTTAGTGGGGTCCTAACGGCTAATTCCTGTCGGCCTAAACCCAAGAGATCATGGATGACAACTTTGTTTAAAACGTGTGGGCTCCATTATCACAAATAAACCTAAATTAGAAAAAAAAAAAAATAGAATATATAGGTCACATAGGCCTCTTTAGTCTTTAGGTGGGTCGTCAATTCCGTCTCAAATCATATCATGTTATGTGTTAGGATCTTTGGAATCCCAAGCGGTCGTTATACAATAAAGTTAAAGTTCTTAAGCTCCTCCAACCAAGTTTAGTTTAATATCTTATCATTAATCTACATTATTCTGGTAAATGCTAATGTAGGAACATTCCCATTGTAAACTCTGCACGTTACAATTTCTTTTCCTTTTTTGATGGAAAGATGGGTGGATTTTGATGGGATTAGGATGTTACGTAACTATTATTGAGTCAGTGTACACTATAAATCTCATATATCAAATGAGTCATAAGGATTGAACCTTAGACATGAATTTCCTAGCCATCTATTTGACCAACTTAACTTTTTGTGAAAGTTACCTGCTTTTATTTTATTTTTATTTTTATTTCCCTATAAGCACTATTTTGGAGAGTTTATATAGAATGAAATAGAATGTAACAAGTAACACATACAAAAATGGGATGAAGTAAAATATAATATGATGTATTTTTTATAGTGTGTTTGGGAGTTTATAAAATAAGAAAAGGAAAGAAAGAAATATATATATATATAAAGAAAAAATATTTTGCACACCTTTCAATAATTTATTTGTTTATTTTAAAATAAAGATAAAATCAACATCCCGTCTTAATTTCATTCAAGAATTCTGTTAAAGAACTGTAAGAAGAAGAAAAAAGAGGAGATGTTGACACCCATTGAATATAATCTCTTCTCAATTATATGAATAGAAACCATGACTTCATTTATTTTAGTTTGAAACTTTTAGACAATGACCTTTGGAAGAATGGTACCACTACCCGAAAAGTATGGGATGATTAATGAGGTCCTTTGAGTGCATGAGTAAATTATCCAGAAGAAAAGAAAATCTTTCAAGTCTAAAACCATTTTATTCAGACATTCGAGACTTGATTCAAACCTTGAAATCGGCTTATTGCCAAGGACATAAAAAATTGTATGATTTTTCACATATTCGTTACAATTTCATCCACTACAATTTTGGGATTTGCATGTATTTTACAAGCACATATAATGTTTAAAAATCACCACACACCAGCAACACATTCTTCCAAATTGCATGTGCATGTGTATCTTTGCAATGCATGAACTCAAAACACCTTTCTTGTTTACAAGCACGCTTGGATAAGACTCAAAGTCAACAAGCTACACCAACTATACTAGTACTACCAGTGAAGTAAATCTCAAGGGAAAGTTAAAATTGATTTGGAATTTCTATATGCTCGATATATATGGTGAATTTTGAAATAACATTCAGTGTAGAATGCATATAATTTGAAGAGAATTCATGACACACTCATTGTAGCATTTTTTTTTTTTTTTAAATAGAAACAGTCCGTGAAGTGACCAGACGCGGTTTTGGGGCCTCGAAGTTGATAAAAACGACGGCCCATTTGTCCTTTCACTCTTTGCTTTTGCATGTGAGGGTTGTGATTAGTAGTTAAGAGTTAGTTGGATATGCCACGTGGTCCACTGAGTTCTCTGTAATCTTTATAGTAAAAAATGATGCTTGTGCGTTGGATTCGTGGGGACATATGTCTAAGAGCTCACGGGATTGGCCAAAAAATCCAGGCTTTTATGACTGCAGGTGAAATCTGATTCTGAATAGACCTATCCATCACATAGATACATAGCCTATCCACCAATATTTGATTTGCTGGGTGGTATCAATATGATTTTGGTTTGTGGGATTTTAATAATTTGATGTGCATTATAGTTTAAAATATACAAAAAGAATTTTTTAAAAATTTTTTAAAAAACAAAGAAAGAAAGAAAAGAAAAAGACTCCATATAATGGCCCCACACGGTTTCTAACTTTCTATAACATGGCAAAGCATGTTTTAGGAAGAATTCTGGTGATATTGAGACATTACACCATTGAAGATTATTTGTGGGTCTTGACTACTAAGCACCAAGTCACATGGCTGAGCATTTAGCAACAAAAAAAAAAAGTAACATGGCTTAACAATTTGGTACGTAACCATGGCTTAACCACTAGCAAATTGGAGAACGTAACCACTAACCGGCTAAGCAAATTAAGAAAAACTCGGCTACAGAATAAAAAAATACAAAAATTTCGTAGGTTTAAGACTATTAAGGATAAGTGTCTACCGAAAGGTTCAAGATTATGGTTGAAATTAATAAACTCAAGATTCATTTGAAATCTAATAGACATTTTTAATAGACAAGTGCAATTGCAATTAGAAACTTAGAAGATAGTTTAGCTTGGAGCTTGGAAAGAAATCTGGATCATATCTGGTTACTGTTGTAGATTTGTTGTAGATTTTTTTTTTTTGCAAAACTAAACTTCAATGAGGTGGTTTCAATTAGTTTAATTGATAAAATTCTTTATTGTTGAATAAGTAATTTGAATTCGAATTCCACCTATACCAGAAATCAATTCGTGTCATCTTAGACTGATGATAAAGAATAAGGTTAGATAGTTCAAATATATCGTATCATAAAATAAAAAAATAAAAAAAAAAAAAATTGTGTGAGCTGAAAATTTCTGCACCTTTAAGCCCACTGGACATTTAGAGAGCCCACTGATCTGATTGAATTTTGTAATGCTGCAAAGTTTGGGCTTCCTCTGGGTACAATTGGGCCAATTGGCAGAACTTCAAATGAGCTCAAGTGTAACTACCAAAGCCCAATATAAAGCTATATTATAATTCGACCAATTCATTTGCAGTCAAAAACATACATGAAAGTCTTTAGCTGCCGAATATAAAGACTTTCAGCAAGACTTATGAACAACAATTACAAAAGATGTTCATTTACTTTCAATACAAAATAAACCAGTACATCGTCATTATCGTTAAATGTTTCTCTTTTGGATATACAAAATAGCATTACAGATAACCACAACAATATGAAATAACAATACCACACAGAAAGAAGTGAAAAACATTGGTATAGAGGGAGGTTAATATAAGATCACGCTACTCTCCGCATTTTACTTTTAAGAGGGGGTTCCTTGTAGGACTGAACCTTCTCAGCAGCTTTGCGTAATGGTCTTCCAATTGAAGATCTTAGTGGCATACAAATTTCTCCTTCCTCTTCCACCTTTTTGATAGATGAATTCAATGGAACAGGCTCTTCTTCATGCATAGCCGGAAATTTATCAACTTCTATCTCGAATAAGTTTTCTGTAGCTTCCCTCTCATGGGATTTAAACCTAGCGGATTGCCTTCTCAAACAACGCCTGGTCAATGGAAAAGTACGGATTATTAGAAAAGATAAAATATAACTCTGATACTATGCTAGAAAAGGCGAAGCATAGCTTTGACACCATGATGAAGTGTATGAGAAAATATAAAACATATAAGCAAGAGAACTTGCCACACTTTTCCCTTTTTTAATTTTTTTAAGGAGAAATTAGCATGCATTGGTTTGTATATGTGTAATATGTTAAGCAATCAAATATCCATCACATGTTAATTGTGAGCCCATGCCCACATTACACATCTACAGGTATAGGATAGAGGATTAGCTAGAGGTTGGCCGAGTCATGTGATACAGTATGCATTTGAGACATACATCAAGGTATAATGCTACATGTCAGCTAACCTTTTATTTTCAACCTTCTCTTTATCTACAACTTTTTGGTGTGTAGTAGAAGGGCCCATAGCTGCAAGTAATTTGTAACTTCCATACATTAATAAATATACAGAAGAAGAATAGAAGTTTTATGCAAAAAAATAAGAAGCCATTTTAGGTAACATAAAACTTACATCGGCTTCTTGTGGTGCGCCTTCTATTACGATTACAAGTTTTGTCATCGTTGTTATCTACTTGTAATGACTCTGCTGCCTCCTCTCCTTCCTTTAGCCAATAAAATAAACAAGGTAAATGATAGAAATGTGAAGAACCGGAAGGGCTCTAGCAATATAGTAGAAAGAAGATTAACTCATTACTCACACACCTGAGAGCTAGTCTTCTTTTTATACTTCAACTTTGTTTTTCCCTGCAAATGATTTTTATAAATCAAACAAATATAATGCTGAAATGCCTCATTTAACCTGAAGACCCAACTTAAGTTGGATTTTGTTTACTTATATTTTTCTTATATACTGTGTTTTCTTTAAATCTAGCCTACTTCATGCATCCACTCTAGTGTCACTATAATATAACATAACATATAGTGCAATGTTAGCCACTCTGGTGTTTAAGGTTTCCAACATTTACGAATTCTCAATCCAACGAGTAGCATGAAGTATCTATGGTATCCCACTTACAAATCTGTATTCTCTTAGATGTACTTTTGAAGAATGCAGAAATCAAAAAAGTGAAAAGGAACTACATACAGTGAAGCCAATATTGAACCAAACATGTGGATAGGTTCTCTGAAGAAGTTTAAGGTAGAAAAAATCTATCTATAGTGTCTTTAAAGTGACCAACTGTTTGAAGGACGCAGTTTGTTTAGCATAAAAAATAAAAAGACATAGGATTTGATATTTGGTACCCTGACCAGGGGAAATGACATGAAAGTGGATGTTCAAGCAGAAAAATGATTATACACGATAATTGACATTTCAAGGAGCAACTGGGAACACCTTAGTTTAGTTAGTGAAACAAAACTCATTTGGAAGAAACCTTCAATCCAAGTTTGAAGATAAGGGGCATGAAGTATCAGTGATTCATTGAACAGAATAGAAGTCGAGATTAAAGCTAACCTCCTGTTCCATATTCTTTGCTTTAAGTAAGGCATCCTTGCATAAAAGCTCATGTTGTAGTGCTCTTAGCTGAAACGAGCAATGTAGGGAGTTCAAACACAAAAGAAAAGCAAAAGCCTCATAACCAATTTACTTGAATTTCTATAAAGAGTTGGGAGTTCAAACAAACTTTTACCTTGTCTCTTCCTAAATTAACTTCCTGCACAATCAGAAATAATGTAATCAGTATTACTGAGAATTAGATAATTCTAGATATGAACTTAAAAGATAAATTTCAAGCGAAAACCAAGCACACCGCTAACATCTTGCTGTTTGATTGAGCAAGGTTCCAATTCTGCAGCTGCAATTTCTGAAGAGTGCCTCGCATTTTCTGCAACTCAGCTCCACTTAGTTCAATGATTTTACTGTAATAATATGGTTTAGGAAAACCCATTCTCGATATTTGGTAGCTAAAATAACTAAGAAAGTGTCATAAATTTTGTTACTTCAAAGTTCAAACTTTCAATTTTGTTAAACAAGCAGAAGCCAGCAAAAGTAACAATCATAACATAGCAAAGAAAAAACAGCAACATAATAGACAGAACAATCAAAGGATACTTTCTCTCTGCGACAAGTTTCACCAAAGTCATTCTTTCCTGGTTCAGAAAATTCACAACAGAAACCCCTCACTAAGCAACCAACCACATCACATACAACAAGAATGCAAATTATCAACAAGAGAGCCAAGAAAGATTGTACCTTTAGGAGTTTGTCAATGTATTCCTTATCTGGCTGAGAAATCTCTGGCTGCTTCTCATCTTGGCTTGGTGCTTGCGCCTGCGTGTTCGTAATGTCGGATAGTTTCTTCCTCACTAGGCTTCCGAAAGACGATCTCTTTGCCATTATCTCTCCTTTCATGCTATTCAATGCCAGTACAAACCCTGATTCAAACTTTCAAGAACTCTAAGGGGTCACCAAGAAATGAAATTCCCACATGAGAAACAGTGATATTGTGTAGAAAAACCAGACCCCAAGTGAAAATCAGAGTTGAATTTGACAAAACAAGGAGTACCCACGAAAGAATGACACTAGAGAATGGGAATTATGAATATACAAGAACCAACTACCTCTACTACTCTTCAAAATCAATAAGGAGAACCACTCAAAAAGGCTGAAAAGAATAAAGAATTAAAGCAAAACCCTTTTCTTTTTTTACTCAAAAAACCTTTCTTCTCTGTGAAACAACGCTTGGATTCTTAGAAAATGGGGGCAAAGAATGGGTGAAGAAAGAAATTGAAAGGAAAAAGGAGAAGGGGGCATTTGTTAAAGCAAAGGTAAAGTAGATATGGATAGGAAGGAGGTTGGGTAGCCAACGGCTTTCCGAAGCAAAGTGTCCGAACCTGAGTTTAAATTTGTCAAACTCTTCCGAACCTCGTTTTAAAATTGGTAGCGTCTTTTTTGAAGAACTACCTGTCGTTTAGGTCCAAGATTTGTAATTGCTGACTGCAATCCTTAATTTTGTTATGTAAAATCCCTGTCAGCATATTATCCAAAGGATTTTATAATTTTTTTTTACCATACGAAATCAGTTTAATTATAGTTTAATTTTTAATTATATTTAATAAAATAAAATTACTATTAAGTTAATAGATATATGAAACTTTATTTTTATGTAGATATAAGATGGAGGTGGTGGAAATAAGAAAGACGCACAGGCCCCAAATACATGGTTCGGCCCGCATCCGAATTAAAGAAGAGATGTTTTACCGGGCTTGGCCCACCTTCTGACAAAAAACAAGCTTAGCTTTAAAGGCTCATAGGAAGATAAAGTGGAAGTAACAAGTATAAAGAATTGGACCAGGCCCATATAAAATTCGGCCCAACTCTGTACAAACAACGGGCCGGCTTCTTAAGGGATGATAAATGTGAGATAGAGAATTATATTTAATGATATTGTAAAGAACTATCCCACTCCAGAAAGATGGGTACAGAATGACGAAGCAATGATATAACATAAAGTCAAAACCAATCATTAATGAAGGGAGCCTTTTTTCTGGAAAGTCTGACAAAAGTACTTCTTTCTATTTTAAGAAATTAATTGTAGCATCAAACCGACCCACTACATAAGATTTCATGCGTGTTAATCTCACATGTATGAAAGAATATTACATAATAAAATAGATATACCTATTGCATAAAATGTTTTATGCTAATTCAAGATTCTCTATTACCCCTTTTTTACCTCTCATAGGAATGATCCAACGGATTTAGGGGGAAACTAGTTGCAAAATGAGACCTTTAACATTATAAAGCTATATTAAGTGTTTTTTTGGAAACCTGTTAGCATTGGCAAAATACACTTATTCAAACCACAACCGATATTTTTTTTCGGTTTGGTAAGTTTTTGAAAAGCAAAAAATTGTGTTCTTGTTAGCTGTCTCTTGAATGCTTATATAGAAATTACATACCTTATTATTGCAATGCATCACATCACTAACAACCAACATGAATTTGCTTTGAAGAACTATTATGCTAAACTTACAAATGATCAATTTGCCATTTGTTGGCCAGCAACTGAGCCATATATTAAAGAAGAAACGCCAATTGGATAGCATCATTATGACCCCTGTCATACTCGTAGCTGGTAATAAAACCATTGTTTACATTAGTGTAGCAAATAAGGCAAAGATGGAACAGAACTATCGGTTACGAAAGATATATGTTTTACTATTTTAACCATATTAAAAAATAAACGTTGAAGTTGAAATGCTAAGCAATTCTCAAATATGGGGAACCAAAAAAAGTTTCATTCACTTGGAAAGGTGGTCCTGGAGAATTAATTTGTGTCTTAAAAATAAGCCGTGTTGTTATATGCATCTTTTAACTAGTGTTCGTCTTGTGAGTTGTGACTTTTGACTTGTGTTTTGCATATTGAAAGTTGTAATAATTATGGGAGTGGTTATTATTACAAAATATAGTAATCATGGGGTGGTTAGGTCCTTAAGCTATATTCACCCATCCAAATGAGAGTTCAATTCAAAACCTTCTGCATACAAACTTTCATTTTGTGGATTCAAAATATTCACCAATCCAAATTTCCTGAAAATACCAAAAAAAATTCTTGCTCCAACAGATGAGCTTTAGGGCCTTAGGCTCTCTAAAACTCCTAAATGCTATAATGGCTCTCTACACCCATGTGAATGTTCTTTACTTATACCATGTGAACAATTTTTTTTTATTTTACACCTTTAATATTGTCCTATCATACCACATACTTTTTACATGTGGCACATTCTATTTCTAAGTATATTAGTACATGCCAAGAGCTTTGTTATTCATTGCCACTGCCCGCTCTCCTCCCACAGGAAGAACCTAAATTCAAATCCTACTTCTCCTACATATTCTAAGTGGAAAAAACACTATACATAAGCTGGAAGAGAAAATAAACAAAGCATTTCAGACTAAAACAAACACTCTTACATGATTTGCATTTGTTAGGTAGTTTAAGATACTCTTTCCTTTCATTTTTACTATTTATTTAATTATTCAATTTCAATAATAGTAATGAAATTGTTTTATAAATAACATATATACTTTCTTTTTTTTGATAGGTAAGAGATAATATTATTAAAAAAAGAACTCCTAGTGCATAAAGCATGCACTTAGGAGGCAACAAACAAAAGCAATTACAAAGTAGGAAAAGAGGAAGTAGAAGAAAAATCTAAAGATTCTAAAAACTCGCCCATTGAACAAGACGATGTAAGCCCCCAGGCTATAACCCAATCAAACAATGTCCTAAACAAGGTTTCAATAATACGGCCCACAGAATGATCAATGTTCTCGAACGTACAGCAATTCCGCTCCCACCATATAGTCCACATCAAACAATGAGGAACTAGATTCCACACCTGGGAAGAATGCTTCCCAAACCAATTCCACCACCCAAAAAGGAGGGCTGGAATGCGATTCGGGAGAACCCAAGTAATACCAAAAGAACGAAAAACACAATACCACAACTCCTTAGCCACTCCACAGTGAAGAAATAAATGGTCCACCAACTCCCCCACAAACCGGCATAAACAACACCAACCAACCATCACATGACCACGCCGCATCAAGTTATCACAAGTTAGGATCCTATCCTAGGCCACTGACCAAAGGAAGAAAACAACCCTTCTAGGAGCCTTGACCTTCCAAATACTTTTCCAAGGAAAAAGAACCGTTGAAGGAGTACGAAGGACATGATAGAAAGAACGGGAATCAAAGCAGCCCTTACCATTGAGAGACCAGCGTAGCCTATCCGCCTCCAGATTGCTGGGAAGGTGAGTTTGGATGAAAGAGAAGAAAGACACTACCTGAGCCAATTCCCAGTCATTGAAGCCCCTCACAAAGACCACCTTCCACACCCTAGGAAAAGCCTCAAATGGAGACTCAAGCATAGAAGCAACAGAGCCATTTTGGATCACTAGAGCAGCCATATAACCCAGGAAATTTTTCCTTTAAAGGACGAGTAGTGCACCAGCAATCATGCCAGAAACGAACACGATCACCCAAGCCAACCTTATAACTCATATGAGAAGAAAATGAATCCCAACCCAACATAATACTCCTCGAAAGACTACAACCATGAGCACCCCGAGGCCGATTAGTGATCCAACCACCACAATCCAGCCCATACTTAGCAACCAACACTCGCCTCCACAATTGAGTCACTTCCGTCCCAAACCTCCAAAGCCAAGAACCTTGCAAAGCACGATTACAAGGAATAAGACGACAGATTCCCAAGCCTCCATTAGCAACAGGAGAGCAAACCACATCCCATGACACCAGGTGATGTTTGTGCTCCTTTCCCATACCACCCCACAAGAAATTTCGTTGGAGACACTCAATTCTCTTGGCAACACTAACCGGAATAGTGAACAAAGAAAGATAATAAGTAGGCAAGCTAGACAATGTGCTTTTAAGGAGAGTCAAACGTCTGCCTTTTGATAGATAAAGCTTCTTCCACCCAGCCAACCTACGCTCAATTTTTTCCAAAATGGGATTCCATACATCCACAGACTTGTAAGAAGCCCCCAAAGGCATGCCAAGATATTGGAGCGGAAGGCACCCAATACGACAATAAAGCAACTCCGCCAAATCGTCTAACCCATCCACATGCCCAACAGGAACCATTTCACTCTTAGATAAATTAACTTTTAAACCTGTAACTGCCTCGAAACAAGAGAGGATCATGCGAATATACAAAAGCTGCTTCGGATCAACATCACAAAAAAGGATAGCATCATCAGCAAATAAAAGATGGGAAATACAAACCCCAGGGACCGCAGCCTTGCCAGCATGAAAGCCCTTAATGTGACCCTCCTTTGCAGTCATCCTCAGCATATGGCTAAGAACCTCCATAATCAAGAGAAAGAGCATAGGGGAGAAAGGATCCCCTTGTCTCAGACCTCTAGAGCTGTCAAAAAAACCAGTAGGAGAGCCATTCACAAGGACAAAAAAACGAACAGTAGAAATACAAGCTCGCATCCACCTGATCCAACAGCTACCAAAACCCATTCGGTCCAAGATAAAGTAGAGACAGTCCCAGTTGACGTGGTCATACACCTTTTCAATGTCAAGTTTGCAAATAAGACCTGGAATACGGCTTTTGAGCCGACTATCCAAACACTCATTAGCAATCAGAACTAAATCCAAGGTTTTCTGACCACCCACAAACGAATTCTAGGATTCAGAAACAAGACCGTCTAAAACCCTGGCCCATCTGTTCGCCAAAACCTTAGCAAGAAGCTTGTACATACTCCCAATCAGACTAATAGGACGAAAGTCCCTAATATTAGTGGCATTCATCTTCTTGGGAATTAAAGAGATAAATGTAGCATTAAGAGACTTTTCAAACTTACAATGTTCATAATAACATATATACTTACTTAAATATGTGCATCATACAGGCATACTGTTAGTTTCCTAGAAAATTACTCTTACTATGTCAAGATGGGGGCATAAAAGGGAACAACTCCTAGATTTAGCAACTTTGACTGTTATGACTTATGAGCAGGATGTTCTTTCTTTCTGCTACTCTCCAGTATAAGTAAAACAAATGCCTCCTTGTCAGAATACATTCACAAGAAATACACAGCAAATAGATATTTGCATCTATACAGACTAAATGAAGCTACTGTGTAAATGCGCTTTTTCACTCTATTTGTTGATGGTGCCTTGTAGAAGATATGAAGCCTTATTACGGACCTGCAACATAGAAAAATATTTTTTCAATAATTAAAAATACTAGAACATAAAGAGATAAAGCAACAGTTTGGTTGCATACCTTTGGTGCATAAGACCTCAAGTCTGTGCTGGCAATTTGGCAAGAACAGTTTCGAAGATATAGACCCCACATTTCATTAATTACTGGCTTATCTTCCAGCATTTGATTAACCAAGACCCAATTCTCTGTCAAAACCAAGTAAATGTACATCTTGAAAAGATCACAACTTCTTTCTTTCACATTAATTGAGGTAAGCAATCGTAGGATCTCTTCCTCATCTGTAGCCTGAGGAAAAGAAAAACAAATTATAACCTTAAAAGCCATTTGACCTTCAGATCAAACAGAAGTTTAGCAGGCTCATGCAATCAGTTGCTATTATTCGGAGCTAACTTATTTGACAGAGCTCTTGTGCTAAGAAGCTCCACAGTCCTGTGGTGGCATGAATTCATGGCTTTTGCAGATATAGTTAGGGCTTTGCCAGCTTAGACACATGACCATAGAGCTGCAGTTCTCTCATGAATGAGACAGAAATAAGATAAGATACATGGTTCCTCAAGATTTTGTAAACATTAATAATATAATGCAAGAAACTGCATACGTACAGCCACTCTAAACTTGTGATAATATTTTGTCGTTGGCAGAATTTTTTAAGAGCAAGAAGTCAAGAACTACACTCTGCATAGAAGATCATTGTATACAGATCATGGATTACAATGCAGGCTGAGTTTGCCTTAACATGGATGTATTAGCAACATATTAGTTAAACTAAGATCTGCATAAAATCACATAAATATATTAGACTTTTGTCTTGTTAATTTGGCATATATGTAAGAGAGAGGAAGTTTTGCCCCTAGACAAAAGCACGATGTAAAAGACACAAAATAAGCTAAAATGTAAAGGGAATATAAGCTACCTTATTATCAAAACAAACAAGAAGAATTTGATAGGCAACTGCACTTCTAAGTAGCTTACTACGAGTATTAACTCCTGAAATGCATTCCACAACTCGCAAGCAGTTCAAGTCCCTAGGGACTCTGCATAGAAAACAAGCAATGGGCAATATCAGAGAGAGGGAGTGGAAAAAGTGAACAGCAGAAGGGAAGTAAATAATATACACCTCAGCTCTATTTTGTTTTCTGAAATTATTGTTTCAAAGAAAACAATTTAAATATGCAATTCTTAATGATTTTGGGTTCATTTTTATTGAGCAATTCAACCTCATGTGGACAAAGTGCAACTTCCTAAACCACAGGTTGGCAAATCAAATTCGGCATAAACCACATGAGGGTAAACTGTATTTATCTCAAGAAAGAAACACATTACCAACTTAAACATTCAATACTGGGTCACTTTCTGGATCATGCAGACCTAAATTCATGATGATGCATGTAGCATGTCGATTCTGATGGTAACTATATAAAGCAAAAACAGACATATCCATCCTTCTATAAACTAAAAACGCAGGGAATAATTACTCATCAAATTCAATACATAAGCAAAGGAGATACATGCACTATTATAATATACAATATCAATAAATGCTACAAAAGATCCTGAGAAATAGATCAATTCCTCTCTATAACAGAACAAATCAATCTGAATGGCACCATATTAAGTCAATATCACATAGAATAAATCCAAAACAATCAACTAGTAGGAGTCAACCACCTGCAAGCAAGAGATTTCGCTATTTTGTTACAGCTGGTCTTCCACTCATCATCTGTAAAGTAATTGATAAGTGATTGCATACATTCATACAGAAGCACCACCAGACCCTGAAGCTGGCGGTCCAAGAACAGACAAATAATGACTTCAACTAACTCTTCAGCTTCTGAGGTTGAAAAGATAGACTGTTTATTCCTACAATGGAAATTAAAAACAAAAATTAACGAGATCCTAAAACTTCCATCATCCACAACATGCCAGTATCAACATTTGCAGTATCAATATGCAATGTTAGTGATTAACTTTGCATGTTCCAACAAACAGATCAACCATTTCAAAGCACATGATTCCACCAAACCTACAATTCCTAAGTGTTCCCAGACAAATAGTTCCATTTGTCACTTACCTTACACAACAACAAGCAGCTGCAAATCTGATCCAAGTTCTAATATTTTGAGGTGGCCCTCCACAATTAGAATCTAAAAGCCAAGATAAAAGGGTACCGTAAGAAGACTGCTAACAATATAAGACAAAAATTTCACTACACGAAGACTGGGTATTTTATGTTTTTATGTAAAATAAAACTATGAAGAGAAATAAGTAAGACTACATTATTTAGATAAATTTATTCAAGAGACACTAGGAATAATCAAACACTGTATCCATTACCCAATAGAAAAAGATGGCACCCTGATAACTGCCGTAAAGCATATACCAATTGGTAGACAGATATGAGATGGGAACCCCATCAATTGAAGAATATCACCAGGATCACCAGGACCAGACTAAGGAACTATGGATAAGGAATGCAACCTACGGTCATTGACTAGCACCAGCTTACAGGAGCTGTATCAAGCTAGACTATTTCAAACTGTTCATGACACAATCTATCTAAAACGTATTACACATGAAAAAACTGGTAAAGAGTCAAGAAAGCTTACCAGTATGCAAAGATTCTACACTGGATGAAAACTTAAATTGAAATCCATAGATTTCAAGAGCTCCTTTAAACTCAGAATGGCTAGGAAACCAATCAATTAGGATAGCCTGTAGATCAACCGGGTCAAAAGTGACAGCAGATAAGCCATGGTAACACATAGAATACCAATCAACAAGAATTGACCGCTTTCAAGTTTTCCAATACATATCATAATCAAATTTTTCTTCAAAGAAACAAAATAAGTTTTATCTTCACCTCATTTTTGGCTGAGAGAATAGTACACCAAAAGTCACATGCAGATGTCCTCAATTCTTCTTTTGACGAATATAGCACTGAAAAACCAAAAGATAAGCACATGAGGAAAAAAAAAACATTAAATGACTATTTAATGGCCAAGCTACAATAAATGGATATACTTACTCAAATTAAAGGTCCATGTGGCTATTGATTTTTCTACATGACCACGTGTAGAAACCAGTTTGGAAAGCCAGCCATTTGCTAACAAACCTTCAAGGAAGGTGTTTCCTGCAAGAAGATATGAAAGAGGTAAATGAATACAAACTTTACTGAACAGATATGTATGATCATGTTGGTGTAGAATAAAAAATTCATATTTTTGAGAAATAAGCATGATGATTGACAATTAATAAACAAATACATAGAAAAAGTTAACCACCTTTTTCTGAAGTTAGTTCCAAGAGGGAGTTGAGCTTATTCTTCATGAAAGACTGCAAAAGCGCACAACTTCCAAGCTCAGGAAAATCTAGAGGTGGTGGAACTTTCTGCAATTCATGGAGAGGGAATGAAACATTAAAAAAGTAATGAAATTTCATTCATTAAGCAAGCAACTAATTAGGCAGCACTGAGATAATGAGATTTCAGTCATTCACTGAGAAAACCTGATTTCCGAAAACCCGTATGCCCCACGTGTGCAGCTCCTCCTCATCGCTGATTTCTGTCATCTACACAAAGGAATGTATATTTTCAGTTGTGAATACAATTCAGTAACGACATTTAACAACAACAATACTATAGGGAAATTTGTTGTGCCTGATTTTGGCATTGATTGATGACTTGATGAAGCGAAGCTTCTTTGGTATTGACATCCTCATCCGAGTTGTAGTTTTTCCGATTCTTTGCTTGTTTAGACTCCCTCTCAACAAGTTTGCTTTTCTCTTTGTAGTGATCACTCACAAGATCATCCAACCCTATAACCTTCTTCCTGGACCACATTGAAAAGAAATATTCCAATACAAGGCGTTTCACCAATTACTAAACAACATTATGAACTCAAATTCCAAGGCAGTGCTATACAAATAAGTTTATTTCCAATTCCCTCAATTACCTTCAAAATGATAGTTCAAACTACCAAATAGGGGAAAAAAAAAAATTGTCCAAGTTACATAACATGGTTATAATGAAAATCTCTAAGAACCCAGATGCAGAATTACAGCAATAGTGACAAACAAGAACATTAACCCTAACTACCCAGATAACGATTTTATTATTAAAAAAAAAAAAAAAAGAGAAAATAAATTATAGTGGGAAAACCTTTTTTTGGTAACAACTGAGGAAGTGATAAGTGGGTCTTCGAACTCAAAATCAAGAGGATCCTCCATATCCATTATCTCTCTCTCTCTCTCAAATCCCTTGTTTTTATTTATTTTTTTCGCTTTGGGTTCCAATTTGAGAGAAGCGCCAAACCGTGTGAGCATTAAGCACTTTAAATAGCTTTGGCAGTGTGTCGAACCAAATCGGGTAAACGACACAAGATCCGATCCGGTTTGGTTCAATGAGTTTTGAGAATCATTAATTCATTATTATTTTAATGACATGGCAACCTTTACCTTGGATACCACATCAGTTTGTAAGTATTTGGTTGTAAAATAAGTTGTGTATCTAGTATTACTCTTTTGAAAAAATTCTAAATTGGACTTGTGTCCCCGATAGCCCAATGATGTCCCAATTGTTGTGTACTTCCAAGTCTTCATGTTTTTTTAGTTACCAAGAACATAGTGTGATTACTTGTTTTGAGTCTGTATATGGATTAGGCTTCTTGGTCCAAAAGAACCCAACTAAGTTAGCCACTTCAATAAGGCCCAGTAGAATAGAGAGGTTCACTGGCCCAACCACATGAGAAAAAGTGGGTCGTAGGCCACAACAAGGAGTAAGCAAGACAAGGCCCAAGGAGGCCCAAACTTCTTTCTCCATTTACTGTAAACGCTATTTCATTTTCCATGTATGTTGAGGATCTATGCCTACCCGTTGAAAATCTTAAAGCCAATAGGGTGATGGTGCAATGCATTTAAGGCTTCTTTCACTATGTTCTGTAGAGAGATTGAGTTGGAAGCAGATGAGTGAATTTGGAGAGGGTGAATCATTGTCGTCATCATAAGAAGAAGTGGCGGATTCACAATAAAAGGAGGCAGTTACATCGGGTTTGAGAATAGAGGCTAATTTTAAAGAAAATAAACAAATAAATAGAAATAAGGTGGAAAATTGTGAGTTCTCAAAAATGTGTCGAAATTTTTAAGTCAACAAAAACTCCAATTTTCTTGGTTTTATATGAGAAAGGATTCCCTCTAGTGCATTGAAAGGGACACTAAGTGGTCATTTTAGGACATATGTCGTGCCTGTGTCTCCTCCAGTGCACTGAAACAATACCGTGTATGTTTTATATGTATTATTATAAAATGAGTTAGAGGAATCTTTCAATAAATGCAACTATTAATGGAAATGAAAGCTTCCATCTTCATACACTCGATCTTACAGGAAGCAACAGTCAATTCGTCAGTCTTTACTCCCTCTTTCTCATCCTACAGAAGGTGTAGGTACTGGACGCATTAGCATCGATCACAAACTGGATCTTAACAAAGATGAGAATCAGAAGCTGGTAAGGTAATGAAGGTCATAAACTCGTACTACATGGCCACACACACATAACAAAATGGCTAATGGCTAGTCTACCAGATTACATATTCATGGGATATACAGAGTGCAAAAATGCAGATAAAAGGTTACTACAGAGGAAAAGGAGATGCTTATGCACACATATGAGAACCCTGGTAAGAATATATATCATAGATACTTAAATGTATACAGGATGGGAAGCCCCACCTTGACAAAACGAATGCTTTTGAAGCTTCAGATCACACATTTTGTTCAAAAAAGTTTGTGATTCTATTATCTAATGTTAACATATTTTTAGTTTCCATGGTCCAGCTCAATATATCATCTTAAATTCATTTTATTTTAGCATAGATAGCAACTGTTGCTAGGGTAGTATTCACTATTCATCAACTAATTGCCAAAAACAGTAATAAGACAATTAAAAAAAAAGGCTTGGAAGTAGTAATCGGTGGTGTTTCTCAAAATAAACTAGATAAAATGAAAGCATATAATTCCTCAAAAGGTTAACGTCGGATGCTCAAGGCACAATGAATAAGAGACAACAACCAAGTGAACCGGTGCAATTTTAGGAGTCGTGCTCAAAGCGAAGAATCTTTGGGAGGAAGGGGAGAAAGAGAACATAAACAGAAAATAAATTGAAAGAAAAGCAACCTGTAGAAAATTCAATTATAGGCTTAATAAAACTATAAAAACATAAGCACCTTCTCAAACTAACCCTATTCCATATTGTAATGTCTTCTTTATTACTAAGAACTTGTAAAACAAGAACATACAAAACCTACATATATATTAAGGGGGGAAAGCCAAAAAAGAAAAGAAAAGGACTCAAATTACTCACATGGTCCCATGTCAATTATGTCTCTACAAATCAAGTTCACAACTCTGCTAAATGTATGATGATTGAGGTCACTAGTACTCTCATTATATAATCCAAAAGGCTTATGAACTGCATCTTATTGTTTCCACCTGCCTTCACACTTATTATGACAACAATGAACTAAACTATAACAAGAAACAACTTTAAAAAACATAGGAAATGCTGACACAGAAGGAAGAATGATGACACAAACAATATAACCAAAAGTACACTAGCATTCTATCACTTAAAAAAATGAAAATGAACAATATATCTGGTCTTTCTTTTGCCATTTCTTCCCCTGCAATCCAAGTGATAAAATGCTCTCTTAAAATAAAAAATAAATAAAAAGTCACTACATTTTAAGAGTGAAATAAACAGCTAAAGGCAATTGAAGTCTTGAACAATGTAACAGTAACCCAAAAATCTTCTTAATGAACATATAAACTAATCAAAGAATAATTCTAAGACTGATATAGCAAAGAAGTATTTTACACTTGGATAGGACGCAAAATTTCTTTCTTGCTGAATAAGAAGACTTGGTTTCTGCACGAGCAATACCAACAGAACTAATGAGATGGATAGCTGCTGCTGGACCAGCATAACCAAATTCCTTGAATAGAGGTCTCAACTATGACTATTAATTTAGAGCCCAAAATTACAAGCCTGGACAAACTCCAAATCATGATCAACATAGTTTGTCCAAAGTGGCCGAAACTGACTTATGGCAATGTCGAGCCACGGCTTCATATTCCCATTAAAGTGCACCACTGCAGCGTTGCGAATCTCATCCACACTAATGCTTGGATTGTAACCAAGTCCCAAAACATGCCATGACTTGTCCAATGGTTTCGTTGTGGAGTAAAATGTGATTAGACCCGGGGGCAATGTCCCCAACTTCCACAAGCTGCGGTTCTCATTCTGCAACAAGATTACCATAATTAGTTAACAATGATAACTCCAATTACTTTTGCAAGCAATTGTAATTGGAAAGTAACAAAACAAGATCAATTTGTTCAAACTAGACTAGTGCATCATCACAATTTGCAAGCAAAGCAGGTTGTATAATAAAACATCAAATAAAATCATTACCAAATTCTGCCAGTAATGATACTCTTCTGTGCATTTCTCCCTCCTCCAAGCATCCAAATCAAAGAAGTTCATTCCATAAGCCCATGCGCAAGCTTTCGGATTAAACTTCTCCTTAATCAAAGGGTGTGAGAAGTTCATGTACTGTGCATAGCGATGGAACGACCCAAAACACGTCTCGACCGCCCCATTCACCTTTCCATCCATATCTACCTCCCACAACCCTGTCAAGTCTTTCTGAACCACTATATCGTCGTCCAAGAACAAAATTCTATTCAATTTTGGATACATTTCCGGCAAATAAAACCTCAAGTGATTCAATATGGACAGATACTTGGGGTTCCTGAACTTCATGTTGGTGGCGTCTTTCGTCGCGTTTTCGAGCTTATTCTCGAAGTAAAACTGCTGCAATTTGGAGGATTCCAATTGGCGAAGCACCGGCACATACGAAGAGTTCAAGAACTTGTAATCCTCAACAGCCTTAACCTCAATGTGAGCTCCATTGTAGTCCTTGAATTTGAACATAACTTGCATTGCAGCGAGATTCAACTTATCGGTTACAAGATGGATAACATGCTTCCATGGCTCATTCGCGTTCTTCACCAACGAATTCACCACCACCGAAGCAGCGATCACATTGTCGGAGAAAATGGCGTAATGGTAAAGATTTGGATCCTCAATTTCCGGTGGAATCTCTTTCCCCTCATCCGAATACTTCTCCGGATGAGCGATTAGCTCTTCCATTAATCGCATTGCAAGGCAATGCAAGCTTTTCGGGATCGATTTCGCGGCGATCAAGCTTGTGAAAGCTCCTTCTCTCTTCTCTTTCATTAATTGCTCATTCAATGCGAAAATTGTGTCCTTCAACTTCTGGATCTTCAATTGATTATCGAAAGACTCTTTCGCTTCCGCAATCGCTTGTCTCGTCGCTTTGATCCGCTCCTTCACTTCCTTCTCGAATTGCCGCAACATCGATTCGTCGATGGAGGGAGCGTCGGGATTGAACAGAGCGCGATACGAGGGTTTATTGAGGAGATCTTTGTAGTTCCTCGACAGATCAGAGAAATTCCTAACGAGCTTCGTGTTATCGAGCTTGAGCCTTCGCGCATGGTGCGCGTATGCCAGAGCGAGAGATCCATGATCGTTCGCTTGCTTTCGGATTTGCTCCAAACGAGACTTGAGAGGATCCGATTTTAGCGCCAGTACGTTTCTTCTCGTTGTTCTCAATCCATGCGAACCAGAGTTTAAGCCCTAATTCATATAAAAAAAAAACTTATTTAAGAAAGTTGCGGCATTTACTGTGAAATTCTATAATAGAAAAACAAGTTTGTTTCCCAAGAAAATAAAAATATATAAATACTTACGAGATTAGAAGCGTTGGATTGAGAAGTGAAGAAGAAAGAGAGAATGAAAAAAAGTGAGAAAGTGACAAAAATGGTGGTGGCCAACAATCTGAAGCTCAAAACACTCATCGCTCAAGAGAGAATGGGAGAGAGGAGAGATTATTATAATTATAATACTACAACGATAACGATGCTAATCATTTTATAAATTAAATTATTTCTTTGTTTAACTTGCCTTTATAGCACATTAATATTGCTTCTGAGAACGAGAATGGAAGAGATTATTATGAACTAACTCATTCAACTTCATTAGGAAACAAACACATACAAGCGCAAATGTGGTTATTTTTGGGTATAAGCGCAAATGTTACAAAAGTAGAAAATTACATTTTTCCTCTGTATATGCCAATTGCAAAGACCCCTTTTAATTTAAAACATTGCAATTTGTCCCTTTAATGTTTCATAATAAACACTTTGTGCCCGTCTGTTACTATTTTTCGTTATTTTGGCAAAAATGAATCATGTCATTGTTGCTATGGATAATGTTCATCCACCTCCTTGAAACCAAAGTGAGAGTGATCCACATCCAGCAAACCGAAGTGATAAAGACCAAGGAGGCAAGGATAACTCTCATCTCTGCTGATAAAGATAGAACTTTTCTAGAGATAATGTTGATAGAGTTGTTTATATCTCAGGCGTTAGATAGACTTAAGAATACTCCTATACGACAATATGGAAAAAGGAACATATCTAAGTATCTAACTCAGCTACTTTTTCCACTCTTTCTTTCTTTTTGTATTTTTTCCTTTCAAATTGTAAAAGTTATTTAGTCCCCACCTGTACATGAGTACATCCATTGTAGTCGTAGATGTCTTTATTCATTGAAGATATCTTCAGCCCTTGTGGATAAATACATGTAAGTTGGAACCAATGAACCAAAAAGTTCAATTCATGGTTATCTTGCATCTATAGGGTGATGGTATAGACAATTTTCCTTTGCCATGTTTGGTTGAGAGATGGATAAGTTATGAGATAAAAAATGTAGGAAGAATAGAAAATTAAAATGATAGAACATGTTTGTTTTCCTTCACCTCTATTTGATAAAGAGGATGAAAAAGTGAAAAGATAGAAAATGTAATTAGTTTAAATTTACTCTTATATCCTTATTATATAAGAAATAATTGTAATTAAATGGAGCAAAACAATAAATTGGATGGAAGAATTTGGAAGGATGGGTTAACTTTGGAACAAGATCCTTTCTATTTGGAAATCTCTCAATTTATCCATTTCATAATTAAGATTTTATTTTACAAATCTAACGGTGTACAGAGTGTCTCGTCATTTTAAATTTTAAATGACGTAGCACTCTGTATATTGTTAGATCTGAGATATTTAATCTAGACCATAAAATGAATACTCTCCATTTAATTTCAAATAGAGAGGATCCTTTGTCCGTTAAGTTTGGGTTCAGTGCTCCTAGTGTATTAGACCTAACACGATCCAAACCCGTGTCCGAATTTGGTCACGTGTTACCTTTGTGTCGGATACAAGACTAGAGCATTGAACACAAGCCAAATCCTGAGATGATTGCATTTGGTGGATCCAGTTGGAAAATTCACACCCAACTCTTTTTCCTTCTTTTGCCTTTATTTTTCTTCAACTAAACTATGGAAAATGATTATCTTCCTTCCCATTTTCCTTCCTCCCTTAGTCCCTTTTCAACCCAAGAGACTATGGACAAAGGAAGCAGCGGCGCCCCATGTGTGGAGAGAAAAAATTAAGGATGGTTGGATGACTATGACAAATGACAATCCATATCATGATATTAACTGTTTGATAGGAAAACCAATGGATTGACAAAAGGTGACTAGTATTGACAAATTCACAAGATTCCGCAGACACGCAATCCCACCCCGTGATTCATTGTACTGTATAAAGTATAAACACAAGTATTCCTTAAACCAGGGATTAGGCATGGTACTATATTTTTTTTGCTCAAAAGCATGGTACTATATTAACAAGGCACAAAAATACAATATTTACTATTTAGTTAAACATCCAAAGAAACCAAAAGATTCAGCTTTTGACACATTTTCAAGCAGCCTTTTTGTTTTTTTTTTTGGGTATTCAAATCAGAAATATATTTTTGATAGCAAAGAACTTATTAGAACATGGGATTTCAAAGCTGGAATTTACAACTCTTGCTTCTGATTAAAATGAACATAGATTCTCAGTATCTGTCTCTTAAGCACGTTGTTTCTCTGTGTCTGTCTCTGTGACCGTTTCTTCGTCTCTGAACTTCTTATATATGTCACCCTTGTAAAACTCACGAGTCCTCGCTACTAAAATGAGCGAAACAAGAGCTCCAAAGAAAGTAGCAGCAGCCAAAATGCTGAAGGATATTCTATAGCAGTGAGGCCCAACGCAAGTCAGCTCCTTCACTGAAGACCTAGTAAGACCCTTCTTTGCTAGATCCTTAATTGCCTCTCGATCATAAAGCAACCCAGTGACCTTCACATTGAGTATATAAGACCCAAGTGGACTTGCCAATTGCCCACAATTGAACAATGTAGAGTAATACTTAAGGCCAAATAGCTCAGAAATGATTGCGAAAAGCAATGGCAATTGTGCACCAAAGGAGAATCCAATGATGATTGATGCTACATAGACAGCACCTGGAGCTGGGAAGGCAACGAGCAAGTGGCCTATGCATGACAAAAGAAGCACAAATGTCATCATAAGCGTCCTGGGAATTTTGTATTTTACCATCAGGGTTTCGGAGACAAAGCCAGAAAAGACTCTGCCGAAGTAATTCCATATGCTAACAAGTGATACAAAAGTACTAATGGTTTTAGTTGGATATCCTAATGACTCTCCTATCTGTCCCAAGTTGTCCACTGCTGTCAAGCTTGATCCGAGTCCACATAGTGTTGCGGAGAACAGAATCAACATGTCTATACTCAGGAGTGCTTGCAATATAGTGTAGTCTTCTCCTCTTTCTGGTTTGTCAAATATCTTTTCAAAACATCCTGTCTCTGGCTTCTTTTGTTGGTCTTTATAAGGAGAAAGTGAATGTGATGGTGATGGTGATGCCACTTGTTTTGCTCGAATTGCTGGTGGTTCTTCAACAGTTACCTCAGTTGTAGAATGAGCATGCTGTTTCTTGAGGTTCCAGAGATCTAGTTCTTCTTTAATTGCAATAAGGAGTGGAACAAAGAGCGCAAAGCAAACCACTGTTGCACTTGTTATATAGGCTCCGTGGGAGAAAGTAATCGTCTTCTCAAGTAAAGTCATAACCATAAGGAAAATTGCAAGCGCAATTGACACATAGAGGAAATTATAGAAGACATTGACCTCGTTCGCATTCCTCACAACCTTCATTGTCCGGATTGTATATACAAACACTACGGATAACGCGGCTGGAAACCACGCAACTAGAAGAATAAGAGACTTGGCATCGCTTCCATAGATGGCTAAGTAAAGCTGTGTCATTACAGCTCCACTTAGTCCAACAAAGCCCTTCAACAGCCCCAACATAATCCCTCTGCCTTCAGGGAAGTTCTTGACACATGTGACAAGAGCTCCTGTATTTGCAAAGTTTTGTGAATTTGCTCCAATGCATATGTAAATGCACATTTGCCAAACCTTTGGCTTGGCGATTCTTTCAGTCACAGCTAGCCATATCATGAAGTATCCTGTAAAATTCATAGCTGACCCAATTAGTAGCACAAACCAAGTTGGGGTTACCTCAGCTATGAGGCCGGACAAGACACCAACATTGGCTCCAAGGTCTTTGAAGAAGCCTATGAGATTGAGTGTGGTTTGGTCATAACCAAGTGAAGCTTTTATCTGTTTGGAATAGATTCCAAAGAGGTATGTTGCACCAGCTCCAGTCATGATTAAGAAGGATGCAAAAACCGTGAACCATCTGCCTTGCACCACCTGCCCTGCAAATGGTAATATTTCACTGCCCTTGATGCAGCCACCATAGCTGCTCTTTGTTGCCGCACCCATTGCCCCTCTATGATTTGCTTTATTTTCAAGGAAATGAAGCAAAAGTGCCTAGAGGTGGCACTTCCTATATGGTTTTTGTTGGAGACAAATGGGAAATTAAATTTATGGATTAATCAGATTGCAGAAAAAGTAGGAAGAGTTATATTGGAGTTTGGCACTTGAGAGGGGTAGAAGAAAATTCGGAGACTGAGTGGATTGCCTTAATAATGAGATAATGTCATGGTCATTTGCAATTGGCTATATATAAACCAATATTTGTGGTGAATTTGTAAGGAACAGATAGGTAAGTTCTAATTTTAGAAATAATGAATGAATCTTTCTTTGAGAGAAATTTTAAAAAGTATTGGCTGGTGTTGTTTGGAAACTGCTATCTGGATCTAAGGCGTGCTGATGGAATTGTAGTTGTCTTGGATAATATTTGATTTTACTAAGGTCCGTGAGGGCAGGTGAGATTGATAGATTTGTTCAAAAGTTAAAGATGGTTTGGGTAATGATTATCCGTGATATATGTTGTTTTACTCGAACTCAGTTACTATCTAATTAATAATAACAATATATTTGAAAAAATAAAAAATTATTATTAGTTCATTACAATTATCTTGATTCCATAAATGGCTTGTTTCCCAGCAAAAGAGAGGACTAATGTGAGAGAGTACTTTATTTCCTGGTTGAGAATTGAGATATTATATAGGTAGATAAAGAGATTGACTGCAAGAATCCAAGAGGGATTCTCAACAAATAATAATAAATAAATAAAAGATTATGGGATTAAATATGAATCAAGTGGCCGACAGTAAAGAAAATAAATGGGTCATAACTCATTAGATTTGCCAAATGCAAATCCCATAACTCAATAATGTGATAAATGGAAAAATTATAACATGACCCCGGTTTAGAGGGACGATACATAAACCAATCTCATAAGATACTATAATGTAACAAACAAACAAACATTTTTGAATTCTTACTTTTAGATTGATTCTTTTTCTTTTATGATTACTTTCTTAATCTCCGCATGAAATTGCTATGTTATTTTATTGTCTTGTTTGAATTCAGATTTAATCCCAATGCAAAAATCTTGGGTTCATTAAATCGTGAATCATTGGTCATTGTCAGAGTGTAGGACCTTCCACATGGGTATATGTTCAATTCTCAGTAGTTGATGAAGAAATAACATATGATTGCATGCCAAATGTATATCCCATGCATAAACAAATCGTATATCGTTCACACTTCACATGCTATTGTGAACATACGTCAACGGTTTGAACACATTATAAGCAAATTGATAGCAACTGCAAATTTGTTGTCAAATACTGGTTTGACACAGAGTACTACACCCACCAATTAGTGCTGAGCAGCCTCGGGGCCTAGGAGTCACATTCTTTCTTGTCTGGGCCGACCACTGTCAAAAAAGTTGGGCTAATAGGTTAACAGAGTGCAGAAAATTATAAAACTTCTGCTCATTTCAAAAGTTGAAGGAGACCTTTTTTCATCTAGGGAAGGTGTCAATTGGTGGGACCTTGAGACTTGAAAGCTCAGCCCATTTCTGTTTTTTCTACAGCAAATGCAGCCTCTTCATCCAAAAGCTATATTCAACTATACAATATTGATAGCATTACCAAAAATTATACCATGTTATACTTGATGTAACTTTTGTCAATATTATGCCCACTTTTTCTATCTTTAAATATTACATTGCCTCCTTATAACCTTCCACACTTTCAAAATATCAAAATCATCACAAATCAATAACTCTCTCCTGTACAAAATGTTTAGATTTAAAAAAATTTACACTTGAAAATTATATACAAACTATGAGTTTATGAATTAGATGGTAAAAAACATTTAATAAACATGAAATTTGGCGTGCATATTAATAATAAAAAGAACTTGTAATCCACAACGAGATTTTCAAATATTAATACAATAAAAAATTATTAAGTTAACATTAATAAATAGTTATATTAGGTATAACTTGATCTAATCCAATTGATACTCCAAATTATTTTAAAACTTATTGAGTTCCATATTAATTTCAATAAAGAACTAATATAATTATCTCATCAACTCAACATGTTGCTATATATATATAATCCCAAAAAATAAATGGAGGTGAAGTAACTACTATAGAATTTCCACACTTGATAATTAATCTGAAAAATAACCAACACATAAAAGTTTTACAATTTGTATAATTGAAGAAAATAAAGTTACTTGTGTGTTGATGAATGATGAGTAAAGAAAAATATCTTTTGTAATAATTATACCAAATCACTTATGTAACAACCTAATGAATGAGTATCATGTAAAAAATTGGTGAGATCAACTCTGACAAAAAGTATAAAATTGAATCACATAATATTCACTGAAATAGCTTTCTGGTGAGTAATTGAGGTGTGTGGCCGTTTTTTCAAAATAATGTTATTTTGCCAAACATGTCCCAGCTGAACTTAATTTCAAACACAATACTGTATTTAACATGGCACCAATCTTGTATTTAACAAACACAATATTGTAAAAAACAAATTTTACCCTCCGTCCTAATCGTAACCAGACGATATAAGAGTACAATTTTTTAAAGCAATCTTGTGTTTGTTATACAAGATTGAATAAAATAGTACAACATTTAAGAGAGAGAAAAGTTTAAGTTGAATGTGCGGTCACGAGGGCACGCGCACTGTATAATTTTAGATGAATCTTGTCTTTTCCTTTCTAAAAACAAGATTCATCTAAATTTTTTTAATATTGTGCGGTCATGGGGCACGCGTATTGTTTTAATTTAAATTGAATCTTGTATTTTCTAAAAACAATATTCATTTAAAATTTTTTGTAGAGGGGATTTTCATTTTGGTTCAATAAAAGCGATTCATTTAAAATTTTAACAAATGTTTTTTACTGTGCGGCACCCCAATAGAAAAGTTTGGGGCGAACTAAATTTAAAATTAAATCTTGTTTTTTAACAAACAAGATTGAAAAAAATATATATTTTTTCACCAATCTTATGTTTTGTAAAAGACAAGATTCATTTGAATCTTATCTTTACAAAATGAAACTTGTCTTTTACAAAACACAAGATCTATATTTCAAATTAAGTTCTACCAGATCATGTTTGACAAATTAACTTAAAGAAATGCAATTTTTTTTTTGTTGCCAAAACTCCCTATTGCTGGCAAAATTCACAATTATGCATTACAGCACCAGCATAGTGATAGTTGTAAGATGACGTATAGGTAGAAAATCTTTGTTCATGTGAAAGTAAAAAAGTTAAAAAGGAACAAAGAAAGAAAGCAACAAAATTTCCTATCATGAGATGGAAAATAATTTTCTTGCTTCCTCTCATCCTCTGTCCTGTTATAACCAATTTTAAGTTTTTTTTTTTTGGTAAGTACTCCTCTTATAAGTGGATATTTCCAAAGCCTCAATTGCAAACATATTGAAATGCTAAAAGTTGGAAACTTCTTTTAAATTTTCATTGGAGATTTTTCCACTTGCCCGTGATTGTTTCTTCTATGTTATGCTCTTAGCCGTCATCCATTAATTATTAGCCTTTATTTCTATCTTATTATGCTCTTTTCACTGTTTACAATGAGCAAGTGCACCTCCACTAGTCATGTGTTTCTTTAAGCAATGGCTCGTGTCCTCCTCTGGTCGATTAGAAAATGATATCTTCCACTAAAATGAGTTCTTGTGTTTCACGTTTGGCATATACTCTTTCGAGTTTAGATGGTATAATCCTTATTTCATTCCAAAATTGGTTTGGTAAGAAACCTGAGGGGTAGCTCAACTGATTCGATCTTGGGTGTGCTCTCTAATGATCATTAATTCGAGTCCTCTTAAGGCCACCTACCCAAGGCAAAATCTTATGTCTATCGTAGTACATGTACTAGTAGGGTGTTGCGTGTTCCCTAGGGATTAGTGGAGGTACACGTATCTACGAAACACTGCTCCGGATACCTAAGGTTATCAAAAAAAAAAATGGTTTGCTGAGTGAGAGGCTGTCATGTGAGATGACTGTGCACTAGTTGAGTAATAGTAAAACATATGGCTAATTTAGGCCGATTAAATCATGCTGTAGGTTAGGTGAAGGAAAATATCAGTCCGGCATGCTCCTAAGTAGGGGTGGGCTCGGGTCGGGCTGGTCGGGTTTGAGGGTAATTTTTTATCCTACCCGACAGAGTCGGGTTTGCAAAACTTCAATCCGTTGACCATCCGTTAAGGTGGTCGGATCGGGCGGGTCGGTTATCGGTTTTGTCGGGCGGGTGCGATCGGGTTTATCCGATTAACCGAACAATAAAAAAAATAAATAACAAACTCAAACAGATGGTAACACCGTGGAGGAGATGGTGGCGCCGTGGAGGAGATGATGGAGATTCGGCCAAAGATCTGGCAAGATCTCACCAGATCCGGCGAGATCTCGCTAGATCTGGCGAGATTTCACCAGATCCGGCGGGATCTCACAAATCTGGCAACCAACTCCTCGGAACAGCAAAAACCCAGGATCGACGGTGGAGATCGGACTTCCTCGGCACGGCAAAACCCCAAGATACGGTGGAGATCGGACCTCCTCGGCACGGCAAAACCCCAAGATACGGTGGAGATCGACGGTGGAGATTGGAAACCGAAAAGAAAATGAGAGAGGGAGAGGTAGATGGAGGTCGGGAGGAGTGAGGGAGAGGGGAAAAAAAATGAAAAAGAGATGAGAGGAGAGAGAGTCAGTGAGTTATACGAGAGTTTTGTAAAGAGTAAAGGGTTGTGGCTAGGTACTGATCTGATCGGGTAAGCGGGCGGGTAAGGTCTAAATAGTTATGGGTTTATATATATATATATATTATTTAATTAAATATTGTCGAGCGGGCGGGTATCCACCCGACCAAAATTTCAAAAACCGTTATCCGTCCGTTATCCGGATATTTAAAATATCCGTATCCGTATCCGTCCGAATACATGCGAGCGGGCGGGCGGACGGACGAACAGGTCGGCCGGATTGGTCGGGCGGGTCGGGTTCTACGGTTTTTTGCCCAACCCTACTCCTAAGTGAGAAAAAAAAAAGGATCTATCATTATCATGCCTATGCAAAGTGATTTGTCTTAGCCAATCGTCATAATTACGTAAGTCATTAGAATGAACCCACATCATCTAGGCTGATTAGAGAAGCAAGCAAGACCAAAGGAAAAAAAAAAAAATCATGACCATTAAAATATAAATAAAAACCCACAAAACAAAACAATAAATAAATGAAGGAAGGAAAACACTGTTGGAGACCATCAAAGCATGACGAAAATCATGAGATTGAAATCAGTCAAGAAATTAATTATTAGAGAAAATTATGGGATTGAAACAATCAATTCAAAATTGTGATATGATTTGTGTATCATCATTTAAGTGAATGAATAAGATGTAATCATTTGTGCTTTTGTTCCATAGATGTAAGTCATTTGGTCGAATCACATAACATTGAAAAATCTAATGTTCTCTCTCTTCTTTTCTCATCACTCTACATTTGATTTCTACATGATATCTAAGTATTAGCACTTACATGAGTCACTTCGTCTCGTGTTGTTTTCTTATTCTTCTTCTTATCATCACTTCTGCATCATTAGCCACAACAACCAACGGACCAAAACTCCGAAATATCACAGATGCTCACCATCACAAGACCTGTATCCAAACTAAACTCATACCAATCCACAGTTCTTAAATTTTTTTTTTGTTTCCCTGCTCCTAGTAGATCCTTTATTTCAGAAAACAAATCTCAAATCCTCTTCTTCTTCTTTTTTCGATCCTAATGTATCCTTGATCTCAAATCTTTTTCCTTTCGATCCCATTTTTCAGGTTTTTGATCCCAACAAATCTTTTAATTAACCCGGCCATAATAACCATTGCTGACCCCTTTTCTCGTACTCCAAAAAGAGAAGAACAAACAAATTTGAAAGATGTTAAAAACATTATCCAATTTTTACGAGTTGCGCATTTCATTAAGGATTCCATAAAACACTCACTTTTAAGCCATGTAACTTCAGATGAACTAAATGAAATGCAATCAAAATGCACACTTTTAATATGCAATAATAATTACTATTATAATAATAATATATAGGATGGGGTCACAATTACACCTTGTGTAACTTATAAAATATATAGGATGGGGTCACAATTACACCTTGTGTAACTTATAAAAATGTTACATCGCTTTGACATATCCACCGTTTGATTACATTTTCTTATTCCCTTCATGCTTACAAAATTTCAAGATAATCAAAGATCAATAACCATCCTATCCATAAAATGTTTAAATTTCACGTTTTTTATATTTTAAAATTATACATAAAACATAAGTTTTCGAATAGTAAATTATACTTGAAAGATAAGCCCCCAAGGGCATAATAAAAATCCTAATAAACCCGATAACTTGGAACTGAAATCCCGACTATAAGCCTTCTAACACCTAGCAATAGACTATCTATCTTTTATAAATAAATAAAACACCTACTAATAGACAATCAGAACAAACATCACCGCAAGATGGAGGAATAAACAAACAAAAACAATATACAGGTGCTCGTAAACCCTATAACATGGACCTGAAATCCCAACTATAAACCCTAGCAATAGCCAATCAGAAACATCACCTGCAGATGGAGGAATAAACAAACAAGAACAACATACATGTCTGATTTACTTTATATTTGTAACTCAATTTGTTCAATATCAAATTCCAGTCAACTTAAAAATATGGTAAAGAACCTCAGAAACACAGATTCTTCCTTGGTTCTGACGTTCAAGGTTGGCTTTTATGTAGCAAGTATAGATCACCATTTAATTTATCCGTATTCCCCAAGTCCCATCCCATAGTTCTTCCTAAAGATTAGCACCTCTCTTATGTACAAACATAGCAGACTGACTTTGCTCTCATGATTAGGTCAAGAAGACCAATACAAACAGGATGATGAAAAGAACCACCAAAAACAATATCATCATCATCTGGCCCTTGATACCAGCCTTCTTCATGACCATAGCCACCTTTTTCTGCAAGAAGAAGTAAAAATGAGCTCATTCACCTCTTATTGTATCAGTAGTACAATCAAATCTTTTAATCATCCAGATTCATAAAGGTTCACCTGAACAAAATCAAGACGATTTGATGTACTGTCCATTTCCATGCCCAAATCATCTAAAATCTTCTCCTGAAGCACCAAAAAATTCACATTTTAGGATAACAAATCAGCAACAATGACCATTTAAGTGTTTAACAGAAAAAATTAATATATATAAATTTAACAGATTGTTACTCATGCATCAAAATGCTTCTAGAAAAACATGCACCATTAAGTTATGCATAACTTTTTGGTAGTGGACTGGATTTGTGGTAGAGGCATCACAAAGAAATGCAAGCTATCAAATCCTTACCTGCCCAAGGAGCTCTTCGTGTATGGTAAGCCCAACACCTCCAATTCTTACCAAACTTGAAGTAAGCTCGTCTAACTCCTCATCCTGTTGCCTACAAGCACCAATGACAACCATACTTAAACAAAATGAAGGATTTGTAAGGACAAAATTGCATGTTCCTAAAAATAATGCAAATTGACACTGATGTTTCTGATATAACAGGTCACATCTCGTTCTGTCTTTTCTAGTCAGAACAGCTTCTTTTTTTTTTTTTTTGGGGGGGGGGGGGGGGGTTGGGGGCAGGCAAGGGGAATAAACTATGATAGGGCGGCACATCAACAAAATTGATGGAGCATCACCCATTTTTACATACAATGGTCGATCTTTGTAAAAATTTAGGTAATTCAATAGATTTAGGAAAATAATAAAAGTGATGATAAAGTGAAAACTTTTTTTTTTGATAAGTAATAATTTCATTAAAATAAAACCACCCGAGTACACAAAGTGTGTACAGCAGGTATCAATTACAAAGAGAAACAGCAAGAGCTGAGCATTTCATGAACAGAAAGAAAGTGGTAGATGATAAAGTGAAAACTATAATTTGAATACTTTTTTCCTCTCAATATAAGAAGCAATAACACTACTTTATAAGAAGCATCTGTCTATCTGATTCTGATGCTATAAAGTCATCATCCTGGGCAGTGTACTGATTGGAGCTATCTGTCTGATGAGAATTTGGCACCCTCATTAGTTCTCTACGCATCCCATTCACACTAGTAATGCCAGTGCCATTCAACTCCTTTCCAGCGTCCACTGCTTTCTTTACAGCACTCACCTAATGAAGTATTGCAATCATTTAGGAGACCCACAGAACAAATACAAATCATAGGTGCACCAAGTTATATGATGTCCAAAAATATATGACAGAATCAAAACTATACTACAGGATAAATTTTTTGATAAACATCATTAATTGAGCGAACAAAGACTCACAACGTGATACACTGTTCAAGACTAACAAATTTGAAATGATTTTTAGGCTTAGAAAGTGATACACACACAAAAAGGAGATAACAGCTCACCATGCAATGTTCTGTCTAATATACAACATAATTTGAACTACACTTTGGCTAATCATGGTAAGTACACTACAAATTTTGTTAAGCCATCATTGCAAATGATGAAGTTCACTTGTTGTGGCTGAAACTTTTTAATATGATACAGTTGCACAAAAAAAAAATACCTGAGTGCGAGCAGTGCTGGTCCATCTCCTTCGTTTTTCAACCTCCACTTCATCAATGCCATACCAGGCAGGATCTCTAGCTGCTACAGAAATCGCTTTGTCCAATTCATCCACCTTCCTATCAAGAAAGCAGGACTTCAGCAGTTGCAGACTGAGGTAAATTGTGTAACAAAGACCAAAAGTCATATAAAAATCTTTATTTCTATCAATTTAGCCTATATAATAATCTTAGATTGTCAAGTTGCACAAGTAAAGGTAAGATGAGAGTGAATTGAATTAGTAGATTTATTCACACCCACATCACCTTCTCGCTGACTCTTTACATATTCAATAGCACAATGGAAACCCAAGATTGATCTCAAAACACTGCAATAGAAAAAAATAAATTAAAAAAATGAATTTGTACCTGCCACTCAATGCTCTCACAAGCAGCAAGCAACTCCTTTCTGAGATTTACTTGCTCTCCAGTATTGGAAGGACTACGCTCCCATTGGTGAAAAGTTGATTGCAACTTATCAATCTAACAAGAAAGGTAACCAATCGTAACTCGTAAGACAATCAATATATCCTTCTCTTAAACACAATACTACCAAAACAAATTAAAACACTAATCCCCAATACCAAAAGGGTTTGTAAACGAAGGACGCCGCAATTTCAATTATTCCAAATGAATCAAGTAAACATAAGTCAGCTCAACAAGTCTACACTAGAAATCATAAATGTGCCACAGTTATATATAGTTATGATCATCTCTATAAGACCCAGTTCCTTAATCCAAAAATAACCAATTCAATAGCTATTTATTTGTCAATATTAGCAGCTAGGAAGCACTAATAGCTACATTCGATACATATACAATGCGATACATCAATTCTTAAAAATTTAGGACAGGACAACGCATGAATACTATAACTAATTAAAGTAGTTTGTGAACAAAAACATACAGATTCTTGAATTTCTTCTTTGACAACATAGAATGGATCCTGGGCTGATGGCATCTTGTAATAAATCCTCTACACAACCACAAAACAAACTCTCATTGGTCAAAATACTTACACATTATAATAAGTTAAAATTCAACTGAATTTTGAGATTGATTAGCTATTAATCAATCAGATCTAAAATGAGAAATGGATTATTACAAAATTGGAATTGGACATCTATGTACACAATAAAGCGGTATGGATCTGAAACTACCAGATTTACAAGAACAAAACATTGAAAGAGAGTTGTACGTAGAGAGCTAGACAGACCTTGAATTGAAGTAAAGGCGTGATCTGTGTGAGACGTGGATGAAGCAATGAAGGGAATTTTCGGTTTCAGATTTCAGAGACGAAAGCTTTGTATTTTGTGTTGTGTGGACGAAGTAAGCGAACCCGCTATGTCCATTTTCAAATGGGCTCAGTCCAGGCCCGCCAAATTATGTTTTTTCTCCCTCTTAATTAAGTGGGCTGGGCTGGGATCCAAGAGGTTTGGGATGACTGTTTTGCATATGGGCCTAAGGCCTCCAAGATACAAATGGTTATCACTTATCACCAATGACCCAAATATGAACTAACTCGAACCCCTTAAAAAATGACTTACTAACCAGTGTCAAACTGTCTGGTTTCTTATAAGCAAAGTTCACATTCTCAGAAAGAAGATTTTGTTTTGAAGATAAATGATGCGAAGAAGAGGTCCTTTCTGTACAAGTGATTTTGTTGGGTAATAGCTACTCGAACCCAAGATGTCCGAGTTTACGGCTCGTCCTAGAGTTGATTGGCCACTCCACCAACTCCCTTGTGGTTATTGAACTTAGCTAATTGATGTAACTAAATGTACTTTATTTTTTACTTTATTTATTATTTTTTTAAATATGATAGTCTCTAAAAATAAGTGGACCGTGATTTGGGCTTTATGGCGCTCTACAACTTACGGGCTGTCCAATGTTCTGAACACCAAGTCCAACAGCCTTTGCAATTTGCAACTCCCTATTTTTTATTTTTTTATATAGATTAAGCATAGTGCGGCTTAGCTTATAAGCTTATTTGTTTATACAATTTTTTTGAAAATTGTAATTTTTCGAGTCAATTTGAATCACCCGAATAAGCACAGGCATACTGGGCCTATTGAGCTACTGTATATCACTGTTTAGTCCATATCAATCTGTTAATCATTTGGAATAGCAAAAACAAAGAATAAAAATGGGTGCAATAAATCTTCCAACTCAATTTGCTTCCTCTCATACACATGGGAACAGGGCAATATGCTTTGAACTTGTTCCCATTGCCAGAGGCAACTTTGTGCAATTCTTTGTTCTAATAATTGAGCACATGCTCTCTCTCCCTCTCACAAACACATACATAAGAAATTCTTCTTCTAATACATGAATGGCTAATAGCATGTGCCTATACAGCTCACACTTCCAAGTAGTAGGGTCAATGTCCCAAAAAATGTTTCTGCCTTTTCGAATCAAGGACCTCCAGTGGGGGACCTGAAACCCCTTTTCAAATACTTGCATGACTTCTAGGGTAGGGAAAAGACACCACATCCCACAACTAATATATACTTATATAGGTGCTCCTTTAAGGATTTGGATGGTTGGGAATTGTGATCATTGTCAATATTTTGTTCAGTGCTCATGTGAGTAGTATTATCCATGCAAACACGCTAAAGGGGACCTTTATTATGTCTCTCCCTTTTAGTATAATATATATGGATGGCCCCAGTATTGTACAACTGGGGGCCTAGCATATATGATTGGATTCCAGCCCAAAAAATTGACACTTTGGTAATTCCGGTAAGGGTGCTAAGTGCTAACACACCTTAGGTGTGATTTTATCTGGTGGTCCATGTTCCTTATTAACTTATCTGTTTCTTGGAGAAAAATTATTGGGTGATCCTGCTTTTTGGCACTTTTGAAAAAATCTAATGGCAAGAGTAATTGAGTAATTTTTAACATTCAGAATTTGTGCTACATAGTGAAAAGCATACACATTTTCATGCACATGCACATGCACAACGTCAAGCAAGGTCATAACTTGGGGCCAGAATGGAAACAGAAATTCATCATGAACTCAGGCCCAAGCCTACCCTGTGAGAGAAATCCAATTGATTCTCTATCAACAAACGGATAGCTCAAGCAGAAACAATATGGGAATAAATAGTGGCATGTAGTTCAAATCAAAGAATAACATATTTAATTTGAACATGAACCTAATATAAATAAATTAGTAGTATCACTAGTATGTAGTTCAAATCAACTCATTTTGAGAAGGAAAAAAAAAAAAAAATCATTATCATTCTCGCTCCAATAATGCATCAAGATTGAAGGGACGCCAATCTTCTAAGCTATCCACTAATAGTGGATTGATGGCCTTGTACATCTGGAGTCTGGACCAGAAAGGGAATGTCACGAATTGTTAAAACTTAAAAGCCTTACCTTTTGGAGAATGGGTTATGGGTGTTTTGGAGAGCTGGGCATTTGGGTCATTCAAGGAGAACTTTATATGCAAAATTTGGACGAGTAACAACGTTTATTTTTACGTCTTCGATCCTTCAGGGTTGACCTCGATCCATCTTCGTACTATAAAAACAGATTTACTGATAAAAAGTAAAGTCAATGTACCAACTCCAAATTCTATATAGATGAATGTCCATGCAAATCTCAAATTAATTAATACTCTTGACTTAGTCCTAGAGGAAAGAAAACTAACACAACAAATAAATAAATAAATATAAAAACAAGATTTACTGATAAAAAGTAAAGTCAATGTACCAACTCCAAATTCTATACAGATGAATGTCCATGCAAATTTCAAATTAATTAATACTCTTGACTTAGTCCTAGAGGAAAGAAAATCAACACAATAAATAAATAAATAAATTTTTTTTTTTTTGGCTCTCGACTTTTGCAGATCTCATGTTTTCATTGAATATATCAATACTCTTGTTATAAAATACTTATGTTCGTTCATTTAACAAATAAGCTAAGCTAAAGCCTAAGTTTATGCTTGACTATTAAACAAGTCGAGCTCAACCCATAGGAATGTGTTTGTGAACAAGTTCATGAATATAAGATTCAATTTAAGTATATACAATATTATATATAAAAATATACTAATATAAATTTGAGATTGGATTGTGTAAGTTTCTTAATAAGTTCACAAAATATCAAATTATTATTAGTAAATTTTGATAATATCAATAGTCTATTTTATAATAAAATGATATATAATTTTTCAACAATATTAGGTTGGTGAATCTAATTTTATAAGTTCATAAATGTAAATCATTCTATCTGATTAACTTAAATAATATAATTTCAACTATAATTTAGTTAATTAATTATTAACACAAATTTGTTAAAGAGTAAAAAAAATTACTCGTAGTGTTTCTATATATAGGAAAATAATAAGTTAATTAAGTAACTTATAAATTAGCTTGGGTTTGTTCTACAAGAAAATAAACCAAACTTTAACAAGTAAGCTATTATTCAACTCAAATTCAAAATAAAATTAAATGGAAAATCTTGAACTTTTAATACTCCATCTTCAAAATTTGTTGCAACCCAAATTCTACCAAACTCCAAAAAATAAAATAAAAAATCATGCTTTCCAACCATAACAAAATCAATTTATAGAATTTAAAACCCACCCCAATTAGAGCCATAAAAAAATATACTAAAGCAATCCTGAACCATCTAAAGTTTGATCACACTCTTTGTACCCTACAAACTTTAAAGAATTTGAAATCTTTTGGGTTCTTCCAATGGGTAGCGCTGCATGACTTGACGCAAGGTCTTTTTTTGCTCCTCCAAAGTCTGCAAAAGGCCAAGGGTGCATAATTGATGCACAAGATGACCTCTTGATGTTTAGCAAGAAAAATAAAAAAGATGACCCCTTGATAATGATAACTCAAATCTAAACTCCAAATTAACAAAGCTTCATGATTTAAGCCATGATGAAACTATTCTCCAACCACACTTTGTTGCTTTTTGATTTGCCAACATAAAGCAATAATCAACACTGAATTATGACTTGGTTTTGGACCAGTTAATTAGAAAATGAAAGGTGGGACCATTTAAAAAAATGATTACGTAAGACCCATTTGTAACCTCAGGTTCAATTTAAGTATCTAATTAGCAAGAATGACCTGTTCTATGTGAGGTTGAAAATTGAGGTTCGGTTCGGTTCAGTTGTATTTTAACAAAAATAGTATTTAAAAACTGTTTTCAGAAAATAAAAGGAAAACTTTCAAATAATGTTTTGATTTATTTGAAAATAGGCTTTCTTGAAGAGTTTTATTTTTAACCCTTTTTTTATTTAATTTTTTTTAATACGGCCTACCCCAAAAGAAATCTTAAAAAAAAAAAAGTTTTAAAAGGGACTCTTTTTTTTCTTCTTCTAATTTTCCTTCTCTTCATTTTAACTTTAATTTTTTTGTTCCAAGCCAATATCCAATAGTTTATGAGCTCTTTTTATCTTCTTGATGATTGTAATGTTATTGGTCTCTTCTTTGTCTGGCAAAACTTTTCCCTCAAACATACCTTTGAGAATCTTTAGGGCCATTAAAATGACCAAATAATCCATAAGACCTGGTCAAGCCCAATCGATGAGTATTATTATATAGTTCACTGTCTTCACGCGCACGATGGGAATAGAACTCTGCATTCATTTTCAGCTTGCTGCTATTCCTTAATGAACAAGGCAAAGAGACAATTTGCTGAGAAATTACTCGAAATTATTATGGCCCCCACCCCACTGTGATAGCTATTCTGGTACGTGTCTGATTACATACCATTCCACCAAATAAATCGCAAGCCGAATTCTCACGCATTCCACTCATCAGTGACAGATAACCTTACTCAGAATGCATTCAAATATGATGTGGTTGTGCCTGCTCATGGAAGTAACCTGATTATGATTGCTCATGTGACCAAATCCTCAAAAAATAAAAAAGAATTAGAGTAATGCTATTTGGATAACAATTGAGTTTATAAATTTATATTAATTATTAATTGAATCAATTACTATATCACTTTATTATCTATCATTCATAATTTAACAATTTGATAATTATGAAATATTTTGTGAAATTTATTATGTCTCCTACTTATTGTTTAGAACCGTCCTCAAATGACATCATTTTTTAGATAAGATTATTCAACCTAGATTTAATTTTCCAGGGCGACAATCAGATAAAGGACCACTTTTGAGCTGTTATGATTTTGGCATATAACAAACACTAATTAATATATGTACGTAGAGTTAAGGCTGGTTGTTCATACTTCATTGTTACGGTTGTTGTATAAATAATTACATAAGGGAGCATTTTTTTGGACAAATTACAAAGATGAATTGAGGTGAAAATTAAAGGTTACGGATTAAGACCCTCTTAAATTTGCTAGGATAACTCTATCATGAAATTAATAAAATCATATCAAGTCATTTTGAATTGAGTATATTGGATTTTATAATGCCATCAACTTAAAACACAATTTAATTATTACACTTCCCTCTTCCGGCAACAGTTTTATTATGACTTATCGATAGCTGGATTTACAACTTGGGTCTGTGCAATTATGTGGTCCACTTGTATTTGAGTTCAATTCAACCATCACTAAATTAAATTGCTTTCCATTTTAATATGCCCCATCCCATATTATACTGTGCAAATATCAATCAGTTCAACTGCAATAAATCCTAACTATAAGGTAAAACGAATCATATATTTTTGCCTAACTTTCATAATTGACATTTTTAACGTGCCCCCTTTTTCACTCAAAAAAAAAAAATCCTCTAGCTGTCTGGCCACGTTGTCAAACTTTTGTCACCTTATATTCTATTCCAACTTTGCCCAAATCTTCAACTAATTGTGTCTTCAACAATTAAGACCACTATTAATATCTACGACTCCCCAACAAACAATTCAGTAACGTTGCTATACTTTTGCTTCGAAGAATCTAAACGCTGCATCAAATGCAATTTACGGTCTTCAACTACTTTAACAAAGCTGGAAGCTATAGTGTTAGACACCTCCTTATATAATATTCCTTTTCGTTAATAAGTCACAGATGCTGATCATGATGCTACAGTTACATTGATTCAATCGTTGTTAATTTTAAGACAACCTTATCGGATAATACAAGTAAGTAGTAACCACTCAATTGTTTTAACCAAAAATAATGTGAAAACAAAAAGGGTGTTTTGGTCATTGAACTCGTCAAAATTCTGACAAGGACTAGACCAAGCATAGAAAACCGAGACCTTCGCCGCGGTCCATTCTGCTCCATCACCATGTGAATCCCTGAAACCCCACTCTCTGTGTCTCTCGAGCCTGAACAGTAAATATGGATTTGTTTATTCTATCTAGTATTGAAGCACCAGAACTGAACCAAACTCAACAAAGAAACTGAAAAGATATACAAACAAATTCGGTCCAAACATTTTTTTATATTTTCGTTGCAAAAACGAAGTGCCAACAAACTCGTATCTTCTTCAATCACTCTTCCTTAGTCTCCACTTCATCGCAGACCAAGAACCGAAAGCCCTATCTCAACCACTCAATACCCATAGGTATCTTCTTTGGTTTTTAAATGAGATGGCGGAGCCGAAGCTACCCTCAAAGAAGAGGGGGTTCTATGTGAGGATGAGGCTTTTGCATAGCAAAAATGGTAGAAACCCAGAAAAGAGCTTCTTTTTCAGATACTACAAATGGGTTCTCTGGCTTTCTCTATCCCTTTATCTCTTCAGCTCATATTTCATCACCAATAATAATCCAAACAACAAACCCACCTCTCTAACCAAAACCCATGTCTCAAACTCCAAATCCAACCTCGCTTCTCGCGCTCTCTTTGAGTCCACCAACGCTTCTCTTCAACAATCCATACTCGATCAAGGTTCAAACTTTTTCCTCTCACCTTCTCGCTCTAGATTTTCAATCTTTTTTGCCCAATCAAAAAGTTTACTTTTTTTTTTTTTTTGTCTTTTCGTCAACAGGGTTATTGAAGGACCTAAAGATTTTCGTGTACGATTTGCCACCGAATTACAACACGGACTGGCTCTCAAACCCGCGGTGTACCAAACACTTGTTTGCCTCCGAGGTTGCAATCCACAGAGCTTTGTTGAACAGCGATGTTCGGACTTTTGATCCTTATGAAGCCAATTTCTTCTTCGTACCCGTCTACGTGTCCTGCAACTTCAGCACCATCAATGGCTTCCCAGCCATTGGTCACGCCAGGTCTCTAATATCCTCGGCGATCAAACTCATCTCCTCCGAATACCCGTTTTGGAATCGGTCCCGGGGCTCCGACCACGTCTTCGTCGCCTCCCACGACTATGGAGCTTGCTTCCACGCCATGGTAATTTATTTCAAAATTCAAACCCAAAACCAAACCTTCAAATATGTGTTCGTTTGTTTTCTGTGTTCCTAAAACATGTCTTGTATTGGTTTTTTTGAAGGAACACGTGGCGATTGCTGATGGGATTCCTGAGTTCTTAAAGAACTCGATCATATTGCAAACTTTTGGTGTCAAATACAAGCACCCATGTCAGGAAGTTGAAAATGTGTTAATCCCACCTTATATTCCGCCGGAGAGTGTACGGACGACCCTAGAAAACTTTCCGGTGGATGGCCGGCGAGATATTTTCGTGTTCTTCAGGGGCAAAATGGAGGTCCACCCAAAGAACATCAGTGGCCGATTTTACAGCAAGTAATTGAATCATTATTTTCTCTAATCAAACTCGTAATCATGGTTTTTGTGTCCATTTTGAATTTTTTACTAAATTACCCTCACGTTTTCTAATTTGATTTTTGTGTCTTGGTTGACTATTGTTGTTTTTTAGGCGTGTGCGGACGGTGATTTGGCGGAAATTTAATAGTGACCGGAGGTTTTATCTCAAAAGGCAGAGGTTTGCCGGTTACCAGTCAGAAATTGTACGTTCTGTGTTTTGTTTGTGTCCTCTGGGGTGGGCCCCATGGAGTCCGAGGCTAGTTGAATCCGTTGCGTTGGGATGTGTGCCGGTAATAATAGCTGATGGCATCCGGTTGCCCTTTTCCTCTGCCGTTAATTGGGCGGAGATATCACTTACGGTGGCGGAAAGGGACGTTGAAAAGCTAGGAACTATTCTTGAACACGTGGCGGCGACCAACCTAAGCACCATCCAAAATAACCTGTGGGACATAAGGACCAGAATGGCCCTACTGTTCAACAATCAGGTCCAAGAAGGGGACGCCACGTGGCAGGTTTTACTAGCTCTGGCGCGGAAGATAGACAGGTCGTATAATAAGGATTCGAGGGTTCCAAACCAATTGGATTTTGACACGTGACATTGTTTTATTGGTGGCATTGGGGTGCCAGCTAATTGTGCGGCTTTTTGCATCGTGGATGCGGTTGCATGCAAAAATAATGGAGCACAGCTGGACTTGAGACTGTTCAATATATAAGGTGGTGGAATTTTATTACATCGGCTGGGGACCCCATTGGTTCAGAGATTTAAGATTTTGGAGGTTTTTGGGCTTGTCATTTGTGGATGAGTTGGTGAGTTTTGATTGGTTGGATGTGCGGTGCCTGCGGGAAATACAAATTATACTTTCTGTAAATGTGAGAATTTTGGATGAAAAAAATTAGGTATATATAATAATAGTAATATAGAAGGGAGAGCGGCCACACTAATTCATATCTTGTAATTTGTAAATATTATTCTGAATTTTTTATATACTTTATTCATGTAGAGAAACTGAATTGGTTAATACTCAATAAGGTGTGAGCATCTCACAAAAGAATAAAGGACATTTTTTACTATTTTTTTTTTTTTTTTTTGATAAAAAAAATTGGGTAGAGGGGGCGACCAGAGTGGCTTCTCTATCTGGACGTGACCATAGTAGCACCTTATTCGTTGGGTCCAGAGTGAACTGGTGAGTCATAGCTGTTATCTTAGCCCCACGAGGACACTAGTGGATCCGGAGTGGGGATTATGGGGTTTAATCCTAAGTGTTTTTTATTGCGGGATTCGAACTTAGGATCTCTACATCCCAAATTACTTGAGACTATACTTTTTACCGCTAAACCATCACCCTCGGTGATATTTTATACTACATTATTCATTGGTAATGGTAGGAAATTATTAAATTAATGCTATTAAATGCATTGTTTTTTGTTGTGGGACCAGTGAGTACCGTTCTGTATGTTATTGTTATTGTACTGTTCGGTATTCGAAAGAATTTTATGTCATAAAGTTTTTGTAAAGTGGTGTTGGGGCAGTGCTAGTTGGCTTATGCATTATAATAATACTTTTATCATGTAGTACTTGATAAAAAAAAGTGAGTTTTTTATTTCAAATATCGGGAAAGCTGGGGTAATGGGGTTTCCCTGTGATCTGAGTGAAGGCAGACAGAGTTAAAGGAGATAGCAGTGTGACAGCTAAGGTGTGTCAGAGCTTTAAATAGTTTCTAAATTGTTGTCGTAGGACGATAGTGGTGGTGTCAGTAATCCAGTGGTCACGGATGCGGCATCGAACGAAGGAAAACGAACCAAGCCTGCTCTGCTCACACAGTTTTTGAATTTCAGTCATCAGCAACTCTTTTCAAACGCTGAATTATTGTCTGTCCCAATGGTTTTTTTACATATTTGGAGCCCAATAGCACATTGTTTTATATGGGCAATAACTACATTACCTGACTTTAGTTTTTATTGATGTTTTCTAGTGACTTTGTTAGCATTGTCCTTTTGTTTCTACAAGAGGCCGTTACTCAACTAAAATTGCTCTATTATTAACAAGTTATTTTTATGAGCAAGCAAATAAAATGGTCCATATAATAGCCAGGTTGGGCAGAGCGATATTTTATAAGCATGAAGCATCACATTTTTGTTGGAAGAGCACAAGAAGCATGAAAATTTTGTTACCAAAGACCTTGAGAATGAGGGAACTCTTCCGTAGAAGAGTAAATAATTGGAAAAGCAGAATTAGTTGAATGTGATTTAGTCATCATATTTTTGTTGACGTGGTCACCGCGATGACTATTAAAAGGTAGGGAATAAGCCTTAAAGCAGCTTTGAAGCTTGACCAATATATCTTGGGGAAAAGTTGATTTAGTTTAGTGGGTCTCCACAGAATTTCACAAACTATTTTGTTACGTTTTCATATGTTCTTGAAATAGCTTTCACATTTTTCAAAATCAGCAAGTGTATAAGTGAATAATAAAATAAAATAAAAAAGGAAAAAATAATTCCGACCTACCGGATTCGAACCAGTGACCTAAGGATCAGCTGTTATTTTCCAACTACAGTCCTCCGCTCTACCAACTGAGCTAAGGTCGGATTTGTTAATCTATGGACTACAATATTATAGATAATATATATGTATATTATTCAACGATTTCATCCAATTGCCCAAAGGTAGCACAGCTAGGACCAACAACATAGGAACTTATCAAAAAAAAAAAAAAAAAGGACCAACAACATAGGCTATAGGCAGTCAAAACGATTAGATGTCCTTTACCGTGTTTCAGAAGTAATGACCCACAAGCATAGTGAGGTTGAAATTAAGGCCCATCTACCGCCCAATAAATTGGGGCAACCGGTGATTTCAGTCTTTCACACTAACATTGGGCAGCATCCAATGTGACATTGATCATTGAATGACCTTTTTTTGCTTTCCTGGTTAGCTGCAAAGCAATGTTGTCAACAGAACAGCCTTGAAGGTGTTGATGAAACGTAAATACACACACCTAATGTGGGACTATGCATACACACATACGAGAGTCTAAAAATAGTTACTCTACAAATATCTTCACGAATACATATTAAGTAATCTCGGAATAAAATCATGTGGTACTCCATATCAATAATAATAAACTACCAAATACAAAACTTATTTTGTTTATAGTATCATTTTTAAGATTGTGATATATTTTTGTATTAAATGATTTATTTTTATTAGTGTGGTGTAATTTTCGTGTTGTTTATATGGTGACTACTGTATGACCCAAATACTAAAGTTGGTTTTTTCACTAAACCAATTAGATTTTCCTCCAAATCCCAAGAAGGTAATGTAGTGATAGGACGAACCATAATAAGCACTTAAGAAAATGTGAGTTGTGAGTTTTACACTCCATGTTAACGAATTCCTTTGGGGCCACTTTTAGAACAATTGGGCTTAGTAATTACTTGGTGCGTATGTGACGGAAAACTGCATGTGTCTATGAAATTAGTCACGACTAAACTTCAGATACTCATATTATCACACCAAAAAAAAATCCTTCCGGTGGAGAGGTTCATTTTTAACTTCACCTACGGCAATACTATCTACTTGTTGTGATGGTATTTATAGAAGCGAAAGCTTGTTTGATTCTTTGCCGATATTTGAAAGTCTATTCTTTCTTATTTATTTATTCATTTTTGTGTTAGAAGATGTTACATTTATAGTTATTAAAAAATTATGTTGCTCAAGTAACATGTGTATTTTATTGATTTTGTTATAGAAATATGCATTTTAATTGGAGGATTAGAGACTTGTGGTGTCATGATTGAAATTTTATATATTTTTTAATTATTCTAATTTTTTTTTTTTTTTATTAATTGTGTTTTACATTGAGAAATAGTAATATTTGTGGGCTTTTTAAATTGGAAAATTTGTGAAGCACGTTCTCCCAATAACCATAATGGGCTTGGTTGGCCGAAAACACTGCAGAGTTGCAGTTATAACTTGTAACTTAAGAACTGTTTTGGGCAAATTTCTAAGTTATAACACAAATAAGCTATAGTGGGCCTCAAAGTACAAGGAATATTGAAAATAATACTGACCCAGATAATCAAGACAAGTATTGGCCCAGACAAACTAATCATGGGCCATTATCGATGATTACTTAATATGAGATGTGGTGCACGACGCAACTAATTTGTCAAATGCAACTTAGAAGAAGAAGAAGAAGAAGAAGAAGAAGAAAAAAAAAAAAGTGCCTAAGCAAGGATAAGAAGAAGAAGCAGTTGGAGCATTTTTTAGTGCAATTTAGTAACTAGCATTGTATGTTATAACTTATGACTGCTTCATTTTGGATGTCAAGGATAGCTTATCACTATACCAGGGAATAATGGTCCCAAAGAGAGTTTGAATTTGAATTTTCATTATATTATATTTATGTTAAATTACAAATTTTACTCTTTTAACTTTGATATGTTTTTAATTCAGTCATTTAAGTTTCATTTTTTTTCCCAATCATTTAACTTTAATATATTTTTAATTTATCTTGTCTAATTCAATCAAATCTCATCATTAATTTTAGTATTTTTCACTTTTCAAAACAATATTGTTTTGATTGACTTAACAATGCGGATTGGATGGAATGACCAAATTTGAAATGAATGGAAAGTAAAACACTGAACTGAAGAAGAAGAAAAAATGAAAATTTAAGAACTTAATTGAAAACATGTCAAATTAGAGAGTGTCATTTGTAATTTACCCTATTTTCTATTACATTAAAGCAAATGAAACAAATATCTTATTGCATTCGTAAATCACCAAAAGAGATAGGAGATACCGGCTCCTCGATGGGAGTGTACAGTTTACCTTCCTAATTTCTAGACAGAATAAGACTTAAGATTTTTATCTAATGTTTAGGATTGGAGAGAGGACATATACTAAATATAAAGGGAAAGCATTAACCTATCATGGATGGTAGATCAAAACATTACACTATATATACTTCCCAAACCTAAACAACCAAAGGTGTACTAAGCCCACAAATAAATATAACCAAAAGTTGTAATTAGCATTTTAGATATATCTACTGAGTTTTATCCAATCCATTTTTGGAACATTGAAAATCCAATTAAAAACCTATTTAACCTAAAAATCCAATATTCTTGTGCTTGCTCCCTTACTAAAACGCTTTAAACCCATCTATGTTTCTTTATTTTCACATGTTGGATGGAATTTGGAAACATTGAAGTCATTATAATTAATTTTCACAGAAAACGGTACAGATTGCCTTGAGATAGAATAAAATATTTATAGTCATAAAAGGTTCATAATATTTTAATATAAGAATAAGAAAGTTGGAAGGCTAGATACGCTTAATCATAACTATTTACTTGGGCTTATCCTGACTAATCATGCTCTGCATGATTGATGGAATATTTGACTGTTTTTATTTGGCGTATTTACTCCCTTTTCTTGATTTTTTTTTTCCTTGAAGAAAAGTGGATATCAGTTGTTGATAGCTTCATCTGCTTTTCTGGAAAAGTAGCAAATGTCTATCTCTCTATCTCTCTTTTTGGGTAAGTGCAAATATCTAGCGCAAGAATGGTAAACACTGGATTTCGTCAAGATAAATTTCTGAGCATATTTTTGAGGATCTATTGGCTAGCGTATTTTCTTCTGGTCCGTGACCCTTGAAAGTCTGCTTTGGCAGCCATAAAAGTACTACTCTAGCTACTATATGATCATGACTCATATAGTGCCAATTTGAATTTTAAAGTTCTCTGGTTTTGACTATTAGTGGAACACTGTTTGCAAATTCTATCTCAATCGATATATGGTACAAAAAGGAAAAGATTCTTTCATTAATTTAACTAACATGTTGGAAAAGCTTCTCTAGCAAAACAATAAACAAGTTGAAAAACTATTAGTATTTATCAAGTAATTGGGTGTAACTTTTTTTTTTTTTTTTTTTTTTTTTTTGCCATTTCCTTTCTCTGACATGCAAAAAATCTAGTGCTCACTTGATTATTTACTATGAATATTGCCATGGACCACTAGAAACCTTCATAGTCATCACCCAGTAATAATCCTTCTACTGATTGGATGAGGAATTGGACAAACTAATGTTCTGATGATTCACAGGTTTCAGATTGAAATTCTAGGGAGGAAAAAGAACACTTTGAGTTAGGGGTAGATATTATCTAGTCCCGTGCCATGTATGATGGACAACCTATATTTTTGGACTATACTGTAAAGGACGAATCCTAAAGATACGCTATGTCCTATGGCTTATAGTGCATGACATTTCAAGTCTTTCGATTCACGCGGTGCTTTGGTTTTCTTCTCGTGAAAACACACAAACCGAGCATCCCGTGTGATCCAGTGTTACTGTGTATCCAGAATCAATGTCTCACAATGGAGTTTGGTATAATTTATTACAAAAAAAAACACTTTCAAACTAACGTGACAATAGATATAAGGACCATGTTAGGGATAGTATAAATTATTGTATCTTTTAAATATATAAAGAAAAAATATCATCAATTACATTTATTACCAAGTCAGTTTGTAAATATTTTGTAATAAAATTGTCATTATTTTTAACATTTTCTTAAATATAATTGATGCTACATCAATAACATAATTAAATAAAATTTATATTACTTTCTTGTTTTATGTTTTAAAAGTTGCCACACTAAAACTCGATCCATTATAAATTATGTGAACAAATTGTAGACAAACTAGAACTTTTTCAAAGTTGAACTTTAGTTTTTATTTTTAAGATTGATTCAGAATCAGACTAAGTTAGATCTATGATTTGCCAAACATAGAGTTTTCTTCCAAGTATATGTTTACTCCTTACTATAGCATTGCAATTAGTGAGATACGGAAACTGCAATCAGGTAGTGAGCATGCAAGAGGAGTAATACTTACCTGAATGTTGAGATTGAAATTTTACCCTATTAGAACATGTTATCACATATTATATAAAGAACCAAAGAAGGTATATACCATAAGAGGAGGCAGATATAAATGTTGCTACTTCTAGGTGGGCTTAAGAAGAGGAATAGAGGAGGATGTTGTCGGCGGATGGATTTTGCGTAGTAGGACTCGAATTTTTTTAGTTGGGCCAAGCCTTAGAAAGGAAACAGATAAAAAAATTGTCCTATAGCTTTTATTCAACTGATATTTCAGACTAGATTCATGAATTACTATGTGAAGTTAAAATTTACAAATATTATAAAATAAGGAATTTCCACAAATATCAGTTATGAATTTTGAGGCAAGTGTCAATTTAGCTTTTAGATTTTTTATTTGAACAATTAATTAATCCCTGGATATGCCTACTCAATCAAGCTTTCCACTAATCTTCTCCCTTAAAATAATTGATACTCACGTGATCCAAGAATGATATGCCTATTCAATCTCTCTTTTTGTGTTGTAATTTGAAACCTACCCCGATATTTGTATGCCCTTTGTCACCTTATAGAGTTATAGTTCATGTCTAGGAATCCCTACGGTCCAATGTGAATTATGAAATGCTATTTGGATTGCTCACAGGTGGAACAAAGTATCATTTGGTGGTCCAATCTCGGTTCACATGTAAGCGACCAAATTCAATCAAAGGTAAAGACAGTCAAATTCACGAGCGAGCTACTCATTGCTCTAATAGTTTGCATGCAGTGACGGCAAACCAAATTCAAACAATCAAAGACCCAAAGACCCATCTCTTTCTTTTAAGTCAAACATATTCTATATTTCTTATAAAGCACTCAATTTATTCCAATTTCCAACAATAATTCAACAATACCACAACATAAGCAATAAGACACTGCAAATCTTGGGGGGTTTGGACGTTCAACTACTCTTGCACCTTTGTAGCAAGTGGGACCCATCTCAAGACCCCCCCAAATTACAAAACAAGCTGTTCACAACATAAATTAATAACTGTGTGTTCACAAATATTGTAACATACTTTTAAAAATAATTAATTTAGTCACACCCTAACACTCAGGTATTAAGGTGTGGTCTCTCTTTGGATCCTGACAATAGTTGTAAACCAAATAATTCCTCTGGACCCATTCCATGGCCGAGCTCTGCTGTCCACTTAGGCCACTTGAGCTAGACGGCGAGGCGGAGGGTGGGCGGCACGAGGAGGGCGCATCGGCAGTGCAACCACCTAGTTTGAAATTTGTGTACTTACCGACGAAGGGTTGGTACTGATAGTCAGCTTTGTATTTTCCATCCTCAGTTGCCCAAGATGAAGCATCCCAAATTGACCCGTAGACATTCATTGGTCTTAATGGAAATGTGGCATCGCTTTTTCTTGGATACCTCCTTATTGGCACATCATCCACTAGGAAACTGTACATTATAGAGACAAATTCATGAAAGTAGAAAACAAAAGATAAAGCTAAAGTTATTATCAAATTAATTCACAATCACTGTGAATTGTGTCACTTCAATAACATAATAAATAAATATCTTAATTACTTTTTTTTGGATAACGCATTAATTTGTAAGACTTATGTGACAATGATTGTCATTGGAGTCACTTCAATAACATAATAAATAAATATCTTAATTACTTTTTTTTTTTTTTGTGTTGATACGCATCAATTTGTAAGACTTATGTAATAAAATTTGTAATATTGTTATGCAAACAACAAGATGAATACATACATGTCATAACATTCATTTAAGACACATGCATACAAAAAAATGGGAATGTACTTCCTTAGCATCAGGATGGGGATAAAAAAGCAAACGAAGAGATAAGAAACCGAGATATTTAGTTATGCATGTAGACAAATCCATAAAGCATTTGAGCATGTTAGAAACTTTTAGAAAGCAAAATTTGTTACAATTCTTCCACAAAGAATAAAAATGCTACTAATTAATTACATTATCTCACTGGGATTCCACAGTATAGCATAGTTGTGGTAATCTTGTGTTGGATCAAACCAGAGATGAAATCTCATTTCTCTTCCAATAATATTTCCATCCCCACTTCCTCTTACATATACATTCGTCTGCAAAGTATATGGCTTATCAGGTGTAGTTCCAAGGAATTCAATGTCGATTTCATCATGGTTCCCCGGGTGTTCTTCGTTGTTCGAAAGCTATCATTTCCCAATTAAGGAAAAAGTTAATAAAAAGATCGTACCTAGTACACAAAAATCCTACTTTTATAGATAATTAATCTTAGAAACTTAAAATAATGTAATGCTCACATAGAATGATGTAATGACTCCTGCAGTGTAACCAGGATGGAGCTTGATGGCTGCACCAAAATACCCGGATCGATATGGATGTGACGACACGAACCCGCTTCCTAATATACAAAAAAAAAATTAGAAGGTAAGCTTATATAATTGAGACAATAAACAAGCATGGATAAAGAACAAATGAGACATAAAGTGAGGACTAATTTTAAGACCTGAGGAATTATCAAGCCAGATTGTTAATGTGTCCTGGTCTAATTTCTGATGCTGAGGACCCCATCGGTTTCTATAGCCTTGATCAAAGGTTATGGAATTAAATTGGGAACTTGGGGAGTAGCCAGGTGAGGGTGGACCCTGAGCACTGATTGAAGTAATCATCAAAGATAGAATAAGATACAAAAGAGGAGCCATGAAGAGGAAGATGGAATGAGATGGCATTGTTGTAGCAAATATTGGAGTCACTCTGCTTAAATGCAGGGGTGTGACAGTGAATTGGAAGTAGGTGGTGTATATGGAAGAGTATGGCCTTTGCAGTTGGTATAAATAGAGAAATTATAGGTCCCACGATGCAGGTAAGGTGATAAGTTAGTTAATGGGGGAGTTATACATGTCACATGTGGACAAAGTGTGTATACAGTTAGTGATGAAAATGGGGCAAATTTGTTCAACTAGTTGCATGTGTTTTTTTCACTTTTTTATTCCTTCAAGTGAGAAAACTTTCTTCTTTTGAGAAAACTTGTTAGCTATGGTTGCCCACTTGGGAAAGCAAAGATGAAGATATTAGAGGAGAGGGATTAGTGGGTATCTTTTTCATGACACTGATTTTTTTTTTTTTTTTGATAAGTATTCATGACACTGATTTGATTAAGCCTTATCATATCAAATCATAACCGTTATAAAACAAAACATGGACATGGGAAAGTCATACTCATTTATCTCCATGCTTTTGTTATTATTTTTTGGCCAAATTTTAATCCTCAAGCTTTCAAAACATAAAATTGTATCAGTGGGTTAAAATTTTCCTCTAATTGAGAAGCGAGGACCAAATGCTCTTTGTTATGAAATTTAGCATATAGACATGAGTTGTGGCTTATAAGGACCTATAATTTCTTGTGTTTGGAAGCTCCTCTCATGGATTTCGGTTAATATTACAATCAGATTCAGAATTACTTCTAGTCATGTCATCTCATTGTCAGCGTGAAAGGGAACCCATCAAATGTATGTAGTCTTTTGTTCATGCAGTTTTCATAATTTATGGATCATCTAAATGATTCAAAAATGAATTATTTGGATGAGATGGCGGATAAGAATCATAAGATCCTTGTTAGATAAAGCTGAATATTTTAAGTTCCAAATTATGTGTATTTAATATTTGGTGGGGGCCTTTCAAAGATAAATTTATTCGATTTTGTAAAGTTGTAGTAGACAAAGTTTTTCTTCAATTGGTTAAGAGCAACTCCAACAGTCTCTTTATTTTTTTCTCCACAAGTGGAGATAAAAGTCACTCTCTACCTATTTAACTAGTCTCAACTCCAGCAGACTCTTTATTTATTTCTCCACATTACTTTTATATTATTTTTTTATCTCTCCAAAATTAATAGAATTATTATTTTTTCTCACACCAACCATCACCTACACAGTCACCACCACAACAACCACCACCACACACAATCACCACCACAACTCCAACTCCGACAACCATATCAAACCTACACAAACCCAACTCCACAATTTCCACACAAAAAATCACAGAAATAATCCCCAAAAATTCCACAGCAACCCAAAAATTCCCTTTGGCGAGATCGGAGGTCCACCATGGGCCGAGATTGGCGCTCCACCCAGGAATGGGTACCAGTTGGGTTTTGTGAAATGGCCAAGAAATGGGTTTGTGGAGATGAGTTTTTTTTAGAGTGAGAGAGATGGAGATGGAGATGGGATGGAGAGTTGAGGAACGGGTTGGGAGAGGAAGCAGAGAAGCTGCCGAGAGGATTTTTTCAGAGGAGAGAGGAGAGAGCTGGAGAAAAAAGCGCAAAATGAGGGAAAGGGTAAAAAGAAATAATAAACAATAAGCTTGATAACGTTTTTTAAGTGAATGAAGAGCTATAGTAGCTCTTCCTTAGCATTTAGAAAATATGAAGAGCAAATAGAGAGGCTATTAGAGCATCATTTTTGTAGTTTGGCTCTCCATATTCCCAATAGAGAGCCTAATGGAGAGCCTGTTGGAGCTGCTCTAAGAAGGCTTTTAATGAAAATATATTTTCTACTTTTATTAAGTTTGTTCCAAGTGGATTAGCAAAAGGTAAGTGGATTTGGGGGTTTATACTTTATGCACTTGGGTAACACTTCAAGTACCCAAGCGGAGCTATGGACAGTGAGAAAGGATCTTTTCTAAGGCATAGAGTATGGGATATAAGAACATCATCCTCGAAATTGACTCCCTAATAATAGTAAAAATGGTTACTACTAATATGAAATGTTTGCCTCTGATGTTCACCCTTGTTTTTTATTGCAGCGAATTGTTGAAACGTTCATGGCGGGTGATTCTACAGCTCATCTTCTGTGAGGGAAGCATATGTGCAAACTTTCTGATAAATAAAGAAAGATCTCATAGAGAAAGTCTGACTACCTATGATATATGTCCATCGTTTTTATACCAATCTTTAGTTTGAGACATGAGAGGTATGAACACTACTAGTCTCATCTCCTACTTCCAAAATGCTTATAATGCCAATGGTTTTGTACAATAAAATAATTTTATTTTAAGTAATAATATTATTTTTTTATATAAAATTAAAAAAATAAAAATAAAAATTGTTTCAAGCCGCCTCTATCAAGTAAATGACTTTAGTGTGTATAAAAAAAGAAAAAAAAAGTAAAGTAAATGACTTTAGATTATTAAGTAGAAGCGAATTTGAGTTTGCTCTTATCTAGAACAGCTAGAAAAAACTGATTCAGACCTTTTAAATGCATTTATAGTGTCTGCGTATATCATTCTTGAACCTGACTTCTACAAATCTTTTTATTGAGCATGTTTCACTTTATTGCCACTTTCATGTGTTTCTCTTTATCCATGCGTATGTGTAGTGGTAGAGTCAGAATTTTTCTTTAAAGGAGAACCAAGATTATATATTGACGTATAACAAATGCTTGTTGATTAGTGATTATCGATAATAAAGTCATGACAAGGTATTGACATATAACAAATACTTGTTGATTAGTGATACAAAAGTGACAAGGCGTCACGTTATAAGCCGACCTACCCTAATGGATGTGTCTCACATAAGTTTGAAATTGGTGACCATTGCTTCATATGGATAAATTAGTTTAAAATTTATGAATTGATAAGCCATAAATTATTATGAATAAATAAAATATGAACCGTTAGCTTTGAAAATAAAACAAAATAAAAAATGACACCGGTGGTTTGAGAAGATATCAATAATTCGAGAATAACATATACTTAAAGACATATTTAATTTAAAATATATAAATAAAATATGAAGAAACATTATCTTTAAATTATGAAAAGTTATTACAAATAGAGGAGGAAATGGATTAAAAAACAAACAATCAGAGGGGCAACCATATTTTTGTGAAGGCATATAAAGTATAAACAATAGCAAAAGCCATGTCTTTTAAGGGAGGGGCATATAAAGTATAAACAATAGCAAAAGCCATGTCTTTTAGGGGAGGCATTACAAAAAGAAAAAATATTAGTTCACACCATTCACATTATCACACCATTTAAGTGTGGACAAAATGTTCATATTCTTTGGATTGTGTGAAATAAGATGTATAAGCGGTGTGAATGTGAGACAATTATTATCCAAAAAAAAGAAAAAGCTAAGAGCATTTCCAAAGGAGATGTCAAAAAAGAATAAATAATTAATGTATGATGTGGCAAATTAAAGATTTAAATTTGACATCTTCAAAACTAGACACTCCGACCAATATTTCAATCTAAAATTTGAAATTTGACTAGTATTTGGGGATGTCAAATTTGACGTCTCTCCCACTATGATGCCAAATAATACGTCAAATTTAACATATCATTTTGGACACAATGAGGTGATTTTTTTTTTTTTTGGTTGCTGTTGGGTACGGTTAAGTGGATTCGGTTTTGGAGATGCTTTAAGCAGTGACTCTAGCTCCTATATGCTGCTGTCCACGTTAGGGGGGCTTTGGACTTCATAATGCGATTGAATTATTAGACTCTTGATAGCTTCAAAAGCTTGATTTCATGGTTTTTATTAGGATCAAGATAAAGTCAAAGCAGTTACCGAAATCTGGAGGGTAAGTTATGTGAATCCATATTTGTTCAACCTCCTTTGTACGTATAGGCAGATATTATTATTTCTTGTTAACAACTTATAAGTAGGTGACAACCTCTCTAGCTCACTGCTCACCTCTTCGTAGTGTTGAATTACTAGTTATTGTCAATTCTTTTCCGAGAAATAATTTAACGACAAAGTGGACCTACCGACAACTACAATTTCGAGCTTGACAAAAGCAGTTACTAAGAAAATATTAATGCTCATATCTTATTCAATGTAGGGAAACCTAATTAAATGCCTGACTTTTCTAGCAAATTAGCTCAAAATCAGTTAAAGGCGCATACAACCTGAAAATCCGGGTGAGATGCCATGTCTTGTTCGATGTCTGCTTCATGTTTTGGATTTTTAGTTGCTTAGAAGTATGCACATAAAATCATTATTGGAAGTTTGGAACCCAAGTTTTGTTGGGTTCAAATTTCAATACTAAGAGGGCTCAAAGAAGCAACATAAAATTATCTAACTCTGGATCTCATATTAAACACAAGATCAAGGTAAAAGGTAAGCTACTCTCATCCGAAGAGACCTGCTAAACAAGATACAAGCAACAAAGCCTACAACTAGTCAAACACAAACAAGACAACCAACTCACCAAAACCGTCCAGGTCAACGTTTAACTAGAAGTTTAGAACTATTTATTTTGAGTCATGAATTTAGTAGCGCCATGTATCTGAAAGTGCTGATTCAAATGTTAACACATGCATGCCATCAAAATTGACAAATTTCGTTGTCCTTGCAGACATTACCATGCGATGCAAATGAAACTCAAATTCTATTTGGATACATTATTTGTCCTTTGATATAGTTTCAATGTAACTTCAATAATTCTAACATATAAATCTATCTTTTCTATGCTTAATTTTTGTCTTAACGTTTCATTAATATTCCAGCATGGATGCAAGACTGCTAGCTTGTTGTCCCTCTTCCTTCTTGTTGCATTAGTGAATCAATGCAAGATTAATTTTCATATAGATACCAATTCAAAAATAACTTTGCTTGGTAGGTGGATAAAGCTCAAAGCACATTTATAGCTTCTTTTGTGGACCATAATTAACTAGAGATTAGCTAGACAAAAGGCCTCGTTGGGTTGTTGGTCGGTCATGTCCTACGTTATTGAATGTATGGGACATGTTGGCCGACAATTCAAGAAGCTCTCATCACGGTTATGTATCAGACTAACTTTGCGGCTATTGGACTTTGAAATCGGACAAACCCAGGCACAGAGAGACTACAATTGGAGCTTTACCATCCAATTAATGTCTGAAAAGTCCCATAGGCCATAGCCCCTGCATTGATAGGAAATGCTAGTGAAGATTTCAAGTGACAAAACGGTACATATTGGCTTCCACATTGTAAGAGCCAATTTTATTATTGCTCTATACTGTGATAGAATACATAGACCAGAGTCCAGACAGCTAGTGTCAGATTTGAGCTTTATTCCTAATTTTACTCCTTGCACAACTAGACTAGTCAAAACAAATATATAAATATTAATTCACACCACTTACACACCACTTGTGTACCTCAAGGTAGATATTAATGTTTACAATTTTTCAATGGTATAAAAAATTGATGTAATATAATAATATGTAATCTACATATAGAATACCTTGGAAATCTTAATGCCATAATGCCTTTCAAATCCTGAGCTTCGCTACCAATTGGCCCAACTCCAACGCCTACCACGAACTTGAATAATCTCGTGGCTGCTAAAATAATTTATAAAGGGGAAACTCCAACAAATGATTAACTTAATTCACTCTAATTTATGTCTAAGTTCCACCGATTTAAAAATATTTCAAATTTAATTGAACGTAATACAATTTATTTTATTGAAATTTATCATTAATTAACTCAAATATAATTATTATTTAAAAAAAAAAACTGTGTTTTCAATAAAATTACATAATAACTGAATTTTCATAACTTATTCAAAATTTATTGTATTACAATAACAAAAATTACTCCAAGAAGTAAAAACTAAGTATACACATAGGTCAACATCTAATGTGCTTCTTTATCAAACCATCTTTATTTGGTGAGTTTTGTCCTGAAGAGGGGGAAAGAACTCAAAGAAGACCCTTAGCTTCATCCTTTTGTCGATTGTGCTACTCGTAGAGTCGATTTATCAAAAAATTACCAGTTCTTGGATTATTATTATGCACTATATTATTCATCAAAAATTTTTTGTACTATCTTTTGAGTAAAAGATCTTGTTTGTTGGCAAGAAGCAATATATTATAAGCTATAATTAAAATGTCAAAATGATTGTACGGTCCTAGACAAATATCCAAGGGCCCATCATGATAACAATAATATAAACCTGATAGAGAATGATTTATAGTGCATTTTGGTTACCCCACTCTATATTGTAGCATGCTTTTCCACTTTAGATGTCGTATTAACGTGGTACATTAACTTTAAAGCTTGGCTTCGATCATTCATGCTTCATTCTCATGTCAAAAACATTACTTTCACGTTATCTTTTGAAAAGATTATATGACAAATACATTTTGGCAGATACCTGGGGATTCAAATTTATGAACGCAACGTCCTGACTGTTACATTCTAACTGCCGTCATGGCATGATTGAACCTTTTGATATCGTATACAAAATTAAATTTATACATTAATGATTTCAAAAATTTTACAGATCAATCGTTAATTCTTGATAGAATCAACCATTGAAACTTTTGATATCCTATACAAAATTCAATTTCAAAATTAATGATTTTAAAAGTTTATACTAATTTGAGTCCCACTTATCCCAAAAAATTAAGTTATTAGAAAATTGTAAATATAATGATTTTAACTATTATTCTAATAACATTAATCTCACGTGTGATCCATACTCCCTCTTAATAAGTGGGATCCAACACATATGATTTTTAACTTTTTAATTTAGAAGTAGTGTGAAGGCAGATATTCGAACTCGTGATTATATTTGATACCCATGATAAATTATCATTTATCTCAAAAGGTTCAATAATTAATAAGAGGATGAACCTCACAAGCAAGCAACCTGCTAGCAAGTGGGCTGACAAGCTATGCCTGTAATACGAATACCACATGTGTGTGGTTTGAGGAAGTTCTTTTTTTTTTTTTTTTTTTTTTTATGATACATTATAAGTGGTGAAGGGAAATTCCAATCTTATACATCTCCAATAGAGTATCAAGAAATATCATATGATACCTGAAAGTTATTGATACCTCGAGGAAATCCATAGTTATAATGATAAAATACAATACTCCAATGTACACAACTTAAATGAATAAAATTTTCCATTTGAAAAAAAAAAGAAGTAATAATGTACTCTCTCTTTTTTTACTAAATGAAAATAATTTACATACCTAATCATTTAACGATTAGAATATTCTAATAGTTTAGAGAGAAAAATTCCTTCCATAATATCATCATTGGATTAAATGGAAAACAAATCTACTGTGCCGACATGTGATGATTTCAAACATTCATTAAATATTCAAAGACAGATTTTCAAATTTCAACTGCAGGAGACCACGTATTTCTGCATGAGAGCCTTCTAGAGTGTCAAAAATGGTTTAATTGAAAATCCAAGCTACTGTGCTGACTGCATGTGCTGATGTCCAACACTATTCTAAACAAAATTCAAAGACTGATTTTCAACAGCATGAGACCACGTAGTTCTGCATGAGCCTTGCAAATTAATTAAAACTTCGTTAACATCTTCTTTTTCTTTGATAGTAATTTTTTTTTTTTTAAAGAATAAGAGTAAATGAAAGTCTTATAAACGTAAGCCTCAAAGCTGTCTCAAAAAACATACCTCGTAATCAGAACAACTTGGCTCATCCTGCCGACACTTTTGTATGCATTATGTAAAAATTGAAAGGAATAGTAGTAGTGCTTTGCGAAGTCTTTTTCCACATCAAAATAGAAAATTGAAATACTGTCTGACTACGTCAATTCCACAAGAAGGATATGATGGTTGAGCTTTTACTGGATTGGTGGAATACCTTTCCACTGTTTCAGACAAGAACGACATCACGGGTTGAGCTTTCATTGCACTAGTGGAATAAATGAACCCCAAGAGAAAATAATTAAGTAGGTTTAGGGATATGTGGTTATATTCTGAACCCTGAAGGAATGGACAATGCGCCTTAGGTCAAGATCTACCTCACTATCATACAGACGTGGATTTGGAAGAAACAAGTTTGGATTTTCAAAAAAATTAATCGATCAAAATCCTCCTTTTACTATTAAAAGAAAAACACATTGCTTCTCACATTGTAGTTTGCACCAAAGCGCTAAGAAATTTGTATTATTATTGCAGTTCATGATATATAAAACCTCGGCCTTAAAGAGACGAGCTCCATGGAATTGTATCAACGGAGGGAGGAACTGTAAGAGTAAGAAAGAAAAGAGGGAGTGAATGTATTCAACAAAAGAGACAAGATCCTTTTGGACCAATTTATTTAAAAAAAAAAAATCGTCGGATTAACTTAATCAATTAGAGATGTCAACTTAAAAAAAAAAATGTTATTTTCCCAAATATTTTCAAATAGTGCTATTTTGTTAAATATATTTTTTAAATGTATTATTTAGCAAAAATGGCCAAAAACCTCTCCAACATCCCCACATCCTATGTTTCTTTTTTGTTTTTTTGGTTAAATAATTTTTGGTCCTCGAAAAAGGGAATTGGAGATTCAAACTAGTGACATATGTTTCACGATGCTTAATTTCCAACTAATTTTCTAACATTTTGGGGTCACATCATATCCTATGTTACTACCCTCTCTTTCGTTTGTTTTCTCTTATTATTTTAAGATAAATTAGGTACTTCGATATGTGCTTCATACAACAAATTAAAATAAAACATGTGTATATTCAATCCTTCTATGTTCAAGAGTACTTCTGAGTTCCTTTCGGTATAAATAATTAGTGCATGGGTGATCAGACCATTTTATGGTGCACCTTATATATCTTATATTCTATGCTTGGAAGGATGATTAACTTTACAATACACTTGTGTTGTTAATTTGATGATGTGTTGCAATCTTTAAGATATATAGATACAGCTTTTAAAAGATCTATGACTCTTGGTGAATGGTTACAATCTTTGACAAAGATTACAATTGTTTGGAGGGATACAACTCCTCTCATGCATGATTGTGATATTTCATGAAGGGATGAATGTGCGTCTATAAATGACACTACCAAAAAGAAAAAGAAAAAGGTGAACTAGAGATCTGCAAAACTGTGAATTGGGCCAAGACGAACAAAAACTCTAATGGAATTGTTATTATTATTATTTTTAACTTTGATTTAATTTATAGTTGTTTTGCAACGCTTGGATGTTCTTTAGGACGATTTTGAATTGGGTAATATGTTGTGTGGTGGCGTCGCATGGTAATAATGGAGGTGTAGACAATAAATACCCCCATTTTGTAGCGACCTTTGGCTTAAGTTCTTGATCCCAATTTTATCATATATTTTAAGAATAGAAAAACCACTTGAAAAACCTAAAACAACCATTACTCAACTCGGTTAAGAAAGCAAGAATAATTGTTTTTAGAGGGTGTGAATATGCATTCACGCATGCTTTAGTGGGAGGATTTGAAGGCACTCACTCTATTTGTTGAATTGGGAATGCGTATACATTATTATAATACTAGCATAAGATTCCTAGCTCTATCATAATAGACAGAAAACCCACTGGTGCACTGTACGTGGGCTAACCATATGGGGAGAACAGTCTTGGGTTTTATGGGATCTTGCTTAGATATTGGGCTGCGTACTGATGAGGTTGAAATTGAATTCAACTCTGGGCTCTACTTAGTGGGGTTGTCAAGGCCCGGAGAGTGTGTGATTGTAGGCTTGTAGCATCTGCTTCGTCGGAATTTACCCACATCATTTCAGCTATTAAAGTTTATTGTCATTGGGCTACTACCTTTCCTTTTGATCCTTTATTAGGCCCGCCAAGGGAACCTACATAAGACTATTGCCTCCTCGATTAGAATCCCCTTGAGTTGAGGATAACTCAATCATTATTATGGATGATAGTATGATACATCATGATCTATTGATTATATTTATAAAAGATTATATTATAAATTACACTTTTTAACTTTAATGTGTTAAAATATCGTCCTTCCGTCCAATCCGTACCTTTAAGTCGACCAAAACAATATTGTTTTGAAAAAAGAAAAATACTAAAACCAATTACAGATTGAATGAAACTAAATTGAAAATAGATTAAAGTTAAAAAAACTAAATAAAAACAATGAAACTTAAAGAAGACAATGTAATTCAACTGTAAATTTATTTAAATAAAATTAAGAACACATTAAAAATGAGAGTGAAAGAAAAAATTAGCTCGCATAACTTGAACCAGTCAATTAAATACATCAAGCCAAAACTTTGAATTTTTTTAATCAAATTAGTAATAAAAATAAGAGTAAACTACAAAAACCGTTCGTGAGGCTTAGGCTAATGTCAAACCCTACCAAACTTTTCAAAAATATCCAATTTACTCTCTAAGCATAAACAACATATTTAAATTTATTTACTATAATGTTAGAGACATAACAAATTTCACAACTATTAAAATGACAGGTTATGATTAGTGTAATATCATATTCATCGTGATTGTCACCAACGTTACTTTTGTAGTACATAAATCACAACCAATCATCTAAATTCTCATATAAAAAAAAAATTTGTGAAATTTGTTGGTGCTTGAAGGGATATTTTTTTTAAATCTTACTATTTTTTATTTGTTTTATTTTATCCAAAAAAGGAAGTTACATAATGGAAATGGATAATAAATGGGTGACATCAAATGAATATCTCTTTCTTTCTTATCTCATTTTATCCAAAAAAGGAAGTTACATAATGGATGATAAATGGGTGACATCAAATGGATATCTCTTTCTTTCTTATCTCCGTGAAGCTTAAACCCTGTCTAGTGGTGTCGGTGTCTCCTTAAACCCATCTCTGCGCTTCAAACGGTAAGCTCTTATCTACAATCTTCGAGCCCTACAAACCCCAAAATTCATTCACTTCCCCCCATTTTTTGGTTTCTTAGAAAGGGCAGGAAAATACAAAAATATAACCAAGTTTTCAATTTTATGTTTCACGGTGATTTTTTCATTAATGTCTGTTTTCTTTCCTGCATTTTCTGAGCAACCAATCAATGTAGATGGTTCTAAATATGGAAAACAGATTGAGATACTTGTTTAGATAATTTATATTAATCCCTGTTACTTTCTTTGTAATTTATGATATTCTGATTTGATTAATTCTTAGTGGGTCTTAGGTTTTAAGAGTGTCAATGCTTGAGATTTTGGGTTTTTCATGGATTTTCAGTTTATGGATTATATGTTTATATGTCTATTTATTTGTATTTGAATTAATTATTAAATTAATTATGATGTTCATCCCAGTCTGAGCTCAAAACTTTAAAGTTCAAACCTCTCCATTTCTGGTTTTTTAAAGGTCAGGTTTTTAAAGCATTCATAAAAACCATAATCATATTAAATGGTCGTTTAAGCTTCACTTGTGTTTTATTGTCAGGGTTGATAGAGGAAAACCAAGGTCAGAGAAAATGGTGGTGAAGATTCGATTGGCGAGGTTCGGATGCAAACACAGGCCATTTTACCGGGTTATGACTGCCGATAGCAAATCTCCTCGTGATGGGAAGCATGTCGAAGTCTTAGGCTTCTACGATCCCTTGGCAGGTTCTCTCTCTCTCTTTGTATGCAAACACATTTCTTTGAGTTCCTAAATCATTTTCATTTTATTTTTGTAAGTGAATAACTGAATATTAACTTTCTTACTTATAAAAAAAAAAAGTGAATATTAACTTTCTTGATACTTTTGTTCTATGTTTAACATTTATCTATCATTTTTTAATGTTTTTTTAACGAAATTGAGTTCTTTGCAAATCTTATTTCCGTATGGAATGTCATATGGCTTTCACTACATTTGGTTGCTGAGTAAATTTGGGTAAACAAAACGAATTGAAATGTTGAGTTGTAGTTTGGCACAACAAAACTCTCTACTCAGCTGAGCATTGTATGGCTGTTGGGTTTAGTGAGGTTGGATTTTCTATGCTTGGAAACCAAATATAATAAGATTAAGAAAAGGAGAAAAGTAAATTTTAAGATTTGAAATTCTATCTTCTGCAAGTAGGGTTATTGCTAGAATTTTTTTGTTGCTTCCATGGCCTTGAAAATGATGATGATGTCTAATCAGATGCATGCAAACAGCTGTGAAAACAAACTAAAAATGGGTCTGGCAATATCGTTGCCTGTTAACTTGTCTTTTCCTTTCAATTTTGATGGTAATTAACAGAGGCTCACTGTCTGGTTCCTGAGAAATTGTTGCAACATAGAAAAGAAATATACTTAGAATATTGAATCTTAAACCCTCTATATCTTTCAAGAAAGAAAATTGAACTAATTGAATTGGTGGATTTTTAAAGAGACAAAAGCAACGTAGAAGATAAACTCAAGTTTAAGTTTAGATGTTCCCTCCGTATTTTTTGACTTAATGTAGTATACTAATTTTTTTACAATATGTACGGATTTGTGTAGGAAAAGATGGTGACAAACGAATGGGTTTTAATTATGAAAGGCTGAAGTAAGTACTTTTCTTCAATTTATTGTGCTTTCAGACTTTCAATTGTTATGCTTTGATTTCTCACTGAAAAGTAGCATTTGAACATGATAACTTGCTAGTCAGAATTGGAAAATCTTATTTCAATCCTCTTATTTATTTATTTATTTATTTTTTTCATTTATTCAAAATCAATTGTTTTTGGCTATTTCGCCCCTTTTTCAGACATAGTTGCACATTAGAACTGGATAATTGCATATCTCTCTCTCTCTCTCTCTCTCTCTACATGCACACATATATAATACAAATATATGCGTGTGTGTTGTGCCGTGCGCATGCGTTTATCTATATTATTGATCTTTTGCTTTAGAAGTGGATAATTTGTTTGCTTTCTTGTTCCTCATCTTTGTACAAAGGATAGATTTTAAAGGGAGGTAACAGTGTTGATGCTAATCTTTTAAGTTTCATACTCATTCTAGAACTAGAATGCAGCATGCATTTATCTGTGTGGATGTGGCTTCCTGGTAATTGAAGTGCTCAAAGTTTGGAGCCTCACAAAGAGGAAGAAATGTGTATAGTATAAAATATATACCCTTAGAAATAGTATAAAATATATACCCTTAAGGAAAGACTGAAGGGTGTGCCAAGTAGTTAGAGGGGAGGGAAACAGGAGAATGCAAAAGTAGGTCAAAGGTAGCAGCTTGGTAAGGAGGCAAACCTGGTCCACTCTGTCAGGCCACCAAAGTCGGGAGAAATTGGCCGGGGATGTGTTGTTAGGCCCAGTCCATAAGCATGGAAGGGTAGAGGAGAAAGACCTGTCAAGTGAAACCCCAGTCATTAGACAGGGAGCAGGGTGTGTTGATGGGGAGGAGTAGTGGAGGAAGATTCCTGAATTTAGAGCACAAAGGACTAAGGGGGTTGTAGTGTAGGAAGGTCAAGGCACTCGGAGGATTCAAATGTAGTATGTTTTTCAAGTATCAATCAGTACAGAGCTTGAAGTGGAAATATTCTTCACCTGAATTTTTCTCTTGGAAATCACTCTTAAGATTGTGTTGATGGGAGGAGTGGCGGTGGAAGATTCCTGAATTTAGAGCAAAAAGGACTTGGGGGGTTGCAGTGTAGGAAGGTCAAGGCACATGGAGGGTTCAAATATAGTATGTTTTTCAAGTAGCAATCAGTACAGAGCTTGAAGTGGAAATATTCTTCACCTGAATCATTCTCTTGGAATCACTCTCAAGATTCCAAAGTTGCCTCATACAGTTGATAGACCATCTTTGTTGTTTAGCCATTTGTAATTTTTCCATGGTTCCACTCTTGAGGGTTGGTTTTCCAAAAATTGCAATTAGGGGCAATGTCTCTTCAATTGTTGATATTAAGATGGGTTTCTTATGGATTTTCCTAAGATGAACTTTGAATGTTTTGTTTAGTAGAAAAGTATCTGAGCTACTTACAAGAACACCATGACTTCAGTATTGAGTTGGTTGGGCCAGGGCCTTGTCTTGACATTGTTCAGCAGGATTTTTTGGGGCTTTCCTGAGGAACACCTTTAGACAGCTGGAACCTTTTTTAATAATATATTGCTCTAAACCACATGATCTTCTGCTTAATGTGAAATTCCCTAGTCCTAGATTGAATAGTTAGAAATTTTTGCAATGCCCTAGCAGATATATATATATATTTCTTCTCTTTATTTTGCGGATTAGTTTTTGCTAGCCTGCAATTCTGAATACTCATAGGAGTGGTATAAAGTTGCAGACGAAAATTTGTCAGTCATATTTCGGCTTTAACTAGAAATTCAGTGGATCAAATTTTATTGCAAGATGGCTATTTCCAGTAAAGATTATATGGTTTTTACCCTTGTAGTTTTATGAATATGGTAGCCACAACAATTTTAGGCTTGAAACCAACAATTTCAAGCGAATTAATACTTTAATTTTGAAGTTTAAAAGTTGAAACTTCTCTCCTTTGGATATTTATCTGTTCTGTAATCCGTATCTGCATTGAAGGATTTTAACACCTTTTCATGTACCTTTGCATACTTATATGATTTTGAGTTTTAGGATGTATTATACTTGGTTTAATTTGTAAGCTCGGGAAAATTAATAAAGTAGCTTTGGATGTTTTGTTAACTATGTATTACTTATGAAAAAAATTTATATATATCAAAAAATGTTTTTTTTAACTATGTATTAGTGAGAGAAATAAAGAAAACCTTTCTATTTGCATAAAGTTCCAACTGAGTGCCCCTGTCTATGTTTTTTGGTTGAATGTGACTAAGGTCCCTCATATTTATTTCTTTTCTACTGATTCTACACACTGTCTGCAGATATTGGCTATCTGTTGGGGCTCAACCCTCCGAAACTGTGCAGCGCATTCTTTCCAGAGCAGGGTTACTACCTCCACCACCAATGGGACATAAAGGTGGACCACGTGATACACGTCCTGTTGATCCTTTCACTGGTTCCATCTTGACCCTAGAGAAGCCAGTTAATGATGACCATGCAAAAGACTCTGAAGGTGATGTCGATGGTGAAGGCAGTGCAAGTACATCATGAAATTCTTCATTGCAGTTTTTAAGATCTTCTTATATTTGTTTCTTTGATTTCTTTTTAGGGGGAGAGGTGTATCCAGGAGATCAAGAATCTTTATTGCTACTCGGATTTCCTCCGGAGCAGCAGTCTGGACTTGCTTAACTTTGGACATTAAGTCTCATCTTTTCTGGGAAGGCAGCAGCTTGTGTAGTTGATATTTTGTGTGTATGTGTGTGTGTGTGTGTTCCCCTATTGCCAGCCAAGTTCTCTCATGCTTGAACTATACAAGTAATTTCATTGAGAATGATTTGCAGAGCAAAGTACTTTCCTAGGATAATTGACTTCCTTGCAGGTATTCTCCTTGTGGGAAACTATTCTGTGATTTTGTGAATGTAACATTTTGGATACTGCTTTCCAATTTATGAGAAGATCTATTTTTCTGTTCAAACTTAAAGTTGTAAAACATCTTAGGCTAATTACACTTCTAACCTTTAAAGTTTTGGTTTGTTTTCATTTTGGTCTATTAGTTTGATTTGTTTTCAAAAATGGTCCTTCTATCTATGTCCACCACAAATCTAAATTGTTAATTGAGCGAGAGAATTGGACGGAATAACCATTTTGAAAACAAAATCAAATTTGGTGGAGCAAAATGAAAATTTCAAACTTAAGGGATTAAAATAAAAACAATCCTAAATTTTAGGGGTCAAAAGTATAATTTAAAAACATGGAAAGAAGTATATGAGGAGGATAGATGACACAACAATATAAGCATAATTTAGTGTACAATCCCATGTTCTTCACAAAAAGTATAAAAATCATGTGAAAAAGTATCTCCACCTCTATCATTTCTAAGGATTTTAATTCTCTTATCTTTTCGGTTTTCTACTTCAAATCTTGTAACGTTTGAACATGTTCTTCAACAGCATTTGACCCTTGGCCCAAATATGTAACTTTTGGAGATGGTTTTTGTGTTTCAATGGCTGTGTTACATTTTAATAGTTTTTAAATATTAAAAATGTATTTTTTCTTTAATTATTATCGACAAAAAAAAAAAAAAAAAAGACAAAAATTAAGCTTAAAGAAAGATAATAACAAGTGAAGTGACCAAACTCAAAGAATGTAATTTATATTTTTGTAAAAAAATTATTATCTTAAAACATTTTCAAAACACCAAACAAATCCTGTATTTTTTTTTTTTTTTATTTAAAACAAAAGAGAATGAAGAATAATAAAAACAGAAATAAAATGTACTAATGTAGCAATCGAGAAGCTTTACGTTTACGCGTACAGAAACGAAAAGAACAAGATCGAACCTTATGTCGTTGACGTAGGAATCAACTACATAGACCAAAACTAAATATCACGTACTATATTGTTTTATGTTGGGGTTTGTAAATCGAATTGTTGGGGGAAAAAAGAAAAAAGAAAAAACAGAGTATAAATACTTGTTGATTTATAATTCCTTCATTTCAAAGTCGAAAGCCAAATGGAGAAGGTGATGAATATGCTGAAGCCAAAGCCAAACCCACAACAACAACTCAGAGATTGGCAGCGTAAGCTTCGCCAAGAGTGCCGCAACATCGAGCGCCAAATCCGAGGCAATTCCCATTTCTTCATTTTTTTTTTTTTTTTTAAATCTATCTTTTCTTTTTCATCTGGGTCAATTTTAGTTTTTTGTTTGATTTTCATGGATTTGGATTATTGGGGGACTGATGGGTGTGTTTAATTTTGGGGTTGTTTCTCTGATCTGATGGGTTTGGTTCAGATATACAGAGGGAGGAGAAAAGTGTACAGAAAGCAATAAGAGATGCTGCGAAGAGAAATGACATGGGCTCTGCTAAGGTACTTCAACAACGTTTCAATCCCTTTTCAATTTTCAATTTCTGTTTTCTTAAGTATATGAGTTTTTTTGTTGATAATAAGTATTACTATCACTAGGAAGCTATTGTAGCTGTTTAATTTGTGCTGAAAGGTCAATCAATTGATCTTGAGGGGATAGTGGTATTTGGATTTGGGCATCATATGGGTGTTTGTTGAAAGCAAGTGTTACTAATAAATGAGTAATGTAGTATCGATCACATCATTCAGTGTATAAGGTTCAACTTCTTTGAAGTTGGGACTTGGGGGAGAGAGAGAGAGAGAGAACTGATTGATATTTTGTTTGATTTGTAGCTCTACTTGTATACTACTCAGCTAGCATTTGTATCACCACTCTTATATATGACAGAACATTATTCTGCTTTTGTTTCTTACTTTTGGTTCAATGAATACTGAAGATTAGTCTAGTGTGTTAGTGACTTAGCATATTTAATTTATTTAGTTGATTTTGGTATTGAGGATTGTATTTCTTTTCTTTTTTTTTGATAAGTAATGAAAATTTTATTGAAGGTCAGCCTATGTATACTAGATGTAAACATAAGGACTGCCAAAAAGAGGATTGTATTTTTTTTTAGCTGATCAATCCCATTGTACATTGATTGGTTGCCCTTATTAGTCACTACCGCTTATCAGATTGAATATGGTGGACCCTTTTGAGTATAAGGATGCCAAAATAACCTTTTGAGCTTAGTTGTTTTCTCTTTCTGAGATTTAAGGTACAAAGATACACATGAACCGATTTGCAACTATGTTTTTCTTCTTCACCTTATTTTTTTCTTTTGTAATATTATCACAGGCACTTGCTAAGGAAATCGTGAGCTCTAGAAAAACAGTGAACCGTCTCTATGAAAATAAGGCACAATTGAATTCAATATCAATGCATCTTGGAGAAAGCGTTGGTATGATGCTTCACATATCTAAGTCTACTGTTTTCTTTTTTCTTTTTCTCTTTCATTTTGGTCCATCAGAAATTATTTCCTTGTTGATCACTGATTCTTAATGACTTATGAAGGTTTGCTTCAAGAAAGGATCTTTAGTCATGTATTTTAGCTAAATGGACTTGGAGACTATACTTATCAAAAAAAAAAAGGACTTGGAGACTACAGATTCGAACTTGACTGGGATCATTGTTTCTTATCAATTCTAGAATAGGAATAATTTCACAGAATGCAGGTGGTGAAGGCACCATATGTATATATAGCAACACTTAGTACAGTATCTAAGGTGCTGTACATCCAATCTTGCAATAAAACTGCTGCATGGATGTGTGACCACATCAGCCGCGGTAACAGTGTTTACCTACTTGTCTTAAACACCAAATGCTGCAAACCCTCTCTCTCCCTCTCTCGTTGAGTTTTAGGTTTAAGTTTAAAGGAAGTTTCATCTCATTGTTTCCCTAGCTCTTCCCTGATACCTGAGATGATGATGGTGGGTTTTGCTTCATCTTCAATGGACAATTGTTTCCCAAAGTACTCAAAGGCCCAAAAGAAATCCAGAGACCAAAGTACCCTGTATACATTGATGAGTACAACCTCAACATAGAACAAATTGGAAAAAAAAAAAAAAAAAAAAAAATTGGAGATCCAAGAATTTCTGTCTGTGTTGAATGACATTATGATTTATATAGAAATTAATTCCAGCAAAAAAAGAAATTATAGAATTCTGTTTACCTGTGTATGTATAGATATTATAGAATCCTCTCTCAATTTTTTCAGTCTTTACTCTTTATTCATTTCTTTACTTAGATATTGTTCCTTTGGATTGTATTTGAATCCTCTTAAGTGGTTTGAATTTCTAATATTCTTTACATATTCATGTTTTTGGTTGATTTTGCAGCAATTGCCCGTACTGTTGGTCATCTATCTAAAAGTGCTGAGGTCATGAAGCTTGTTAATAACCTCATGAAGGCTCCAGAAATGGCTGTTACAATGCACGAATTCAGCAAAGAAATGACCAAGGTATCTTCATTGTTGCTGTTCCTTTTACATAAAAAAAAAATTAAAAAAATTGAAGACAGCTTTAGTTTGGGTATAAACAATGGAATTTATGGGTGGCATTGCATTCTTTGGAATTTCATGTACAAAGAATATATCCACTTAATCAATTCTTGAATAGGATTCAATTTTTTGTCTTATTTTTTAACCATGATTTTCAAGGGTTAAGGGTTTTAGAGAAATGGGGAGTGGGGAGTGGGGACTAGTTCTCCTTTGTTGCCTACCACAGAGTTTAAATAGGGGGGGTGGGGGAAGAAAGATAGTATCTATAATGTTTGAATGATTCAAAATTGCCTATTCTCCACTATCAATAATTTGTGAACCCAATTACCAAAAAAAAATTGAATCCTTGTATTGCACCTCTAAGTTCTGATGTATTCTGCTGAAAGCACACACACAAAAACAGATTTGGTTGCACATATATATGATTATGTATAATAGTTGTATCAATATTTAAAAGATATATCCCCCCTTATGCTGTTTGGCTATATCTCTCTTTGGTTTAGGTTTCAAAGAGTGGATGTAACATTTTTTACTCTTAATGAAGAAATATATCATATAATAAATTCAAGGCTCTGGATTGGATTTGAATGTCATTTTAAGTATCCCGAAAGAGAACTTTAGGGTGAATAATTTAGAGAGAGAATCCTGAAGGGTTGATAGCCAGATAATATGGCAAATTCTGAATATAATATGACTCATAGAGTTAAATATGCCAACTAATTGGATTTAGATCATGGATGTTTTTAACCATGAACTTCTCCATCGAGTAAGTATTTTCATGTTTGTGATTTGTAGGCAGGGGTCATAGAGGAGATAGTGAATGATGCTGTTGACTCAGCATTGGACTCTGACGATATAGAAGATGAGATAGAAGAAGAAGTTGATAAGGTCTTAACTGCGATAGCTGGTGAGACTGCTGCACAGCTTCCAGAAGCAGTCAGAAAGGAAGGGGTGAAGCAACCTGCTCAGGTTGTAGGTGCTGCAGAGGAGGTATGTGTTACTTAAGTACCCTGTAATGGGCTTGTTTAAGTTGTTTTTTTATGGCCTTGACTGAAGCTAACAACATATTTATTTGGCTCATGTAGGAAGAGTCTATAGCTGAGGGTGCTGACGATGAGGAAGAATTGGAAGAAATAAGGGCCCGGCTTGCCAAAGTTAGGTCTTAATTTAAGCTTATGAGCTTCTACCCTTTACCCTGGCATAGTATATATGAGAAAAAAGTTGAGTTTGTTTGCTTGCATGTAGGCTGTAGCCTCTTGATTATATTAAAATTGGAGGAGATGAAGCCTAATTCAATACTGCTAATTAGAACATTAAGAAGCAACATCTTCTGTAAATTATTCTTAAAGCAGCTTTGCAATAATTCAGAGTTTTTAGCTGTTATTTGTGTAATAGCTAACTGCAAACTCTTGTTTTTGGGAGTAGTACACAACATCCTCTTGTGGTTTCTTCATAAAACATGAAACCCCTAAAGAAGTTTTGAGTGTAACATCTAACCTGCTTTTGGTATTGTTAATTGTGTCATACTTAACCCCTTGAGATTTTCTACTATAACACAAAACCCCCAAGGTTAACGTGAAAATTTTCTTTAGGGGGGGTTAATGTTATACTCAAAACCTCAAAAGGGCTCTCATGTTATAGGGGAAACCCACAAAGCAGTTTGTAGATTTTTCCTGTTGTCACTGTCAGTAATATATCATTCCACAAAAAGCAGAATGACATATTGCGTATTTTCTCTTGGTAAATACATATAGAGAGTTTTGAGCTATATTGTTAGGACTAGAACTGGTTGCAATTTGCACAGGAAAATGTTACAATATAAAGGGTGTATAGTACTTGATTATCATCTTAACTGCACGTCATATATGGGTTGTGTAAAGAACTGTCAGTCTGTCTCTCTCGCTCAGATGAGCCTGCCTTTTATATTTGTTTATTTATTTGTATTTGATGGGATAATTGAACCCTAAAGATGGTGTTAGGCTCAATAATCCCATCAACTATGCAAGGATTACCCCATGAACACACTTGTTTAAAAGTTCATGACAGAAGCCACGTCCTAAAATGCAATTCTTCCAAGTACCATCCTATTTTACCACGTAAATCTACTTATCTCTCATGTTTCTGGTGTGAAACACTAACAAAAAGAAGATGAAACGTTTTGCAAAAGTTTAAATGTAGCTTTTCACGTTTCATTTTTTGTCATTCGGTTCACATTAGTTTTTCTAAGCATCTATAAAGAACGTGAAGTATGGTTCCAAAACTATAGTCATTGATCTGATGCAGCTGCTTTTAGCCTCTTAATCACCGAAAGCCACACAAATTTCTATGAAGCTGCGTAATTTGTTAGTCAAAGAACCGTGTGCGTCCAATTCAGACCAATTTTGCATTTGTACTAAAGAGAGTCCCAAGAAGAAACTGATCTTCCCATATCATGCTGTATATGCCTCGCCATTTGGTCAAATTTTAAATAATCAATGCACTATCATTTTACAATAAGACTAGCGTAGAATCACGCTACATCCCCTTCAAATTTGTTAGAATATATCATAGGTAAGACTGCCCATATACCCGCAAAAATTGACCCACCCGCCCTGCCCTACTCGACTCGGCCCAACCCCTCAACACAGACGAGTTGCTCCCCACCATCGACATGGATGACTCGAACCAAATCCGAGGGGGAGAGAGAGAAGAATTGTTTGAGGTGGTGGAAGTAAGAATGAAAATATCTTTAATATGTAATCTTTTGTTCATTTCTAACATCTAAAAACTCTAACAATTGGTTACGAAACAATTTTTACAATTTTAAATCACTTTAGCACTATAGTTTGTCAAATATTCTAAACATTAAAACTCGTCTTTTTTCAATTGAAGTTCCTTATCGCAAAAGCTCCACAACTAAAACTCTATATCTTATTCTTAACCGTAATATCAAACGAACACAAGCGCTCTAAATCTAAACATCAAAACTCATATCTTTTTAATTGAAGCACTTTATCGCAAAAAGCTCTACAACTAAAACTCTACTTTCTTTCATTAATATCAAACGAACACAAACGCTCTAAAATCTAAAGGCTAAAACTCTTTTCAATAAAAGCTATTTATCGCAAACGCTCTTCAAATGGAGCCTAAATCTCTACTTCGCATAACAATCCCAAACAAGCACATAATGTTGCAATAGCCTCGTCTAGAAGTTTTAGAGTAACACTATTTTTATAAAGTTAGATTCATAAATCATTAATAACCTTCACGTTACAATGATCAAATCTATACTTACTCAAAAAGTAAGAAAAAGAAAATGATTTTATAAATTCTTTGTGAATCCAGCTTAACAAAAATAGCATCACGTAATTCTTTCGTATATTGCTATACTGGGTATATGGATGACAACTGACAAGTAGGTTCCATATATAGTAGTCAGTTGGAAGTTGTTCGATCGTGTTCGTCTGTCAATTCTCTTCGACCTTGACTCCTTGAGTGAGATCAATGTGTACGAAGTATTTGTCCAATTTTTGGGGGTCCCATAAAATTTTCTTGTCCACAAAAAACGCAAGTGTTCTTTTTAAGGCACTGATGACTTACACGCAAGACTATTCCTCCAGCTCTCTAGCTTGGTTCGTTGAACTACTAGTGCTCCAACCTGGCTGACTCTCTTTATTCGAGTTAATCATAATTGCGAACCTTTTTATCCGGCATATTACTTGTAAAACAACGTTTCTTTTTTCTTTTTTTTTTCTTGGAGGAAGATTCCGGTAAAAAAAAAAGAAAAAAGATAAAGATAAAGAAATGCTTCACATAGCAATCAACTTATACCCAAAGATTGTTCTAACTACATTGGCTGTATATTATTTGTGGGATGTACAATTTAATCTCAAGAAATATTTTAATAGTAATTAGAATTAAATGATAAAATAGAAAGTAAAATTAAAAACAAAAAAGAATGTTTTAAATTATGTGTAAGACCAAATTTTTATCAAAAATAAATATTATATAGATTAGACAATGACCTAATCACAACTTCTAAGATCCAATTTTTTTTTTTATATAATATAATTTGTACTAGCATTTGGTGAGTCATGTGTGGAACACTCTTAGCCAACCTTAGAAGGCAAAATTGTTGTACATTTTGATCAAAACAAGTGGAAGATGGTATGTGCTATCTGTCACAAATATATGAAAGCTTTTTTTTATAATTTTGACAGTTACAACTTACAACAATAGAGAGAGAAGTTTTGAATGCTAATTCTCCATATAAAATAGATCAATCAATATCACTGAGTTATAAAGTTTTTATTGCACTAATCTAATGATTTACTTAATTTCACTTTTGTAGTTTAATTGTATATAACTTTATTCCTGTTCTTTTCATAACAAGTACATTAAGAGGCCAAGATTTCAATCAATTATAAATATATAAATATATATATATATTAATACTAAAAAATATTAAAATAGCACCTGCTTAAAATAGTGACTATATAGATTAATACTAAAAATCGTCATTCAGTCATTAAATTTGATACCACATCAACGTGGTAGGATTTTTATGTCTTTTCCTTTTGTTGTCTTTTTCTTTTAAAAAAGAATTGAACAAAAAACACTAAGGGCCCAGCTCATCTCTTCCAGCCGCTGAATACAGATCAGAGAAAAGAGAGGATTACATTTAAAATATCTCCCTCTAAATCGATGGTAATAATCACTATTTCATCACATTTTAACACAATAATTGCATTATATTTGATGGGCCATTATCACATCGTGGACGCATGAGAGTTTGAAGCGGACACGATGTGCGTATCCTCTATTAATTTGGATTATGACTTGGCTTTGAGTTTTAAGTTTTAAGCCAACAATGTCATCCAATTGAAATCTGAATTCTAGTAGAAAGAACTTTTAAGTCCATAACTTTAACACCCTGAATTCAAGTATTAAGCATGTTTTTGGATTAACTTTTTTTTTTTTTTTGGTTAACTTATTAGTTTATATACAATTTTTAAAAATTTAAAATCTCACTTTTTTAAATATAAAAATTATATTTTTATTCAGTTAATAAGTTTTTCAGCGAAAAGCCGAAAACTAATTCAAATGCAAATAAGCTAAACCTTTTATTGTTATATAGCTTATGGAAGTGGGACACCAAAAATAAAGATAAAGATAAATGATAATAATAAAATGATAAAGAAAATAGAAATGACTTGATATTGACTTAACCGAAAAAAAAAAAAATATGAAGAAGAAGAAGTTGATCGAAGTTGAATTTGAATAAGAAAAGAATAAACTATTGACCGTTTTGCTTTAGACATTTCCCACTCCACCTATTCCTTATCAGCCAAGTTTGTTCATATCAACACTATAAATCCCCAGCCATTGCATTTTCTCAAATTTTCATACAATATTTCAATGGCATCAACTTTCACTCAATTCTCTCTCTCTTTTCTCTTGCTTCTTCTCACTTTAACATTCTCATGGACAACATATGCAAACAACCACCTTCACCTATCTTCAACTGCCAACTTCCCAAAGCAGCAAGCAGAAAAGCTTATAAGAAGCCTCAACTTGTTCCCTAAAGACTCCATTAACATTGCACCCCAAGACTCTTCATTTGTTACCCCCAAGATTGTAGAGAAACAATTTAGTTTCCCTTCTCTTGGTTACTCTGGCCCTTCAATTGAAGAACTTGGCCACCATGCTGGTTACTACCAGCTTCCACATTCCAAAGCAGCAAGGTATGCCTTAAAATATTGACCATATAATAATTTGCTTGGCTTTTTATTGGCTTGATTGTGATTATATCAAATTGAAGGAATGAATTAGTGCTGGAGAAGATTCAAATTTGATTCGTAGATGCAGTGATGGTTTTATATGGATAGTTTAATTACAGTTTCCATTGAAATATATATATTGAATCATGAGGTGCTTTTATTGTCTATCATTTGCAGGATGTTTTACTTGTTCTTCGAATCACGGACCAGCCAGAGCGACCCTGTTGTCATATGGTTGACAGGAGGGCCAGGGTGTAGCAGTGAACTGGCAGTGTTCTATGAAAATGGTCCTTTCCACATCGCAAAAAACTTGTCTCTGGAGTGGAATGACTATGGCTGGGACAAGGTATTGATTATATAATTCATTAAGCTAGAAATTGAGCTAGTATATTCCTTTGCAGTGTAAATAGAATCTGCATTTTACAAGGTACAAGAATCTCATACTGTAAAATGTTTTCATTGACAGTTTTCCTAAAGTGAACTATATTATTGAAATGTTTTTTAAGAATATAATTTTATTATTTTAGTAAAACATTGTGTAGTCAATTTTTTATATTAAAAAAAAGGCCAATAGCATATATTCGTTTTCCTATGTAAAGGGGTTGAGAGATTCTACTCATTACTTTATGAATATGCTGCAAATTTTTAAGAATAACATCAATTGCTTCCTGACACATTAAAACTGTAATTTCATGTTAGTATGGCATCTATACAGTCAGCTTTGTACGTTGTAGGCTTAACATTGTGTTAAATCCTTTCCTGTGATGTACATGCTTGTCAGGCTATTTTGGAGAACTTTTTCCACCTACTAATCAATACAACTTTCATTGTCTTTTGGCAGGCATCAAACCTTCTGTATGTTGATCAGCCTGTTGGAACCGGTTTCAGTTACACTAGTGATGAACAGGATATTCGCCATGACGAAAGCGGCGTTAGCAATGACTTGTATGACTTTTTGCAGGTCTGATTGCTTTCCATGTGTGTGTGTGTGTTTCCATGAACAAAGAAACAAGAATCATGCATTCATGCTTGATTACATGTGATTGGGATTTGTCAGGATAGGATTCTGAGCTTAAGATTCACCAACTTTTCTACATTGTCTCAGGCATTTTTCAAGGAGCATCCTCAATTTGCCAAAAATGACTTCTACATAACTGGAGAATCATATGCTGGGCACTACATTCCAGCATTTGCTGCTCGGGTTCACCAAGGAAACAAAGCAAAGGAAGGACTTCATATTAACCTTAAGGTAGTTCTCAGATTTAACCAGAGTTGGTTGCTTAATCTCACTTTATCAGGTATTTAACTCATGCTTTTAACAGGGATTTGCTATTGGTAATGGGCTAACCAATCCTGAAATCCAGTACAAAGCATACCCTGATTATGCACTGGATATGGGCTTAATTACAAAATCTGATTACAATACTATTAACAAGATGCTTCCAGCATGTGAACAGGCAGCAAAAAGCTGTGGTAATTCTTCTTATTCTTAATTTCAAATTCCTTCTCATTCTTATTCCCTTAGAGATACAACATCATATAACTCTCAAAGGTTGTTAATGGACAAAAAAGAAAAAAGAAAAAAATCATGCAAGAAGGAACTTATTTCTGTAACTTTTATGACCTAGAAGCAGTTTTAATTGGTTTGCAATTACTCTATCCTTGATCAATCATACGGAATTGCATTGTCAGGCACTGATGGAGGAGATGATTGTGTGACTTCATATATGGTTTGCAATGACATATTCAATAGGATCATGAGCATCTCAGGTGGAATAAATGTAAGAAGGCTTAAAAAAACTATCATTCCGTAATTGTTGTGAAAGCATAACATTGTGAAGAAACAAAATTGCATTTTCAACTTTGATGAGAAACTTGTTATATCTTTGATCTGCAGTACTATGACATTAGAAAGAAATGTGAGGGAGACCTTTGTTATGATTTCTCAAGCATGGAGACATTCCTGAACGAGAAGTCAGTTAGGGATACTCTAGGGGTTGGGGACAGAGAATTCGTTTCATGCAGTAGCGACGTATATGATGCCATGCTGACTGACTGGATGAGGAATCTTGAAGTAGGTATTCCTGGTCTTCTGGAGGATGGAATTGAAGTGCTTGTGTATGCTGGGGAGTATGATCTCATATGCAACTGGCTCGGTAAGCCTCTTTGGTTCAACAGAAGTAGGAACTTGAAATAAACATCTCATAGAATGTACTGTTGTCTTTCTTAGTCTATTCTATTGATTTCTTTCTCTCTGAGCAGGGAATTCAAGGTGGGTTCATGCCATGGAATGGTCAGGACAGAAACAGTTTGGGGCATCCCCAACTGTTCCATTTGTAGTTGATGGTGCAGAAGCAGGATTGCTAAAGAGCCATGGGCCTCTCACTTTCCTCAAGGTCTCTCTCTCTCTCTGACTCTTTTTTTTTTGTCTTTTTTTTTTTTGATAGGCTCTCTCTGTGACTCTGTATTCTAACTTAAGTGATTTAATTCCATGCCAAAACACATAGGTCCATAATGCTGGTCATATGGTTCCAACTCTCTCTCTCTCTGACTCTTTTTTTTTTTTGATAGGCTCTCTCTCTGTGACTCTGTATTCTAACTTAAGTGATTTAATTCCATGTCAAAACACATAGGTCCATAATGCTGGTCATATGGTTCCAATGGATCAGCCTAAAGCTTCACTACAGATGCTGAGGAGCTGGACACTAGGGAAACTAGCCATGACTGAGATAGAAGATAGGATTGCTCCCAAGTGATGGTCTCAATGAATCCGTGGCCTCTTTCTGAGCATGTGCCTACATTAATGGATTTCAGGAATGGTGTCCAGGTGTAGTTATGATATATTTGTCTACCAATGATCTCAAGGTTCTTGTTTTCAACAACTCCTTAAAGATTTTCTTGCTAGAATGGAGTTTTCCAAAGAATGGTTCATAAAGATTATTTTACACGTGAATATTCAGTGAATACACGTTTCAATATACTATACATTTGGCCTATAGATACTGTCATATATTATTATTATAGCTGTGACACATGCACAGTTGGCATAAAAATTATCAAGATTCTTTGATTTGTGAGGTCATTAACTAGCTATAATATAAGAGCTTGGATAAGTACATGGATCTGTGATTGTTATTAAATGATAATTTAATGAAGTGTAATTTGTAAAAGGACTGGATTTTATCAGAGGGGTGAAAATTGAAGTTTATCATATATGTGTATCTCATCATAATTTACATCCCAAAGATGAATTCTCATGCATTAGAAACAGATTTGGTACTCACAAAACTCATCATCCCAGTCTAGATACCTATCAAACAAACAGCCATTGAGTAAAAGCTTGTTTCTTTTTCTTAAATCCCCTCTAACAACAAGCCAATCGAACCAGACCTCCCAAACTATAAGAATAAATGACAGAAGCTTTCTACCTTGGATAAGTGCATGGAAGTCCCAATGACAGATATAATAAGCAAAAACAGTTAACAACCAACTCGCTTTCCATACAATTCTCTTAATGACTCAATTGCCGGCTGAAAACCTGATCTCAAAGGAACAACGGAAACAACTCGCAGATGTTGAGCATTACCATTCTTTGGTTTGGACAGTGTCATTCTAAACATCTCTCCCTCAAGAATTCTATTAGCAGATACAGCTGCATAAAACATTCGAAAAATCAGGACATGGGTCATATTTGGTGCACCCCAACTACCCAATAATTCTTCCAAGAAATGCTAAGGAGTAAGGACTGGGAGGTTAAATATCATTGAGACTTTCATGGAAAACTTAACTTCTAAAGTGCACAATGCATTCCAGGTGATGATAACAGAGCAATTTGCTTGAGGACTACTACAACAACAACAACAAAGCCCTAGTTCCTAGCTTTTGGGGTCAGATATGGATCCTCAACATACTAATCAGGGTCGATCAAATATATTCTTCTCTGCCACTCTATCCTATCCAAAATCATACTCTTTGTCACCAGTTGCTTTAATATGACAGTAAAATATGCGCCACGGGAAAACTAAAAAACCAGTTGTCCAAGACGCCTCAACTAAGTAAAATAGTGATACATCTAAGCACTAAGCCTACATCTCCTCGCCATTCAAGGGGAAGGTAAGACTTTCCATTAGATTGCCCAGAAAAATAGGAGAAGAAATTGGAATACCAAAAGCTTAAACAAGACAAGAGTCAAGGCACACAATTTCCCTTCAGTTTCAACAAGCTATCTACCAAAACACAAGGGTCAAGGCACTTACGGTGAAAAAAAAAATTCTATATATGTACCAGACAAAACCATTCAAGCGGCTACTTGCTAGAAGACATTATTTCACCTTTAAAATGCTTCCTAACACAGAACTAAATCACAGTTTTAATTGAAATGATTATTATGAAATCATAGTGAAACATATATAAAAATGATGATGAAAGTTTGAGTAGGGAAAGGAGGTTACCAGCAAAAGGATGAAGCTTGGCGAAGTCAAAGAAGTCATCAGCAGAGCACCCAAAGAGAACTTTAGCTGCCCTATCAAAGCATATCACCCTCAACACCTTTGTATCTGATGCTATTGACATCTACCAAACCAAACAAAACCTAAATTTTATTATTTAAACAAAAACAACACAAAAAAAAACAACATAATAGAAAGCCTAATGCTGAAGGATAAATTACCGATTGTCCCAAAAGCTTATGCTACTAGAAAATTATGAATTTAATCATTTAACCATAATTGTAACACATAAATAGGGTCCGACACGTGGGATTTTTAACTTTTTAATTGCGAGGTAGAGTAGAGACATGGTTTGAACTCATGAAACTCTCAACCATTACTACTTCTCCCAAAAGCTTAAGCTGATAGGAAATTGTGAATTTAATCACTTAACCAATATTCTATCACCGACTAAAAGATAATTTCTCGAAACCCCATTTCCAATAACTGAAAATTGCATCGAAATATATTATTCAGTATAAACAAACATAATCCTCTTGAAACCCCATTTCCAAGAAAGCAAATAATAATTTTGTCCCTACATTTTTTCTGGAGAAAGTAATTTCATTGTAAACAAAACGGGAATTGGTTTGGGTGACTTACAAGGACGCGGAAGAGGCGTTTGGAAGGAGAGGAAGAAGCGGGATTGAAGGTGTTGAAGTTACAGAATTTGCAGAGAGAAGTGAGGTCGTTGTCAGGGAGAGTCCTCTCACAGACAGAGCAAACCCTGTAGCATAAGCTGGTGTGGTCTATGGCTAGCACTGTGCACACTATTGTTGTTGGTTTGTCACCTTCCATTGTTTCTTTTTTTGTGGGGTTTTCTTGATCGGCTCCGCTTCGGCCCCTCAACTCTCACAAGTGTTTGTTGAAACTTCGAATTTTATCTTGTCAGCGCGTGCCTCTATATTAGGTTTGGCTATAAAAGTTACCCATTTTCCCGCCTTTATGCCAAACATATATGTATTTGTTTTTTTAATGGAATCTATGTCATTATTAAGATAATACAACTCGTATCATTCTTTGTTAGATGAAAATTAACCTCGATGAATAGTTAAGCAAATCTTTTAAAAGCGAAATAATGAGACCAAATAAGTAAAAATTACTAAAATTAAGCCATTCAAATTATTGAAAATAAGTTGAACTTTGGCCTTGGGTCAAAATGAGATTTGGAAGGGTTGGCCCACATTTTTATTATTTATTAACAATCAAATGGCCCAATGAAGCCTCATTAGCCCAAGACTGATCCCTTGTCCAAGCCCCATGGTTCTCGTTCTCAAAGAATTTATTGATTGAACAAGCAATAATAATCCAAGCATTCCTAATACTCAGATTATCATTATGTTTCTCAAAGGAAAGCTCTTAAATCGTTTCATTTCAAAAGCCTCTATGAGTTCGGCTAGTTTGCCTAGAGAGTTACTGTCTCTTTAGCCAGCTTCCTAGAGAGCTAAATGTCAATTCTGCATTTAATGTCTTCACCAATTGTAATCCACTTCACATTAAGGCTCCGTTTGTTTCGGCTGAAAACGTTTTCCGTAAAACGTTTTCAGCATTTGCAGGCGTTTGTTGCAACGGAAAACAAAAGTCAAACTGAAAATGTTTGTAGTTGACCGTAAAATGGTGAAGGAAAAAACGGAAAACGGTTTACGGAAAAATTTTCCGTAAACCATTTTCCAAAAATTTCACGCCTATGCTCTCTCACTCTCCCCTCTTTCTGCTCTCTTTTTCTGCTCTTCCAGCCACCCCCAGCCACCCCCAGCCACCCCAAGCCGGCCTCTCCTCGCACAAAACCCCCCACCTCGAGCCGATCTCGCTCTCGCTCTCGCACCCGATCTGAAGATTTCACCATCGCCGATCTGGAGATCGCAACCGTGACCCACCGCCTCTCGCAACCGTGACCCTCGAGCCGGTCTCTCTCTCGCACCCTGGAGATCGCACCGTCGCCGAGCTGAAGATCTCAAGCCGTGACCCACCGCCCCTCGCAAGCCGTGACCCACCTCGAGCCGGTCCCTCTCTCGGAACCTGGAGATCGCACCGTCGCCGATCTGGAGATCCCGTGACCCACCGCCTCTCGCAAGCCGTGACGCACCTCGATCTGGAGATCCCGTGACCCACCGCCTCTCCGCCGAGCTTGATCTCAGCTCTTCCTTTTCTTTTCGATTCTGTTTGTTTGTTTTTTTTTTTTTTTTTTTTCCTTGTTAACGATTTGTGGCTTTAATTTGCTGTTATTGTGGTGGGTTTGTGGTTATTTTACGGTGGTCTACGGTGGAATTATGGTGGTTTGCGGTGGATTATGGTGGGACTGCAGTGGTTTCTGGTTGTGTTTTTCTTCTTCATTTTACGTGGTCCCAAACATCGTAAAATATTTTTAGAAGCATTTTCCAAAATGCAAACAAACACAGGAAAAACAAATATTTTCATGTAAATCATTTGCATTTACAAACATTTTACGGTGGAGAATATTTTACGTCGAAACAAACGGAGCCTAAATGTGGAGTGACAGTCACTATATTCTTCAATGGGTTAGGTCACTAATTCATCCCCTCAGCCATTTGAGGGCATGGATTGGTGTTTTACCCCCTTATTTTAGAGTTGCACCTTAACTTATCATCTTTATAAAGAGCCCACTCTAACACAACAATGTAGGAGAAACAAACTAATAACTTTTTAAAAGTTGCACCTTAACTTACCATCTCTATAAAAATAGCCCACTTTAATGCAATAATGTAGGAGAATCAAACTAGCAAAGAGGAAAACACCAGGGCATACAACTATCGGAACCCTTAATTCATTATTGGTTCAGCAAGAAAAGTGTTGTCTAATATCATCATACGAGGTCGAGGATTCAATTTGTGCCTTTTCCCATAAGACCCATTAGACTCCAACTAGAATCTCACTAATGGTTTTATTGTCAAAAAAAATAAATTGTATCTTTTACCCACTACAAAACGATAATCATTTTACTTAATCAATTCAAATAGTGTAATTTCAATTATAATATAATTATTAGTTACTAGCATAGATTTGTAAAAGGATAAAATATTTTAGTAAATCAATCTTACAAACGCTCGAGTTTGTTTAATAAAATCAATCTCTTCCTTCACCTTCCTCTCCGCCTCTTTCTCTTCCTCGCTCGCCTTTCCGGCGCCAGCGCCGGAAGCTTCACATATGCTCTACGCTCTCACGGCTTGTTCGGAGATACGGTGCTCGATGAGTCCGGGTTACACTCGAAGCTTCCGGGTCGTTGTGGGCTTGGTGCGGTCGGGTTGTTGGGTATTTTTTTGTTTGTATTCTGTTTGTTTGTTTTTGTTTTGTTGGGTATTTATTTCTGTTTTGTTGTTTTGTTTGTATTCGGTCGTTGTGGGCTTGGCCGTGAAAAATGAATTTGCATTTCTGTTTGTTTTTGTTTTGTTGGGTATTTTTCTGTTTGTCTTCTACGGTGAAGTGGTGAAATGGCCGAGAGGAGAGAGAGAGAGGCAGAGAAGCAGTGGAGGAGAGAGAGAGAAAACGGGAGAAATACTTGGTGGGGCCAGCAACGGTAAAAAATGGGACCCACAAAAAAATTGATAGGATTTGAATCCGGCTTTTCAAAAAATGAGGGGTGAACTCAAATTATACTAATATGAAACATGAATTTTTTAAATATTCACGGATAGTTCGGTGTACCAAACACCATCTTAGCATCCCGCTGTATCATCTATCTCGTTTAGGCTAACTCCCTGTCCCAGGCCACGCGATTTCAAATCGCATTCCAAAATATAGCGCCAAAATTTGGCGGTCGTTTAAATTATGTTTCAAAATTTTCATTGAAAACCTTTCGAAACTTTCTTTTCATTAGAATTCCAAAACATTCAGAACTTAAATAAAGCCTTTCTCTCTCTCTCTCACACACAGATCTGATTGTTCATTTGTTTGGAGCTGCTGAACACACAGAAACTCCAAAAAATTTCCTTCGTATTCGTACTTTTCAATCTCAGGTACTTCTCAAATTCAAAGTTCCTTTTTCCTTTATAGCATATCATTCTCTCTAACGCTTAATTAGCTTACATATCACATTCGCCGAACTAGTTTCTCAGTACAATTCTCGTATTTTCTTGAAAATCTTATTTCTTCCATAGATTTCTCGATATTTCTTTATGAGAATCTACTATTTCCTCTGAATTTGTGAACCCAATTGAGCAATTACGTGGTAAAAAGCAGAAACAGATTGTGGGTGTTTTTTCATTAAAAAAATCGCTACGGAAAGATTTGCGTTTGCTTGAAATCTTAGATTTTTCGTAGATTTCCTATTATTCTTTCGGGAATTCTACTATTTCCTCTGAAATTTGTGCACCCAATTGAACAATTCTGTGATTAAAGCTGAAACAGCTTATGGGTAATTTTGGGTTTTTTTGTTTCATTGAAAAAATTGGGTACAGAAAGCTTTAGGTTTTGATTCAAATCTGTATACCCAATTGAGTAATTATGGTGAGGGAGCAAAGGGTCGATTTGTTTTACACAAAGCTCCGTGAATCGGTGACGGCTTCATCGTGCTCTCCTCTGCTCATATTCCCATCAACCTCTGATGTGGACTCACTCTGTGCCCTCAAGATTGTTTTCCATGTCCTTGAATCCGATTCCATTCGTTATGCGTGTTATCCGGTCTCATCGTTTCAGGAGATTCACAAATATGCCGGGCCGAATCTGTGTTCATCTGATGAGCCCGTCTCAATCCTTTTGATCAATTGGGGTTGCCATAGGGACTTAAGGAAGGTCCTGAATTTAGGCCCCGTGGCTCGTGTTTTTGTGGTCGATAGTCATAGACCGATTCATTTGCATAATTTGAGTGATCAGAATGATAGGGTGGTTGTGCTTTATACCCAGGATGATGAGCACCAGACTGATTTGGCTTATGATTTTGATGTTTCGGCTTTGGCGAATGCCAGTGATTTGAATAGTGATGATGAGGTTGATGAGGAATTGGATAGTGAAGATGATAATGATAGTGAAAGTGAGGAAGAGGAGGGCGGGGGCGGGTCAAGAAAGCGGAGGAGGGTTTCGAGAGAAAATGAGGAAGACCCAGTTCAGCTTTTTGGGAAACTCAAGAGGGAGTATTATCATATGGGTACCTTTCACGGAAAGCCTTCCGGGTGTTTGATGTATGATTTGTCGCATTCTTTGAGGAAGAACACGAATGATTTGCTTTGGTTGGCTTGTCTTTCATTGACAGATCAGTTTGTTCATGAGAGGTTAACTGATGAGAGGTACCAAGCTGGGGTTATGGAGCTTGAGCAGCATATCAACAGCTCTGGGAATTTGGAAGCTGTAAATTCGGTGACCCTCAAAGATGGGACAAAGATTCGAGCTCCCAATGCATCTAGAATTGCATATGAAGATGAACCGAGACTAATGCTGTTACAGGAGTGGACTTTATTTGATTCAATGTTGTGTTCTTCATATATTGCGACTAAGTTGAAAACATGGAGTGATAATGGAATGAAAAAGCTTAAGCTTCTTCTAGCCCGGATGGGATTTGCACTTGTGGATTGCCAACAGAAGTTTCTGTACATGAATCTTGAAGTGAAGCTGAAGATGAAAGATGAGTTTGAACGGTTTTTACCTGAGTATGGGCTGACTGATTTCTACTACAGGAGTTTCTTGCGGTTACATGGTTATCGCTCAAGGGTGTCTGCAGCGGATGTGGTATATGGGGTTACTGCACTGCTTGAATCATTTGTGAAATCAGATGGCTCTTGTGCTTCCATGCAGTTTGGTGTAGCTTATGATGCCCTGTCCTTGAGTAATCTTGATAAGCTGAAAGATGGAATGCAACTTGCAATTAAGATTCAGAGGGCAATTCTTAGGCAAGGAAGCACAGCAATAACTAAGAGCGGTTGTATAAGAAGTGGAAGAAAATTCAGGTGGTTAAAGCTGGAAGATTCAGTGGATACAAAGCTGCTGGGTTACCCCCAGGCATTGACTAAATTTTGTTATTTTCTGATGGATGCCTTGCGAGAGAAGGGAGCAAGAATGAAGCCTTTGCTCTGTGCCTGCTTATCACAAGAACCTGATAAGGTATTGGTTGTAGGAGTTTGTGGGAAGCCTCGGCTTGGGGCAGTTCAAGGAAATTCATTTGGAATTGCATTTAGAAATGCAGCTGAGGAGATTGGAGCAGAGTTTTTCCATGAGTTGTTCGATTCTTCATGGATACTCTTGGATGCAGCTGCAGTTAATTCGTTCATGGTCAGGTTGACAGAAAAACTCTGATGTAAAATTATAATGCATGTATGTCTAACACAACCCTTCAGCTTTGTTGAGCATTTTCTTTTCATCCTTAAAGCATGTCAGATTATCTGTGTGATCAAATTTACTTCTATTTTATCATGATTGTTCTTTTGACCCAAAAAAAAGAAGAAAAAAACTATTTTGTTCCCCACTTTATATTTTACAAGTTTTACACTCCTTTTACTGCTGGGTTAGACGGTGACAGGCACAACATCAAAGAGAGTTCATTCAGACCCATTTCAGGTTTGGCATTTGGTATCTGTTATGTAATTTTAGCTGCGCTATCTTTCTTTTTGGCCCCCAAAATCCTAATGGGTTGGCTCACAACCTGGCTCGTGGGGCTTCTGTTTGTATGGTTTGGGAACTCTATCTCATCTCCTCTATCATGTCTTGGGCCTTTGTTGAGGATATAGATTTGTTGAGGATATAGATGGAATGGTTTCTCTTGGCCTACTCTCTGTATTTTTTTGCCTCCTCCTCAGTAAATTATCATTACCTACCAAAAAGAAAAAGAAAAAAGAAAAGATAAATCAATCGACCTCCCTTGCATCAAACCCTATCATCGCCCAAGCTTTAAGCCCACTCAATGCGCCCAACAACAAAATCCATACACCCATTGCCCCCCCCCCCCCCTCGCAAAATGACCTTTGGCCCATCATCACCTTAAATTGCCATCATGGCCCTATAAATCACACAAAACACCACCTCCACCAACACAAGAAGATACTAACCCCTGAATAGTTAGCTATTCCCCAAATCATCATAAAAAACCCACCACACTTATCGTCACCTCCATGGTTGTCCAAGACAATCACAAGCCTCCAATTTATGGCAGTAACGAAACTATGTTAGTTTTGGGAAATATTTTGCTCTCATACTTATCTCAAACGACATGCATATTATCTCAAACGAGACCAAAACGGGACCAAAGAACTTCTTGTTATTTTTTAGGGTTTAAAGGTAACACAACTAATGGAAGTGGATGAGATGGTCCGAAATTAAACAGAAATGAATATGTTTCCGAATTATAATTTGGCGGAGGAATTTTGAGGAACTCTCCCACTTTGGTAGTTGTTTTTCTTTCGGTTACTTTGAAATTAGCTACTATAGCTTCAACCATTTGAATTTTTGATATTCTAAGGTCTCCCAATGACCAATTATTTTTCGCATGAATTGCTACAAATCCAATAAGTTCAACATTTAAGACGTGTCAATTGGGCAAATTTGCCCATAGCAATTACCAATTAGGATGGATACCTTTACTCGAAAAGTTGATATTGCAAAAAGTAAGGTGATTAATCTTATAATTATAAAATAATATAATAAATAGTATTTAAATAAAATTGAGAAAAAGAAAGCATATGAAAAATATATTAACTAAAATAGAGAAAAGGAGGAAATTTTTTAAATTAGGATTTAAAGATAATTTCCACCAAAAAAATCTTTTTTATTTTTATTTTTTTTGCTTAAAACTAAAAACTAAAAAAATAAAAAAAAAGATTTACTTCCACTGAATATACCCTCATTCAAATCATTTGTCTTGTGAGTTGTGAGTGACCGAACAAAGGTTGCCTCGGCAGTATAACTATCTAGTTGCCCATTTTGCATTTTATAATTTACACTCCACTTCCTGCTCGGTGAGACGGTAACAGACCGCACACCATTAAAGAGAGTTCGTTCACACCCATTTCAGGTTAGCTCTTAAGCTCTTCATCGTCCATCTTTTTTTATTTTTTATTTTTTTTATTTCCCTTGTTTTTTCGTTTTCTAAGTCGTTTTGATTTGTGGGTAATAAATTTTTTTTGGAGGGTAGGAGGTTTGAAATTTTAATATTGATGTGTATCCACTGTGTGCCTTGGGTTGGATCATGAATAAAATTACAGTATATGCTTTGATCTTTAACATGATGTACACTTTTTCTAACTGATTGACGAATGCAAGTTTCACTTTTTATCTGCTTGTAGAATATTCTTACATGTTTCTTATTTACCATGGTTTGGATATAACACAGTTTAAAGGACGAGAATAATGCTTATTGTCGGTGAGTGGTTTAAGGATTAATTATTTAATTAAACAACTAGAAGTAGCAATAATATGCTGCAAGGAAAAATAACCATAAGCATCAATAGGATTTTTCTTGAAGTGAAAAGTGGAGGCACTGTGTGAGTGAAAAAAAAAAAGAAATCACTAATGATGTAAATTGATGTGTTCAGTTGTGTTAATCTTTAGTATTAGCTAAAGGGTCAGTGGAGTATTATGCAAGTAAAATATAACTTTGCAGTGGAGTAAAGTACCTGCTTCTTTTATGCTCCAAAAAATGGTTTAGAAAATGTTCTATGAGTAAATTTTACTTTTGGCTGTGTGTCTCACTATGTGGGTATGCGTGTTTGTGAGTGATTGTGAATGCATGATCATGTGTATGGGATATGTTTAGGTTTCACATTGAGAAAAATGGTGCGAATTTTAGGTGATTAATATTGCGTAGATCGGATCCAAGTTGTAAGTGATGTAGCAATCCGTTGGTTTTTCAATTTGTTGTACCATTTTGTGGTAATTGTAGAGACCAGAGAATGTGCTTTTATTTTCAATATATGTTTAGTCTTCTGTGTAAAGGTTGTAGCGTCATTTAGTTCTTTAGCTGATGTGTTTGGGTTAGATGCACTTGCACCCACATGTACGTTAGTTTTGAGAGTTTCTTTTTGTAGGAAAACAAATTTATTACTACCAAACATAAGAATTGAAGGCTAAACTGAAGGGTTAGCATAACACATATTGCATATACTCAAAGAAAAAAAAAATCCTCATAACAGTTGCAATCAGATGATCACAAATTATTTACGCTGCATCTTTATACAAGCATCGACATCGTCACCAAGTATAACTTCTACTCCCTATAGTCTAATGCCTCTAGTTATGGCTGTAGATGAATATTTGAAATAATTATTTTATTTTTCATATGTTCTGCATTTCTGTACTTAATTAACTCTCTTTCTGCCTCTCATGTTACAGCGAATGTGATTAGATCAAGAGGTTACTTTAGCTAGGGTTTAAGGCTTATTGAGTCAAGTTCAGTAATAATCTACCCGTAAGCAATCAAATGGAGCCTGACAGGTATTTTACATATTTTTTTTCAGATATAAAGATTTTCAACTTTTTTCATGGTCAAATTGTAACTGGATTCTATGTTTATGTGCAAGTAATAATTATGTACTTTAAAAGATTGTATATTTGGTTAGGATGGAGGCAACAGTTCCTTTCGATCTAAATAAAGGTCTTCCATTTGTTCATTAGTTTCTGATGTAATCTCAATTATTTTTCCCAATTTGCTGCCTCAACTATACTTAAATATTCTATTAGATCTAATTTCTTAAAGAGACAGAATAGAGATGTGTTGTTTGAAGTTCTTCAGCACTTCAATTTCTGTTAGATTCTTACTCTGTCTCTATGTTATATACCTATGTTAAAAATCACATGCACTTGAGCTTTTTGCTTCTAAGATGTAGGATTTATGATGAAAACAGTGCTTCTCAAATTTGAAGGATGAATTAATTGGGTATTTTCTCCTAGACTGCTTGCTTTTAAGCCATTTTGCAAACATTTAATCTGACCTTCTAAGTAATTACAGGTATTGGTGTACCCCCAAAATATTTGGGATAAGATTGAAAGCATGTTAAGATCAGTATTTGAATGTTGCTTTCTCTTATTTGACGCATGAGACACATTTTCATGCGATAACTTAGTTCTTAATGATTTATGACTAAAGAAATCTGATGTATTTAGAAAATCAACTCAACATGTATAGAGCCATTCTTCTGTCAATGGTATTGGGTTTCCCGAGTTTGATTCCCAACTTTATGTTGAATCACCCCATTCATGTCCATGTCTACATATCATACAATAAGGTTATGATATTTTATAAAGTCTGATGACCTTTACGTTGCACTCCTTCCTAACATGATGAAATGCTGCTATGGCCTACGGGTACTACTTCTAAGTTGGTAGTATGGTGAATATCGATACTATATATGCACATAGAACCTTTTTCTTGTGGATACTTATAATCTCATGTGACCATATGTAGTTGATTTTGTGTAACATCTTACATCACATATTTCTTTGAAGAATAGTTTTTATGCTGTACAATTTTCTTTATCAGGTTAAATTCTCCAGCTACTTTTTCAATGCCTCTTGAAGTTTTAGGTCATGAATTGCAGTTCTCTCAGGTATGGATTTTTTTTTTTTTTTTGTTAGTTGTTGGGTGCACTACCTTTTCTTTTCTTTTCTTTTTTCTTTTTTTGGGGGGTGGGGGGGTGGGGAGTGGAGTATTGATCTTTGCAATTTTATGCCTATTGGAATTCAAGTTACACATCTTTAAAGAAAGATGGGACCAATTCACCACATGAAGGATCACCAGCTGGATGGAGACGATAATACACCATCTTTTAATTTGTCTTGTAAGAGAGATTCTAAAGTATGCATTTCCCTAAAGTTTGCAAAGCATGGAAAGCTAGTCAATTCAATGTATTTTAATAACAGAGTGGAGAATTTTCATTTATATGCATCTATTTTTGGTATAGAAATTTTTGTTGCTTATTTGGGATCTGATTGAAAGCATGTTTACCAATCTACACATTATATGTTGCTTCAGTTACCATGTATAAAAGTCATAGTCACTTTAGGAACACTAATTTTGTCTGCATCTATTAGTATTTGGTTAGATTGATTCTCTTAATAAGTTCCCTAACACTGACAAAGCTTGTTATCATTGTGGTAGGATCCAAATTCCAAGCATTTAGGAACTACAGTTTGGGATGCGTCACTTGTGTTTGTCAAATTTCTGGTACAGTCTATTATCCCTTCATATGCTTTCAAGACATTGCTGGTACTTTTGGTTCCACATGTTCCTGACTCTTAAGCAGTTGGTATTAATATGACAGCTTTCTTACATTTATATTGGCGAGTTTAGGAGGGTGGGATTAAACTTTGCCAAGTTTAGTCAAGTTGAATGCAGTATAGGCAACTTTAAGTATTGATCATATTTAATTTTTTATTTTCAATGTTTTGTCATTGAATTCCTGTACTACACATATCGTAACTTCTTGACTCTCTTGTTGTGCATGCTTTATGCACTCTAAGATTTTTTTTTTTTTTTAATAATACTTACTCATTACTTTTTAAATTATTATTATTATTTTTTTCAATGTTCCATAATCTAGGGTAGAGACAAGAAAAAAGCTGACATGGTAGCTAAGAGATTATAAAGTGTTAAACTGATTATCCCATGAGAGCCTGCTTATGATTTCCAAAAAACTGCTATATAATCCAATGATGAGAATACTGACTCTGTGTAATGAAACATAACTTTTGTGATGGTTACTGAGTTCAGCAGTTATCAATAATATTTGGTCCTTGATGCTGCATTCCATTCAGTTTTATTACTTTGGTTCTTAGATATTGACTTGTGATCCAAAAAGCTATACAATTAAATATTAGATTTATTTTGAAGGGAAACCCCATTCCCCAAGCAAGCCTCATGTTGGCAATACAGCAAATTCTTTTTTATGTAGAGACAATATTCTATTATGTCAGGCCCCTTTTCAAGCTGAGTGGGAGTTAGGCTTTACTTTTTATTTTTTCCGTTGGATTTGTTTTCTTCAAAAGTCATGCATTGCAAACCTACTTTGCATTTATCTGCAAATTTGTATGTTCCTAAATCTCTAGAGATAAATTTTGGCTTGTTTCAGGAGAAGAATTGCAGAAAGGGAAGGTTTAGCCCTTCTAAACTAAAAGGAAAACGTGTTATTGAACTTGGAGCAGGTTGTGGAGTAGCTGGCTTTGGTGAGTTTCTATTTTTATGAATTCTTATATAGACTTAATCTATACAGTGTTTGTACACTTTTTGTTTTCCTGCTTGAACAGGGTCTAGATCACCCTGCTTTATGATGTAGGTGCTGCTTAGTCTGATCTGGACTGCTTTTTTCAGGCATGGCTTTGCTAGGATGTGATGTAGTGACAACAGATCAAGTTGAAGTTTTGCCATTGCTGATGAGAAATGTTGAACGTAATACTTCAAGGATTTTGCAGATGAATTCTGATTCCGGTGTGCTCTGCAACCTTGAAACATTTTCATTGCCTTATGCATGTTACAGTTTCAGTATGTCCTACTGTTTGCCCCTTTTTACCCATATGCTCCCTGGAAGTGCCAATTTTGTGCAAAGCTGTTATATTGAGTTTGACTATAGTTTGTACTTGGAATGCAGTAGTGATAACAATGGAGGAGTGATAACTCTAACCACTTCTAGAATTGTTTGGCTGTCAGTAGAGGAGTTCAGGACTATCCTTGGGAGCTAACTGATAATTATTTTAGAGAACTTGAAGTTGCAGTACTACTTGTATCTTACCCAAGCTTTATATTCTTTGTAGATTCATTTGGTTCGATTCAGGTTGCAGAGTTAGACTGGGGAAACGAGGATCATATTAGGGCTGTTGGTCCACCGTTTGACTATATCATTGGCACTGATGTTGTAAGTTCATGATATATTAAGCATTTTTGCACCAATAAAAGAAAAAGGAACTGAGTTGTCTCCATTATAGGCTGTTCTCAGATTAAGAAATGAATAATTTGTGAAGTATTGTTTCTTATGTATCATCTGTATGTTGTTATCATACAAACATATCTGTGTAATTTGGATTTCACATGATCAAACTTGGTGCTGAAAATTCTGTTTGCTGCTTATGTGCTTATGATTATAAACTCCTTGTGATTTTCTGAGGGGAATGAAGTGCATGCTTTCTCCTTTACTTAAAAAGGAGTCCGTGACCAAGTGTTGGTCCTGCCAAAGTAAGGTTTTGAGAGCGGAGATCTGAATACATTCTAAACCTTGAACCTTTTTACATGAACTGACAGCTCCCCAGAATTAGACCCTTGCACTTGTGTTTTACAGTTGTAGACTTTTGAGTTCTGCACCAAAAAATTGCATCTTTTACTAAAAAAATGTTGCTAACCTTTATGGTGGCACTCTTTTCTCTTCGTATCACACCGATGCAATAGTACTCTGATTTTTGGGAAATGTGCTCAATGTTGGATGAGACATTACTGAGAAATGACAATCATGTTTGAAGCCTCTGAGATATATTGTTTCTTGATTTAGATTAAGTTTTCTTGTGTGTGTTGATTCCCTGAGAATGTTGGAGGTCTCTAGTTTTGGGAATGAGGACCTAAAAATATACTCTTGGTGTGGAGTGTTTTCAGTCTATTAAGTCATAAATTTAAGGTGCAAAAGAGCAACATGTGAAGGGCATGGTGGGTTTTTTTTTTGGGGCCAAAGAGGCATTGTAGGGTTGGGACATTAGTCTTGTGTAATATTAGTCACAATTCGAGATGAATCATTTTAATTGCTAGTAGTACTTTGATTTAGGTATGGTTGAACTACACAAGAGGCATAGAAAGGATTCTAAGAGAAAGGATTATTTACACATTTGACCAAACCCTTGTGTTTTACACTTCCATGAATTGTAACATATATTTTCATTCACAAGACAAATAAAGAGTTCACAAGTTTATCCAACTGGTCAGGAGTAATTCTTATGTACTTCAATTTAGGATTTCACATTTGACCAAACCCTTGTGCTAATTGATTGATTTTCCACTTCTTAAGCATTTCTGTGATGAATTTTGAATTGTTCTTATTCACACATCATTCCTTTAACTTTATAGTTATGTGACTCTGTAACTCCAACTGATCCAGTAAATTTCTAATTTCTTTGGATTTAAGGTTTACGCAGAGCGTCTATTGGAACCACTATTGCAGACAATAACTGCATTATCAGGACCTAAAACCACAATTTTGGTATGGTATTTGATAGTTCTTGTTTTAATATTTTCTTCAAGAACCTTATCATTGAAGTGCTTATTTTTTTCCTATTTTTTCATGAAGTTGGGGTATGAGATCCGTTCTACTAATGTCCATGAGCAAATGCTTCAGATGTGGAGAAGAAACTTTGATGTAAAAATTGTTCCACAATCTAAGGTATCCATTATGTCTTTATGCAAATTCTCAACTGTAACTACTTTGGTTCTCTGTAAATAGTGTCTAACTTTTCAATGGAATTTTCAAGTTCAGAACCCAATATCCTGCAATAATATACCACTTCACTCACTAACTCTTTGGACTCTACGAACCACTCATTCTATGCAGATGGACCCGACCTTTCAGCATCCAAGTATTCAACTTTTCATAATGGGATCAAAACCTCCAGAAGGGAATATAGAAAACACAGAGAAGGGGAGTGATCAAAAAAGCGACAAGGTTGAAACAAGCAAGGAGGAGAATGATATCGATGGGAGAAGTACTGAGGAGGAAAAAGTGTCCGATTCTGTTAGCGATGTAGTGGAGGAAGGATGTGAGCTAGTGAAAAAAGCCCAGAATGAGAAACTTAGTGATTTCGAAGCCAGAAGAGTTGGCTCGATGGCTGCTCGACTTCTGCGAGATGTCAAGATAGATTAAATTTACAGGGCAGACCTTTTGTGATGTTAAGATAAGCTTATATGGGTGGGGATTCATGTGCAACAAGTTTTGATCATGTGAGTTGTGCTTTATTCTCAACCGGCTTCTGTCTTCCTTTTTTTAGTTGGGTGCCACTTTCTGAGAATACTGAAGAGGCTGATATACATGCCTCATTTATCTCATCAATGATGCTGACACACCAATGTTACAATCATGAAGAGATCTTCATTCATACGCATTGATGAACTTGTCTGGTTTCAATTTTAATCTGAATCTTAGATTCCAGTTGATTCATGGAAATCAAAAATTATCTTAAAAATGGTTGTAGATGTTGGAATGTTAATGTTTTGGAGGTGTTTGCAGTATGAGATGTATGTGATGTGAATAACGAAATGTGATCATCTTGGGAATATAGTTAATCACCACTGTTGAAGTTGAAATAGTGGGTCATGGCTTATGATATTAAAGAAGGAAAAGGCCTTGTTTGTTTGAATTTGAAGTTGTTTGAGGGTCTTTTTTATTTATTACAACTGTCAAAACCAGGGACAAAAGTCACAAAACCGAAAAAACAACAAAAATCAATAAAAGAAGCAAATGAGATCCAACAAAAGGTATTCAACAGTTCTGAATTGGAAAACATCCATCAATGGCTGGATGATAACTCCGACCATTTAGCCCGCATGAATCATTTCAAATTGGTTCTTTTTCACTTTAAGTTGCTTGATTAAGTTGTTTGTTTAGCCTTTTCAATACACAAGCGTGCCTTGTTAGCTTGTGGTGGAAGTCAAAGATGTTCTAATATTTGGTGATTATGAATTATGATCCCACTGAAAGAAAGAAAAAGAAAGAGCTTAATAGTACGACATAATGACCTTCTTAAGTTACCCCTTAATCGGGCAGTAGTGCACAACCTGAACGAGGCCATATAACATGTTATATATATTATCAGGTATCTTATACATTTCAGTTATATATTCATGTGCTTCAACTTGGACCCAATAAGATTTTGTATGTGTGTGGGTCCGTGTAAGAGAAATCAATCCACAAATAAATTAATACTTCTTGAGTGCATTGTTTTTAGAAAGTGGACATGTATAATGTATTAAGAAACATCTCAAAAGAAAGAAAAAGGATAGAATAAAATGGGACAGGAGTAATAATTAACCACATTAAGGTCCAAATTATGGTGATACTGAGCAAGGCAGTCTGATTTTCTGCTCTCCAACAAAGCAAAGGTCTGACTAGAGGAGGGAAAAAAAAACTAGCAAATAAAATAGAAAAAATGAATAAACAAAGCAAAAACAATAAGAAAACCAAAGCTACAATAGAGATCACTTCTTTTTAAAGCCTCCATTTACCACACCATAAAAGTGGAGGTTGCCACTAAAAGCAACATGTAAACTAAACCACATAAGCTATAACTTCAGCTTCAAGTGTGCAGCTTTCATATTTGAAGATCTACTTTCCAAGAATTCTCAGTAACCAAAAAGAATTTAAAAGTTGTAATTGATATTAGCCAAAAGGCTGAGAAATGTATCAATTAAAAGTTGTAATTTTGCACATAAGAAATCTTTAAAGAATGAATATCAGAATAATCAATCACACATACAAGTATGCACCAGAAATTTTCAACTTCTATAGACTAGCAATCTGAGAATGGTTGTATGTAGTTTGCCGAAGAACTTGACTGCTATTGAAATATGTTCTTGAGCTTGTATCGGATATGTTACTAATTACGGAAAATTGATCCATATAAATTCCCAAGTGAGAAATAAGCGGATCTGCCCGCGACTTGTTGACAACAAACCTCAGGTACTGAGATTCTACTGTTGGGAATTGCAACAGCCTCTGATATCCAACTGTAGTGCCATTGATCACTTTCTTCCATTCCCCATTTCCATTCAAAATCTCAAGGTGAAACTCAATAACCCGTTGTCCCATGTGAATTGGTTCTTGAACTTGCAGAACATTGAAAGATACTAATTCTTGAAGGTTTAAATGTAAGACCCAATCAGTTTGATTCTCCTCAGGGGCCCAATAAGTGTAAATATTTTCTTTGAGGACATTGTGGGGGTCAAAACGAGAATTAGAAATGCCCCGTGTACTGCTGGCATTGACAAGAGCATTGATAGCCAGATTATAGGAGAATATGGACCTTCGGAGCTCACTGAATTCTTGAAGCACTTTTATGTCTTCAGCTGATATAAGACCCGAAGAGTTTGGGGGCACATTTAGTAACAGGAGACAGTTTCTACCACTTGATTTGTAGTATATGTCAAGAAGAGTTCTTGCAGATTTTGGAGCTTCTGATGCATGCCAAAACCAACCCGGCCTGATTGAGACATCACACTCAGCCGGTACCCAATCACGACCGAGTGGATCTCCTCCCCTTGAGTATCTGTTAGATATATCAAACATAACTGAATTGAATACTTTGTTACACTAGGAAAGAATGAGAGAAATGAAAAGATAGTGCGTATGGGAAATAGACATTTCTCAGTGTATCCTGTCCTGTCCTCTCATTCTTTTAGGGATCAAGTATGCATAGTGTTTCCCGAAAGCCAAAGTTTTTTTTTTATATAAATTAGCACTTTAAAACATTAAAGATACAATTTTAAACAGATAAAAGCAATGTACATCATGGTCTAAAACAATCGTACTTTGGGAACCAGGACTTTCTTAAATTCAGACTGATAACTCATAGCAATGAGACCTCTAACTAATCAACAACACTACAACAGTATAGAAAGTTCCCTATAAGTTAATGGAGTATCAAGCAATTGACTGTATAAGTACATTGCTGGATCAAACCAATGTACCGTTCTGTAGTATTAGATTGAGTATATTACTTACGTAGGAAAATGAGAACTATGATTTAGGGATTAGAAGATTCTGTTATCTTGAACCTGACTTTTAATGAGCTGTATGTGACTTAAGAAGTTGCTCTTAACAATCTACTCCAAATACTAAAAAACCTACACCTATACCATCTTAAGTAATCAAATTCACTAATGGGAGTGGAGGAAAGTGAAACTCACTCAGAATCAGTGTCACCAATCTTGGCAGAACTCCGATTGAAAAGCGACCAGCAAGTAGACGCAGCAACACCAGCCTCATCCCCAACCCACCTGGTGTCTGGACCAGCATCAGAAAAAATGACAGCCCCAGGCTGGAGCTGATGAATGAGACTAAACCAACTGTCAAAGAAATACTCCATGTCCTTCTCTCCTTCCCCTTTCGCACCATCCAACCATACCTCCTTGATCTCTCCATAACTGGTCCAAATTAGAAAGATCATTGCTATATTTTATTAAATCTCTAACCATGGAATTCATAACACAAAGTTAAACTTCACCAAAAAGAAAGAGAATCAGTCAGTTGAACCAACACAAACGATCTAAGACCTTAACCTAAAACCAAATTTCAACTTCTTTTTTATCATTCAATTGTTACAACAAGTAGGGGTGTTGAACCTGGTTATCCTTATAAAGGAGACCAGACAATGCCACTGAGCTACAAGGCTCTTGGCATTTTCAACAACTTCTTAAACATAAAAAACTTGAAAACAAGCATACAGCTGATAATGTTATAAAGCAATTCAACTAAACTCCACAAGGCATACAAAAATGATTCATACAGAACAATAATCCTATCAATATATTGGACAGAATCCAAAGCTCAATAACTGCTAAATCGAACAATCCAATTAGCAAACAAAACAATGCATAGTCCATAACATGAATTCTCTGATAACATAAGAGATAAAATACAAAAGACCCAATTCATAGACAACCCAATTTGATCAAACATCAACCCTGAACTCTGAAAAACATAAAATTTCCCACAATTTCTTAACAAAACTAAACCAACCCAGTTCATAAAAACTCACATATAACTCAAAAAAAAAATTGAAAACCTCAATCACCTTGTGAGCAATTCAGTCATTTGGCCCATGTAGAATTCATTATACTCCAAAGTCTTTCCATACGACACGTCGTGGCGATCCCACGGCGAAAGATAAAGGCCGAATCCAATGCCAGCGTCCCTAGCAGCCTTAGCCAGCTCCGCAACAACATCGCCACTCCCATTTCTCCACGAGCTGGACCGCACCGAGTAGTTGGTGTAGTCAGAGGGCCAAAGGCAGAACCCATCGTGGTGCTTTGCAGTGAGTATGACCCGGGAAAAGCCTGAGTCTTTGGCGACTCGGACCCACTGAGTTGCGTCGAAGTTGGTGGGGTTGAACACGGAGGGGTCAGCTTGACCTGTGCCCCACTCGGAGTCTGTGAAGGTATTGGGACCGAAGTGGAGAAAGAGAGCCATGTTGCCCAGCTGCCATTGGAGCTGGGAAGCTGAAGGGAGGGGCAAAATGGGAAGAGGTGGAGGTTTGACTAATGAATTTACAGAGGAAAAGAGTGTGAGGAGGATTAGAAAGGTGATTTGGTAAATGGGTTTTGTGAGTTTTTGAGTTTGAGTGATGGTGGTCTTCTTCTTGTTGTTCATGGTGAGAAAGATAGGACTGAGTCTGAGAGTGAGTCACAGTGAGTCAGTGAGTGACTCAGGGGCTTTTTGGGGAAGAGAGTTTGGTTTTGTTTGGGTTTTGAGTTTGGATTGACCAAAACGTTAAAGTAAGCAAAGTGGAAGTTATTATGTCGTTATTGTCTGGGTGTTTATTATAAGGTAAGGTAAACCATAGGGAATGTCCAAGTGTATATGACATTTTTGGGGCTTTAAGTACAGATTTCATGGTATATGAAATTAAAGACTAAATGGGCTTTCATGGATTTCAACTTCATATAGGCTTGGGCTTATGTTATCATGTCATGATGCTCTTGTTTGAAATGTCTTCATGGGTTTTTAGTTCTTGGATCTTACCAAAATATGAAAAAACACAAAGAAAAGGAAAAAGAAAAAGGGCTTCATGGATCAAGGAAATTGAAGTTGGGCTCTATGCTTCATTAGCCTTACTATTGTTTCCTCCTCCTTTTGTCAGATCTACATACCAAAGGTTACACTATTAAGTGAGATAGCAATTAGTTTGAGGAAAAAAAAAGTCAATTGGTTAGCCAGTTTGTAAATAAAGAGGGTGAAGAGAGAAGTTATAGTTCAAAGATTTTTTTTTTTGGGGTAGTGTAAAGTTGTTATAGTGGTCTATTAAGTATGTAATATTTCGAAAATCAGTTTTCACCCAATTGGGTTGATTTTCTCTTGAATGAAAAAAGTGTTTTCTATCGAATCAAATGAAGCTTATATATCAACCGAGAGAAACAAATTTTTAGAACATACAATTTTTTATGACTTCAAATATGAAGCCTTTATAAATTTCAATCTCCAAAGTCTCACATTTATATATAGATATATATGATAAGTTGAATTTATGAGGTTCGTTATATGATGATTATTCTTTACTATTAAATTTGACTATAAAAAAACTTTATGTGATGAACTAATCCAAACCTAAATGGATTTCAATTTTAGAATTGACAATATTAGATTATATAAGACCATGCGACAAGAAAAGATGAGTGACAAATGGATTTCAATTTTAGAATTGACAACATTGGATTATATAATAGCACGTGATAAGAAAAGATGAGTGACAAGAAAAAATAACAGCAACTTTCATAATTGGAGAACGTCATTAATCAATATTGACATCCCACTCAAAATTCAAATTGGTAAACCACATTAAAAGTGGAAATTTCTTACCTGGTCTTAAAAACACTTTTACATCACAATCAAAATTCAAATTGGTAAACCGGTCTTCACCAACCAGATCGTAGGTAAAGAATTAAAATAGTTAGTACAATTAATTAATCGTTTAGTAGAAAGGAAAGATTAGCCATTTGGTTCTCTAACTTTGAAACCGAGCACAATTTTAATGAGGTGATTGATTGATTGGTTTGGTTTCCCCTCTCAATCTCCTCTCTGAGTCTGAGCCCACCCTATCTCAGCTCAGCTAACAAACCACTTTCAAGGTTCAACTTCAACCACATTAAGCAAACACAACTTTCAAGGTTCCTCAATCATCAAGGTTAGTCAAATACATTAACTCTCTAAGAGAGACTTCCACGTATGATCTAAAATAGAAAGTGTATACACGCGCGAGTGTAAGACATCAAAGCCGCCCCAAAAGTGGGAACCACCTTAATGTTTTTTTTGAGAAACAATGGGGACCACTTTATAATCCTTGAAAAATCCAAATGAGTCGCAAAGCTCGAGGCTGGATAGGACTTGGGACACGTTTCGACGGTCCAGGATAGCACGAATCTTGAAAATGATATTTTGGAGCAATACGCAACTTGTGACATCACTACGACAGCGGGACACACTCTCTCTCTGTGCGTCGAATCTCAGTTAGGAGTTAGGACTTGATTGACTTTTGTGTTTTTCTTTCAGTTTCATTGAAAGTCCCTCTATTTTCATTCAATTTTCTGCATCTCCCACAAAGTTATTCAAATTTGTTATTATTTTTTTTTCTTTAAGGTAGTGTACTTTTTGTTTTTGTTTTACAGATTAAGGTAGTCTACTCATTGATTATTTTTGTTGGTGAGGTGTATTAAAAGAACATATAAGTATTTATCAAAAAATAAATAAACATATAAGCTTGATTTTTTTATAAGCTTTACATGCACTCGATAACTAATATATATATATATATATTTTAATCTTTCTTAGCACAATTTATATATATTTTTTTTTAAATGATTAAACTTTTTTATGTTCAAATCTCATCCAATCCTTTCAAAAATGCTCCCACATGTATGTATATAATCATCCAAATAGTAAGTAGTGCTACTTTGAGGGAAAAATTTCATGAGTCCAGGTTAGGCAGACCAACAGGGGGGCTTGAAAGGCCTTTATTCGAGTAAACCCAACCAAACGAGTAATAGTCCAATTCGAGCTTAAGGCTAATGAGTCGATTGAGCCCCTGAACACGATCCTTTGATCATGTTGGCTAGTTGAACCTTTGTTCTACATCGATTAGGTTTGGAGAAGCCTACAAACGACTATCACCATTCACATCGCATTAATATATTATGATTTACCCATTGTTGTTTACATTTAATACAATGTGACATAGGCCTTCCCCTGTAGCTATCAGGAAGGAAACTTAGGATTATATCTCCTTAACTGACATGAGAGGATGGTGTGTTGTCAGACTCTTTGTCTAATTGCATAAGGGAGTATTCATCAACCTTTATTAGGAGAACCCTATAAATACACCCATGATCAATCCCAACACTCTATCATTTTACATTGAGTTAGTTTTGTATTTTGATTTACTAACTTGCTCGTTGGATGCCTATGATCAACCCCACTAGTTGTTCTCTAATCTAGTCAGTAAGTGATTGTTGTTTTGCAGATTATTCGTCAGTGAATCCCAAAACATCTGACCTCAATGTTAGTTGAAATGATCCTTATTATGGTTCTTTTTTCTATTCCCCTCACCTACGTATGGTACTATGTTTTTATTTATTTAAAAAAATACCTTTGTCCTCTTTTTTTAATGAGATTTTAACTTTACAAGTATAGATTACAGGAGTACTAGAAAAAGGTGTAGAAAATAATTGGAATTAGTTATAAGAAAGATAGATTGAAATACGGGGGCATAAGTGCAAGAGGAAAAGTTAGCAAATTGTCCAACGTTGCTTCACATGTTATTAATACTTTTTAGTTATTATAATATAAAAACGATTACCGCCAGCCAAAATTTCTAGCTTGGTTTGCCAACCGTTGAGAAAGTGAAAACAGCATTAGTATGCATCTTTCTCCCCGAGAGTCAAAGCAAACGACACTCGTCTTATTGTTCTATATGTATATATAATTAAAGTCCATGACTATTATCTTGATGGAGACATGAAGGGAACCCTATATGTTTTTTAATGAGAAGATTCCACGAGCAAAAGAAGATGAATAAAAAATAATTCATTTCAAAGAAAGCTCAATTCAGTTTAAATATATATATATATTCATAAAAAAAGTTTATAAAAAAATCATTGCCTCTTCTGTTAAATGTCAAACAAATAATTTTCCAACTTCTATATATTATCTTCTACAATATATTCTTGGTGAAGGAAATATTCATGTTCATGTTTTCGAATTGGTGCTTATTTATCTACTTATTTGCATATTTATCTACTTATTTGCATGCGTATATATATAATTGTACAAAGAACCAATGATACTACTGAGCAAAAAAAAGAACCAATGATACTAGGCATTCATTTCTTTGCATACATATGCAACAGTCTATATGTTTGGAAGTATTGGAGAAAAGCATTGACATTTGAGTATTTGACAAAGATGTGAATACAATATTATTCAGAAAAAAAGAGACAACATTAAATATTGAGGATTTGACAGTCTTAATATTATATTAATCAATAATCATGGAAAGAAGCCGTTATATTTTAATTATTTCAGTACTATCACAATAACAAGCTGCCTCCTCTTGAGCTTAAATGATTGGCACCATGCACTGGATTAGGCATTATTTTACTTATTCAATTTTCAATGACTGAGCATTACAGCAATTTGCACTGAAATATCTAAATATGAATAGTTAAAGCATGCGTGCCAGAAGTATTTTACAGTAAATCTCAGAACTATATGTAAGAAAGATATCTGAAACAAATATGGTAATCTATTCCCATTGCATCAAAGGCTAGAAATTATAGTATGGGTTATGTGGGGGCAAAATTATAATTTAAGTATGTAATTTGGTTTTGTTTGGGCCTTTCGACTCTTACCTTCGCCCTTGCTTTCAATGGTATTTTTTTTTGTTATAATTATCATCTGTTTAAAAATTAAAATAAGGTCCTATCAATTTTGTGACATTTCCTAGAGATCGTAGTTTTAACTAATGTAATTTTCTTTTATAAAAAAAAAAAAACTAATGTAATTTTCTGAAGTATACATTGTTCTTGGAAAATTTTCATATTTTCTAACCTAATTTTGTGCTTAACATGAATTAGGGTTTTGTAAGGTTTCCTATTCTTCCTAGGACTTCTCTATTATAAATTAATAGGTTGTAAACCCTTGGGCATTCAGACTATATTAAATATAATTTTTAGAGAGATTTTATCTTATTCTATTTTTGGTAGAGTTCAGAGTTCTCATAGTAGATTTAAGGATTTATTTTTTAAACAAAAGTGTTATGTTTATTGTATCGTACGACCCGTTGCGTCTAGTCATTTAAAAGGTTTACAATAAATTTTTGAGCTTGTTTAAATTAATTTAGAAAAAGCCTCATTTAGTTTCCAAGACGAGTTCAAAGCACATGTTTCATTATTTATTGATATCCAATGCAAGTTATGCAACCATACCGTATGTTTAGATTAATTTTTGGCTGAAAATTGATAAAAATATAGTTGTACGGAAAATAAAGTGAAGTATAAAAAAGTTGTACACAAGTTATATAATTACATATACATACTGAAAGTTGTCTAACGTTATATATTGTAACTTTGCATATGACCTAGTGATAATGATTTTGATATATCTTCTAGTCAAAACGATATACTTGAAAATACGTTTGTGGTGATATATATGGAGACAAAACTTCATGTGAGGGATATTGGGGAAAATTGGAAACCTGAAAAGTGAAGGTAAATTAGAGCATATGATTAGTGAGTAATTACTACTTTTTTTTTTATAAGTGAGTAATTACTACTTACTACTTACTACTTATATATATATATGGGTAATTTAATGAATACAATAATATATTAGTTGATTTTTTTTTTTTCCACCAAAAATAGTAAGGTAATCTTTAATCCCACTTTCCACAATAATGTTTAAATATCAGATGGTCCAGATCTCCACGTTTCTGAAAAGGATAAATAGTGATATACTACTAGTTAGCTAGGAGGCATTTGGAAAGTTATTTATCAATATTTGGTTAGTTGGAAAGGGAGATTCTTGCAAGTTACAAGTTACAACACCTGGAAATGTCCTATATATAATCCAAAAAAGTATTTTTCTGGTATAATTAAAACAAAATATATTTACTATTGGGAGGAGATAAGATCAATTTTAAGGTTAGTACTGCAAAGAGGGTAAATTATATTTAGTATATGCGTAGTGTGGAATATAGGCATACATTTAAAGGGTATAACAGTAACAAGAAGACATTTCTAAAATGGTTATAATGATTGATGAACCATTGCCATTGAGGCTTGAGCATGTAGCTATACTCCTACACTGGATAAGACTGGGACAATCTAAGGTTCTCCTAGCCTGTTTCTTCTTTATAGGGTTTACTATATAATAAAGTACGATAGAGAATCAAAGTTAGGTGATTATGTTTTTGAATAATTATATATAAAATCACTGATAGTAGTAGCATGTATATAGAGAATTATTTAGCAAAAAAAAAAAAGTATATAGAGAATTGGCCTCGTAAATAAAAATGTGCAGTGATTAATTATCTTGGGCTACATGATTATTGATGTTACGTTAATTAATGTGAAACCACTGTCAAGAAAGAAAGAACGAAAATGGGTTCTCCCCCAATAAATATGCATAATCATATAATCAGTTGAGATCAGATGCTTGAAAATCTTATACTCATCTAAAGGTCACAACCGCGAGTTGCTCCCCAAGGAAATTAATTTATAATAGCTTCTTTTAATTGTAATTTGTTTTCACGTGCATTTGTGCATGTAGATAGAAAGAGATCTAGAGAGAGAGATCTTTGCGAGTGCCACTTGAACTATTTTTTTTTTTTGTTGTTTGTTGTTGTTTTTTTTTTTTTTTGATGTTTTTTTTTTTTTTTTGTTGTTAAATTATCTGGTAAAAGCTTCTCACTTGAACAATAAAAAAATATGTTCATTTGAGGCCATTGAGTGATTCAAATGTCGGCTTTCACAATTTTATTAAAAAAATTAACATGCAGATTATATATATATATATGTGTGTCATTGACCAACAAGCATGCACAATTCAATTCTGGAAAAAATAGACATTGGAATATTATTGGGTTTTCTTGTGTGAGGTGACAAATTAAATAAACATAATTAATGACCCCGGAATAAAATTAATTTAAGTAAGATCATAGTAAAAGTCACATCTCAGCCAACGATCTTGTTGTTTTCAATCTTTTATTTCATTTTTCCTTTCATTTAGGATTTGAACTTAGATTCTCTTCATGTGAACAATGAAAAAACTTCATTCAACGACCACACGGGTTTTATTTTCAACTTGTTGCTTCTTTGTACATGCAATATCATGTTAACAAATTAATGGTCTACCTATTTCGGTAAAACAACTATTAGAAGAGCAAAGGGATGTGAAATGCCACGTGGATTGCTAGCTATGTATGCATTGAAATTGCATATGTATTTTGTGATTCATATTATAGACATGATGTGTACTTTTCATCTATTTGACCCTCATGCAATACGCAGATTTGTATGAGTAATAAGAGCGGCATTACCGCATTGCATACTTAATTGACTACAAAAGTACTTGTTGTGATAAAAAAAAGGAAGCATAGGTTGGTGAATGTATTTTATGAGAAATGTGTATGTAAAAAGGTATTTTAGGAAACCTAATAAAAGAAAAAGCTTAGGTCGCAATTATGGTTGCCTTGTAAAGTATATGTCATAGGTCAACGAAAAGGTTTATTAAACAATCATTTGATAGCGAGAGATGTAATTATGAACAACAACGCATGTGTTTTAGGCAGCAGAAGAGAATAAGAATATGAGAATAAGAATATGAGAATATCATGCTCCACGCAAAACATATCTTTGTTTCAATATCCTTGATGAACGTATTATGTTACTCTTTTATAAAAAAAAAGAAAAAAGTATCATCTTACTCTATTCCATGAATAACACCTTTAGCCGCCCTTCACATATTTATATATAATCTTTTCAACATCTATTTCCAATTCACATTTTCCTTTCATTGGTTTATGGGAAAAGAAAACCAATATCTTTGATATTATCCCAAAAATAAAAGAAAAAAAATAAACATAGGGGCCATGACGTAGGCCTCTACATCAGTACCATGTCATCCCTAGATATATACTGAATAAATTAAGAGATTCCTGATGGTACCGACATGGTATAGTCTTCCTCAATATTACTATAATAATACATTACTCAGACCAGGTTCAATGTTTGTTCTATAAACTCATTAGTCCGTTTTTATTGATAAATTACCATTTATCTTAAAAACTTCAACTCCCTCCCATATGTAATCTCTCACGTAGGATTTTTTAGAGTGGAGAGACACGTAGGATTTTTTAAAAAGAAAATAGAGTGAAAACATAATTCAAACTTAGGATCAATTGCTTTAATATCATGATAAATTACTATTTGTCTCAAAAGCATAAGATATTAGAAAATGGAGCCAATCTCATTTCAGAGTTAATTAATTTTTCTCTAGATCTAACAGTGTACATATACCATTTTAAATGATTTGACATTTAATACATCTTTAGATTTCTTATATTTAATTTGAATAATGAAAATGAATTAATTTAAAATGGAGAGCATCATTTTCCCACAAGGCCACAACCCTGGGAAAATGATCCTCTTTATTTCAAAATTTCTCCATTTAGTCCATTTTATGATTCAGATTAACTATTACAGATCTAATAGTGTACGGACTGCCACATCATTTAAAATTTTAAATAATGTGGCAGTATATATACTGTTAGATCTATTTGAACTATGAAATGGGCAAATTGAGGGATTTCAAAATAGAGATGATCCTATTCCACAACGTTGGGCATTAACTACACTCCAACCAAAGAAGTCAGTACTTTAAGCAGAAATCTAGCATGTAGTTGCATACTGAGGGACATATCTAAATTAGGTAATTAAGTGTATATAAAGGTGATCAAAAATACCTTGCTTGTGTTTACAGGATTAGACATTAGTGGACTGTTCATACTGTCTTTGTTCGTTGTTGGTATGCAACATCTAGATAGTAAATCACGTTAGCAATGACACAATCAAGCACATTACTAAAATTAAAAAGGGACCCATCATGTTGATTATGTAGTGCAATTGTATGTTTGACTCATAATAATGATTAATTGTTCAATGTAGAACCCCTACTCAATGTCGTTACAATAGTAGCATTTTTATTTAATTGGTAACTATGATCTGTTCATGGATTTATATATTTAATCATTTTTTCTAAACTATGTCGCTTCATGTCTATCATAATAACTACTAAAGCATGAATTACGTTATTTCTTGATAACATGTTTGTAGCATGAAATTGGTGTGGTTTATAAATATAGACTGAGTATAAGGTACAATGGTCTAGTCGTCTAGAACTCATAGGGGCGCAGTCAAACTGAGTAGTAGTTGGAAGGAGATGTATGAGCTCTGATATCTACCCTAGTCTGCGTAGTATTATTATATTGCAAGCAATCTGATAGAAGAAAGCACAAGCAAGAGTTGTGGAAGTTTTGCCTCTATATGCCATACAAGTCTTTGTTAATTAATTTGAATATTTGATGTGTTGTTTCCAATTACCTACATGTACATGCATCGTAATATTTGAAGCTTCCACGAAATTTCAAGATATTGACTTGTATATGTTGAATGGATTGTTACTTAAAAAAATTGTGATTATTCAAAAAGCCCTTTTGGGCCTTATAGGTTTTCATAGCCTTTGACACACAGTAAGAAATAAACTAGTCCACACGACAAAGTTTTGTCCCTTTGTGTAGGGGCATTTCATTTGAAAATTGTTAAATTTGGTGTTTTCTTTCGGACATGTTTGTAATTTGAATCGCATGCATAATATAAAATGACAAAAAATAATATATATATATATATATATATATATATATTTTATATAACTATTGTATATAATATTACTCTCATATGGGGTTGGGTCCCATAAACGAGGGATCCACCTCATGTGAGAAGGATGTTGATCCCCACAAACGTGAGACTTACCCACATGTGAGAGGAATGTTAACCCTACAAATATGGGGACCTACCTCATGTGATAAGGATGTTGACATCACAACATGAGACTTATCCCATGTTAGAGGAAGATTGACCCTGCCAAGGTTGGATTCACTCTATGTGAGGAATATTGTATATAATTATTACACCAAATACCATGTCCTTAAAATTTTAGTTTGGAATAGTTTATTTTCATTGCTTTACTTGGTTTAAAAAAAAAAAAAAAATTAAGTAAAAGTACAAATCTTTTTTCTGAAAAAATAGAGTTTGAAAAAGTTGTACATAAATCAAATAATCAGAATAAATTAATGACAACCAGACATAGGGTTTTGGCTCACATAAAAACATATAGTAAATGCCACTTTGGGTTCATCAGGTTACCAATGGGAATGTTTCATAGATATATTAATTGAAATATCTTTGTTTTTCCCCTTAAAAATGAAGTAATTAGTACATTCGCTCATACATAGACTAGGTGTATGTTTTTATTTTTTTATAGTTAAATAGGATTATAACCTATGGTATCCACTCTATAATGATTGCTATTTACCATAAAGTTAATACATCAATTGATTTTTAATGTAAGCGGGATCTGTACCTAGGTTTCTTATTCGATTATAAGAGACTTTAGTATCTTACCAATTGAACTAACTAGAACTCCTAATGTGGTGTTTCATGACTATGAAATTAAATTATGAATCGAAGTGACAATATATATAACTCCTAATGTGGTGTTTCATGACTATGAAATTAAATTATGAATCGAAGTGACAATATATATATATATATATTGGTTGATGATTGTAATATTAAGTAGTGACAATCTTTTCCATAATCTTTAACAATACGATGCAACATAGTCATGTAGAATCGGACTCTGAAACATACGGACAACAAAATTATTCTATGACCCTCGTTTTACAAGAATTTTAGGCTAGTAGATAAGGGAAAAAGAGAGACTCCCTCTCAAATATTTTATAAAACTCAAACAAAAACTTCATTTTCGTTTTACAATAAAGGCATTATATAGAACTTGATTATCAAATACAAATTATTCTAGAAGAAATCTTAATTGATAACTTATCATATTTAGACCCTAATTTGACTATGAAAGCATTAAAAGCATCTAAATTTAGAAAATAAACATAAGATATAAAATATTATCGTCGGCTTGATCCACTAAATTGCATCTAAAATTTCCACGAACTTGTAATATTGGTGGAAGGTAATAGGCATATAGTCTATACTCTATAGGTAAAAATAAAAGTAAAAACCGTTCTTTAATTTAATTAGTTAATCCCCCTTTAAGTAATTTTTGAAATCTAATACCAGTCAATATAAGTTGGTTTTAGTGATCTTAACCTATACTTTTCGTTGTATATGACTGAATGGCACATTCATAGACTAGGGAATAGCCTCTTCAATTAGCTAGGTTTGGTTAATCTGCTATGAGGCTATAAGGATTGGGGGTAGAATCATAGAATGCAAATAGATGCAAGGCTACTCATAAAAAAAAAAGAAAAAAGAAGAAGATGCAAGGCTGCTCAGAATATTGACCATAAATGAGGAACGTTTCTTTTTTTAGATAGCACCATATATCCTTAAGAAGTCAAGTTATAGGCCCTAACAAAAAAAGAAATTATTTGATTGTTCTTTCATTTCCATCTATTTATGTTTTTTCTAGGTAAACATGAGAAAGAGAAACCTATAATTTGTATTTTATATGGCCTACAAAATACAGTAGGGTCTCTCTGCAATTAGGCCTCTATTCCTATGCGTCATATTTAGCAACACAAGGCCGCCAGTATGGAAATGCTATAATGTACTAGCACAATTCGTGGAAATTGTTTGCCCATTTTTACAAGGCTGTGACAATGGCTTGATGCGTCAACAATTTAAAGTGTGGCATTGATTAGTCAGTCCCAAGCACCTGATCAGATGAATTTAAGGGCAAAGAATCTAATTGATGGGCCCGTGTACATGATCATTCTTATCACTTACCATGTGTATCTCATGCACAGTAGAGAATCAAACTCATTTGAGTAAATATTGGTTCCTGGACCTCTCTATATAATGAAGGCGTTTCTGGTCATTTTCAGGCACTTGAACGATTCTTTCAGTATTTTGTAGCTATAAATCTGTGAGAGGGTACATCAAATAAATTTGATACTGTAACCCAAATTGCTGGCCTGAGACCATTCAAGAATTAATTAAAGATGATGCATTTGCATGTACGTATGAATCTGTTCACAACATCTTTTGTGAATAAAATGGATTTTTATATATATATGAATGAATCAAAGTATGGCCTTAATGACGTAGAATTTTTAGACAAGTATGGCCTTATAATCCGGTACATTTAACTTGAAAATCATTCAAATTGTTTTGTATGAACATTTTATAGGATTCATTAATATGTCTAGCGTTGCTATTAATTAATTAAGGGAAATTCATTTTTTATGAATGTCCGAATTAAGGATGTCCTTAAGGAACTACATTCATAATCTTGTTTTTATGGTAGGTGAGTAAGTCATTTGAAATTTTTGATAAAAAAAAAATTGGGTAGGAGGGGGGGACCAGAGTGGCTTCCCTACCTGGGCGTGACCATAGTAGCACCCTACCCGCTGAGTCCAGAGGGAACTGGTGAGCCATAGCTGTTATCTCAGCCCCACGAGGGCATTAGCGGGTCCAGAGTGGGGATTGTGAGGTTTAATCTCAGGCGCTTCCCATTGCGAGATTCGAACCTGGGACCTCCACATCCCAAACCACTTGGGACTACACTCTTTACCGCTAGACTACCACCCTCGGTGGTAGAGTAAGTCATTTGAAATTAATGGAACATACTTCAACCATTGAATAGTTACATTCATAAAAGTGATATTAGACATGCCGCAAAACAAAATGTTCCATTTTTTATGAATAAAAAAAGTTGTTACAGTATTAATTTATGTGTCAAATCAAATAGGCTTCAGATGAGGTATCATGACATGGTCCAAAATTTTTTCTTTAATTTACAGCAAAATAGTAATGATTTAATTAATTATACATGATTAATCATCAAATTGCATCAACTAATTATAATCTAGCTTCCACTAAGTCTATGGTTTGAAAAAGGTCACAATATGAGGCCTGTAGCTATCAATTCAACTACCTGTTGTAGTGTTTCTACACAACGAGACTTTGGATACTTAAAGAGAAGGAAGAAACTGAGTAAGGTTGATATGGGGGTGCCTATCTTTGAGATGGAAACTTCTATTACCTTTAAATTAGCTAATTAGCATAGGCATATAAGTTAGAAACTCATTGAACTTTGTCCATCATTTTGACTTATGTATCTCCGAATTAATAAATATTATATATCTCTTTTCCTATCCAATGTTCCAAACTCCAATACCAAGTCCCCTATTAATTATAAGACCAAGGCAGCATCCAAACCAAAAGTTCATTTAGTGAGACCTTTGGTTCTTTAAAGAGGCTAAGGGATATCCAAGAGATCATAAAGCTCTTCACAGAGAGACAGACAGACACACCCACAAAGAGAGAGAAAGAGAGAAAGAGAGTGATGGGGAGGGCTCCTTGTTGTGATAAGGCAAATGTCAAGAAAGGTCCATGGTCACCAGAAGAAGACTCAAAGCTTAAGGAGTACATAGAAAAATATGGAACTGGTGGAAATTGGATTGCACTTCCACAGAAAGCTGGTAAGATTTAACCTAAACAAAGATTAACCCATTTCATATCTATGTTTAAATATTTGTTTTCTCTCTTTGTACTCTCTCTCACATGTTCCTTGTTTTTTGGTTGTTTGGTTTTGGTTCTGGGATCAGGTCTGAAGAGATGTGGGAAAAGTTGCAGATTGAGATGGCTTAACTATCTCAGGCCCAACATTAAACATGGTGAGTTCTCAGATGAAGAAGACAGAATAATCTGCACACTATTTGCAAGCATTGGAAGCAGGTACTCTAATTTATCCACTTAGTACTTCTTTTTTTACCAAAATTTGCTGTTGTTGACAAATATTTTCAGCTGGAATTATCATGGGTGTCATTGTAAACCTTTTATTTGAAATTTCCTTAATTATCAACTGTTGTCATGGAAAGAATATTGAAGAAATCTATCCAAAAAGAGTAACAAATGAATGAGAAAAAAGAGAAATATTTAGGTTGTCTCTTTTATTAAGGAAAAAAAAAAGCTTGCATTTATCAAGAATCTCCTATTTTTGGATAAATTCTTTTGCATGCATGCCAAGTTTAGATCTAACATCAACATCTACCTACAAATGTTAAGAAAAAGCTCAGAGCTTTACTTTCTTCTCATTGAACTAATATTTATGTTCAACAATTAATTACAGGTGGTCAATTATAGCTGCTCAATTGCCAGGCAGGACTGACAATGATATCAAGAATTACTGGAACACCAAGCTTAAGAAGAAGCTTATGGGAATGCTTCCTCCATCTCAGAGAAAGCCTCCTCCATTCCCAAATTCTCACCAAACCCCACCATTTCAATCTCAACCACTATCATCTACACTTTACAAAGAATGCAGCTTATCTTATTATAGCCCAACAAGTACTAATAAGTCATTTTCAGGCCTTGAACCCATCTCAGTCCCATTGAATTTTTCATCAAACAGTACTACCACTTCTTTGGCCAACAATAATCCTTGTCTATTCCAAAACCAAGAGACCTGGTTGAGTTCCATGCAGCAGTATTATAATCATCATCATCCTGTGAAAGAGAACCTCCTCATGTTTGGAAGTGAAGGAAGTTGCAGTACTTCATCTGATGGAAGTTGTACTCAGATCAGCTATGGCAGAGAGATCAAACAAGAAGAAATGGGGTTTCAGAGCTATATCTCAAATGGGTTAGAAGAAAACCACAAGTTCATGCTTAATTATGGAAGCAATAATATTATTGGAGGAGGGGATCAAAACATGAACCACTGGACTAATGAGAGAGCAAATGGTTATTTTGGAGAAATCCCATTTGACTATCATGGCCTTGAAGATGTTAAGCAATTGATTAGTAGTAATAATGTCTCTAACAACAGCTTGTTCAATAATATTGATGAAAACAAGACACAACAAGAGAAGGTCACGTACTTGTACTGAAAAAAAAGAAACTGATGGTGTCTGTAAGTGTGATGAGTCTGACTGTAAGTAAAATCAGAAAGATTTGATGGGGTAAGGGCATGGTAGTGGGGGAGATTCAGAAAAGAAAGTTTCTGGGGGTTTGTGTTTTGATGAAATGAAACATTTCTTCTTTTGACAGTACATGGTAAAGCTTCTTTTTATTTTGTGCATTTCTTTTTGGGATGTTATGTTTGTTTGTACGGTCCTCCTCTCTCTCTGCTTTCTCTCTTTCTTCTCTCACTGAAATCCCCAATCAGAAATAAATGTTATGAAAACTAGAAAAGAAGAACAAGAATCTAATGTCAAAATAAACCAAGCCTGCACTGTTTGTGTTTCCTTTGGTTTCTCTTTTTCCAAGATTTTCAAAATTTTTGGTCTTATTTATTGTTAGCAGCCTCTACTTTTGAATAATGCCTAGTGAAAAGTCAGTTATGCATATACTTTATCACTGTTTTGTTCCATGTAATAAAGGGTAATTTGGATACTTGAAGATATAGGTTGCACTGCTTCCGATGAATATCTAAATCCCAGAATCTTTTATATGAACTAGGCCAGACCAAGGTGGAAACTTGTTTACCCGAAATTAAAAATAAAAAAGCACTGGAAATTTTTGGAGTTTTGCATAGGCACAAGCTTAGAAAATGACTTATAGTTAGTCATAATCTAAAGTCTTAAAGTCCTCTCTCACATTATGACTCGAATATATACTATATTTTGTTTTTGTTTTTGTTTTTGTTTTTTTGCTAAATGAATACTTTATTTTAAAGAGTTATCAAAAGCCATAGACTCTTTCTGTATGTGAAACTGTAAAAACTTGTTCAGTAATATCCTAAGTTCTGACAATATATTCTGGCAAAAAAATAGTCTTATTATGTAATGTCGCTTTTAGAAGATCGATACGCAAGAAGCAATAAGTCATAGCCAACGGATGCTATTGGCTTGGACCTAGGAGGAATGTTATTTGATTTGTAAATCATTTACTGTATTCAAGTGGAACTGACTGTTGATGAAGCCAATGACACATGCCTCCAATATGGATCGTGGAAGTCCTAAATTAAAGAGATTTAAATTTAAATTCTAATTGTTGGAAAATTCATGTATTAGCGATACAATTAATCAAGTAGCTGAATTTTTCATTAAGTAATAATAATAAGAGTTGGGTTCAAAGTGAATTGAGCTTTTAGATTAGTCTGACATCCCAAGATATTATATTAAGCTCTAACAAAGAGATTCCAAAATATTAATAATTTAATATTCAACTCTCACAAACCGAAGATCCCAACAAACTTAAATTTTTAAACTTTACACAATTTAAAAATAGTTTTACTAACCAACACTCCTCTCTCGAATGCTTAACCATGGTAAGTTGCTTGGCTTTGATTAGTTTCGAGGTATAGTTCACTACTAGAGATTTTCATTGTCCCTTTTGTTATGCACTATCATGCAGTGAATGAACCACATCGAATGATTGTTATATATTCCAATTTGTTTGTTAAAAAAGAGGTACCTAGCCTAAAAGAGTGAAATGGATAAATTATAAGGGAATGGAATGGAATGGAATTGAATAAATTTAATGAATAGAATGAAATATTCCAATTTGTTTGTTAAAAAAGAAATGAAAGGCTTCGTTTGAAACTAAATAATTTTGTAGAATTGGTTGTTTTAAAATAGTTTTTAAAATAGAGGAATGGAATAGAATGAAATGTAAGTAACCTTGTTTAGGAGTAATATCAGAAAGAAATTGAATTGAATCAATTTTAAATCACAATATTATAACAATATAATACCCTTTTATACCCTTTATTAAAATTTATAGGATTAATGTAGGATTAGAATCTATAGAATAATACTATAGAATTACCACACCATATATGATACATTGTGGTGTCACAATAATATTATAGAAATACCATGTGAGCTTATTTCTATTTTTCTGACCCTTGCTAATAGAGAAAAAAACCACTACATGACAACAAGTGGTACAAAATCTGCTTAATTATAAACAAGCACAAAATATAAGCAATATAAACTAAAATATAATCCCAATAAATAGAAATTCGAAATTCATTGTCAACAAAATAACCTTTTAAAAGAAAATTGATATTGTTAAAGGTCTATGTATGGTCATTTAGAAATACAATATTATAGAAATACCATGGAAACTAAGGAAAATAAAAGGTCAAATCTATAAGGGTAATTTAAGATTTTACAAAAATACTAAGGGTATTTTGGGGCGTTTGGTGAAAAAATCATTAAACCTAAATCCATTCCCTCCTATTCCTCCCAATTTTGGAGGAAATGAAAATTTGGAGTTTGGAGGGAATAGGGAGGAATAAGTGTTCCATTCCATTCCCTTCACTTAAACTCTCAAACAAATGAATGGTCTTTCCATTCTTTTACATTCCCTTCTACTTAAACTTCCAAATAGGGGAAATGAGAGAATATTTTTAAAATATATATATATATTTTTCATTTCATTCTATTCCTTTACCCCTCCTAAATATAGTGTAATTATAGGTTATATGCTCTTGTTTATTGATTTTATTTAAAAAAAAAAAACAAAAAATTAGGTTGCAGAAATTTGTGCATTGACATTGCATAAGAAAAACATTAAAAGAAAGTTGATTTGAGCCAATTTACAATTAAGACATCGGGAAAAGTGAAACAAGGCTCCAAAATCCCCATCGGGAAGCAGTCTAAACTCAGGCTCCAAAATTCCATGATCCACAAGATCTCTGTCGGGTATAGCACTGTTTCAGGGCCTCCAACCTTGTGTCTAGTAAGCTTCGATTAAAAATTATAAAATAATAATTAAAAACAAAAAGTGAAAAAATATGTAATCCTTTCACCTAATTACATGAAAAATCTTCATCTCTAATGAATTTAGATTACGACAAGTCGGTTGCCAGCTAAATTGAAATTTTGTTTCAATTGATTACTATATTTTATTCAGTGGGGGAAAAGGTTTTCAAGGAATGTCTTTTCTTGTGAAGTGTTAAAGGTCAAAAGGTGTGGAACCTACTGACAGTCTGACATTAAACAGTATTGTAAAATGACATAAATTTATCAAGAAATATGATCTGTTGTCAACATAGAGGATTAACATATTAGAGGCTTGGAAGTTTGTATAGAGAAGGGGCATAAAGTGTTACTGCTTATATATATAGGGGTGCCTTTGTATTAATCACAGCTTCTATTCATACCCAAATTTCAAGACCTCCCTAAATCACAACCATCCAACTTGTGGACTTTGATTGACCATTGTCTGTGACCTCAACTAGCTGGCTTTTGACCAGGCGGCTGGTTAAAAGTCTAATCTTACTCGTCATATATGAGACCGGTAGAAAATGTTAAAAGGTTCTATCTCTTTTACTATAAAATATTTAATAATATAATATTTTTTGTTAACAATTAACACATCTGTAAGAATTATATAATTAAATTTATAATAACCATAGTATCACTCATGAGGTATTATATTTGAAATGACTAAAATTGATTTGTGACAATAAATCTGAATTTATAACATATCAATAATACAATAATTAATTTAAAAAAAAAATTAAAACATCAATTTTATAGTATCCTTATCATTCAGTTATATTTTTCCTCAACGAATACCCATGTGATTTGTAAACTTCTTGTGATTAAAGAAATCGGGGGTAAATAACTAACACCATTAAAAGAAAGTTTAAAATTATAACTGTACACTCACTTTTGTCTTTCCTTCTAGAAAGCAATAAAGGGCATTTTTATTATTTTATTTATGTCATTTTTTGGTCATATCCATCGTGTGCATCACAATTCAGCACAGGAGGTGTAAGTGTTACAGACAAACCAAAGGAGATATTCACATTTTAAGGACAAACCTAAGGTCAGGAATGGTAAAAAGAATGGGGTAAAATACAAAAGTGACTCTTGAATTTCGGGCTAATATTAGGTATTACTAAGATTTAAAAAAAAATTCTCAATTTGCTCTTTTAAGCACAAACAACAAATTTAACAAATTTTACAACAATGTTACCAATACAACAATTTTACAATTGTTAAGAATGATAAATTGTGAATAGTATAACATCATTTTTATTAGGACCATTATTGATATCATTTTTTTATTGTACATCAATCACAACCTGTTATTTCAATATTACACTTTTGGGAAAAAAATTACACAAATGACATTAAGTGTCATTTCTATATAGGAAATAAAATTGATATTTTCAAAAAATCTTGATTGTACTTGACATTAATTCAATCCTCAAATGTGTTTTTTGTATTTTATCCGCAAGAATTCAAACCACACCCCAAAAAAGAAGAAAAGAAAAAGAAAAATAAGGGTTGACTGCAAAATAGGCCGAATATTTCAAGAATAATACATTGGAACATATATACAGTGGTGCGCAATCAACTCAATCTAGAGCAGATTCTTCACGGATTTGCATAGTACTTTCCAAAAACATCTTCGATCAAACAACTATAAGCAAGAGCATATAAGCCTCTAATTTTGGAGAAAGAATTTCAACACATAACATGTAATCCATAATTGAACTTTATCATTATGTCAAAATATTAATAAGTTTATTTTTTTAGTAGGTTAAATTCGAATGCATGTATCTTATTTTACAATATGATACTTTAAAAATTAATACATCAGTTTGTAAAATTTATATGGTAAAATTCATTGATAAGAGATTGTTTTTTGAGAGTAGAGACATATTAAAAAGCTAAAGAAATAATTTTTTACCGGATTAAGGTTTATGGAACATTTTGTTTCTTCCCTTGAAAATTGAGAGGTATAACTAAGAAAAATCGTTTAGGACAAGATCTGGGACGAATACCATCTCGAGGTGGGACCATGTGATACGACATAAGAGGGTCGTCATGTATGAGTTGTATATGGGTCATCATATATGAGTCTATGGGTCATCATGTCTCCATACCCAACGTTCCAAGCCATGTCTCATGTATGAGTCGTCATGTCTCATGGGGCACTTATCCCCACATCCTGTCTTCCACTACTCATTTCATGGGGCACTACCACCACACCCTTTAGAGATTTTGGAGCTAACTTGAAGCTAAGGTATGAAAATTTAACCTACCAAATTTGCTATCTATTCCAAAAAAATAACTTTGTTTGACATAGGTATTGAAGAGTTTTAGGTCGGTACCATATTGGTGCCACCTAAGAAACTTTCTATTTGTTGCAGGCACACCAAAGATAGTTTTACAGGCCAAAATGATAATCTGATCCATCTTATTTTGTGATAAACAATGGTGATCAGTTCACAAGGCCATGCCATTAAATTTGTTCAATATTGTTAAAATTGTGATGCTTGAGAAAGCTTCATTCATGTATCTCAATATATGACTATATAAAAATTAAATGAGATATGACACATTATTCATCCTAAATTTACACCCTATTAATTTTATAATTGAAATGAGTTATCATGTGAGTAGGTGGCACTGAGAAAATCTACTTTTGGATTTGACGTAAACAAAACATCATTATCTTATTTGATCCTATCATAATCTAAAGGAAAATAAAATAAAATAATAAATACTAAAAACCTATGAAACAACTATTGAGTGGGATACGAGTTACAACAAATTTTCAACATCATACTAGGTAGGCACACCACACCCACATAGTATAGTATAGTTTTTTCTTTTTTTTCTTAATAGAGGAGTGTGATAAAATTTGAAGATGTGATAAAATTTGAACCTCTATGATGTCCGCTCTAATCATAATTACTAGCTATGCATGCCAAAACCCAAATTGAAATTGATTTTAGTAGTATATGTAAAAACTCAAACTTAAGTCCCTTTATTCAACAACAACAAAAGACAAATAATTAAGCTTGAGCTTACCATACCTACAATTTTTCTCCTCCCTTTCCTGGGGGAGGGTTAGTTCGCTTTCAATTGCTCTATTTTAAAAAGATTTCTACATCATCTATTAGGTACCGCACCAATAAAAAAAAAAGAGTGTCGATATTCTTTAAATTTTCTACATCTATTTCCAGCTAAACAAATCTTTCTTTGTTTTGGTAATAATATTAAGATATCACACAATGTTTCCAATGTTTTAAAGTAATGCCAATCTTTACAGAAAGGAGATAAAGGAGGCCCAAATATAGCTTCCAAAACTCCACTCAATTCCATCCCGGTGCTATAACAATTTTTGTTTTTTTTTCTCAAATTTCTATCATTGGGGTAATTGAGCCTTGCAGTTGATTCATTAAACATCACTTCCACATTATGGGACCAAAAGAATCCGATTCTTATTCAACACATGTAGCAAAGAGAAATTATGGTAGAACAAAAAACAAACGGTACTTTCCAAGTTTCCAACTAACTTGCATTAAATTCACTCAAAACAGTCCTCAGTGGCAAATAGAAGACATACACATTACAAGGAAACAAGTACTTCCAGCAAATCCCATTACAAACAGAGAGATCATAAAACCTGTGAAGCATTCCACTTTTCCTGCATTAAAACTATATAATCTTCAGTTAGTGGCATCTATAGAACCTATTAATCTTGCTTTACCTCAAATCAGATAATAATGTAATGTAAGGAAAAATAAAGTACCCACCATTGTAAGTCTGAAATGCCAAAAAGAAAGATAAGATAAAGTAATAGCAAATTAGCCGCCCAATACTAGAAATAATCTAAACCAATCAAGTTCAACATGGGTGGACTGAAGCACATGCTGGAGATCCTAAAAAACATCAGCCACAAAGGATCTCAAAAAGCATGCAGGTGGTCTAGCTGGATGGGGACACAGCTTATGTGTGAGATATTTTTTTTTAATAAGGTCTGCGCTTGAAATATTAACCAATCAATAGGTTTGCCATCACAGAGACAAACATAATATATGTAAGAAGCCTACCCACCCAATCCGCACCCGCTTAAAACGTTCTCTTATCATAATTAGGGAAGGCCTAAGCAGCATTCTTATCAAGGCTGTGAATGCAGGCTTTCTCTGGTCATTCTTCATGTTTTTTTTTCTTTATTCGCAAGTAACACATGAACCTGATAGGTTTTGAACCCCAGACCAAACCATCAACCTTGTACTTACAGAAGGAGGAGATACCATTTAAACTAGAGCTTATTAGCCCAAGTAATATTTGATATTATCTACTATCTAAGCAAATATGATTACAAACACAAATACACCCCCACACAAGACTCCAATTCGTCTGTTGGGTGCAAGTGCATCAAGGTGTTAGATTCATCAATAGTTGCCCTTGGACACAACAATGCAATGCAAACCCAAATTCTGTAAGTAGCATTTATAAACAATGCCTGTCACAAATATGCATACACCAATAGTATTATGCACACAGACCTACATTAACATCACCCAAGGTTTTAGGCACAAGTGCGTGTCTAAAACAAAAGGCCACAACAGAAATGTTAAAAGTGTCAAATTTTAATATCTTTATATATAACTTCTATACCACATAGCATGTCTGACAAGAATGGTACTCTTATTTTGATATATATATTATATATTTATATATATATATATATTTTTTTTTTTGATAAGTTTATTAAGAATTTCATTAAAAAAGAGAAAAACTCCAAAATGTACACTAAAGGGGCTCCATGTACACTAGGGGCATATTAAGATAGGGACATATTAAGAAAACAACATATGACAGTTCTACCAGGGTATTAATTTGCTTCAGCATCCTTTGAAATAACACATTTGTGTCATTAGTAATGTCCAATAAATAACCAATAACAAACCATAGCCCTACCATTGTTATGTCATGTCTGAACATAGGCAGTTCAAACATTTCCATGTAGAAAGATAAACAAGCATATTAAAAAACATCAACTGGGGAGAAATTTTTATATAGTTCTTTATATGCAGAGCTGCATCATTCTTAGCAACATACTGGAGAAAAGAAAGGATATATTGATTCCAAATTTAAACATACATATTTGTAATTGTATGTCTTAAACACATGTTTCTCAGGTTGTTTAAGATCACAACCTTATATCATCTTGTTTAACACGATTTAGGCATGTTTATTGATAGACCTGCTAAACTTGCATTAAGAAAATGAAAAAAAATTAAGAAATATATACTCATCTTTGAAAAACCAGAGATCACTTCCAATTTGATTTCAAGGAAGGAACTTTTTTAAATTTTATATTAAAAAAAAGGAATTAACTTGGCCTACAGCACAATACAACCTGCACATGTTGCAGCTCTATGTTGTTTATAGAAAGAATTCAACTATCTTTGATGGAAACCAACCCAGATGGTGGCAAATAAGCTTCGGATCAGATCTTTTCTTTTAAGTTTAAAACAGTGAGTTTCTACACTACCTTAATTGGCTACTATAATGCACTGTAACTATTGATTCAAATATTATTTGTCACTTCCTATTTCCCTTTGTGCCACACTCCATAATTTGCTTCACAAGTGCCATAAGCATCATCTTGAGAGAGAGAGAGAGAGAGAGAGAGAGAGAAGACAGGGAGAGGGGGGGAGGGGGGGTGTAGTGAAAAACTTAATTAGTTTTCCAATGCAAGAAAGGAATGAGTGGGATTGGACATACAATTTGTTTAGTGAGCAGTGCTGAATTGCTCATTGATTGGCAGGAAATAACATGAGTATCACCTTCGCTAAAAATTTGTCTAGGACTTTCCTTTTTTCTATAGATGACACAGGACCAAACCAAAATGGATGCAACACCAAAATTGAAGAACAGAAAAATAAAATTAATCTAAGAATCAGTATCTAAGCTTGCTTGGAATCAACATCAAGCAAGAGGAAACAAAACCTAGGAATCAGCACCAAGCTATTGAAGGAAAACACTCCAACGATAAGTTTTATTATTCAAGCAAATTGTAAACTATCTTCATTGGAGTACAATAGTGTGCGTATAAAGACTACTATGACTTAACCCTAATTCTAACTGACTTAGGAAAGCACAATTATTACATTACAAAATACCCTTGACTTTCGAAAATTAAATAAAATACTAATAACTTAAATGACTAATAAGACCTAAAAAAAATCCAATGGAAAAAAACAATTGAATTCTATAAACTTAAAATAAAATCGTCTTCACACTTCAAGCATCATTCTCCCCTAGTTGGAACAAACTTGTCCCTCAATTTTCGATTTTTGAAGCGCTGAAGGATAAGAACTATTGCACATGATACTTGCACCATCTCTTGAAACAATTTTGATGGCACTAAGAACAAACGGTGGAATTAGTGTTGCAAATGATATAACCTTATCTTAATCCACAAAAAACACCATTGTATCAAGTTCTAATGGTACTTCATGTTCCTTCATTACAAATATATCATTACCAAAGTTGTCTTATATATGGAAAGCAGTAACTTCATTGCTACCTGTCATCCTTAACAGCTCCAACGACTCAAGTCAAGAACCTTACAGACAAGTCTTGAAAGGCTTTTGCTAGATTTTCTAAGGTTTGCTCAATAGCAGACTGGGAATGAGAACTAGAAACTATGCGAACATTCATTGTGTCTTCATCAAATTGTGTTACTGATTGTTTGTTCCCTTGTCTCAAATTATCTGTAAGATCTAGAAAACCATGGTTCACCAAATTAAAGTTTCAACTTATAGTTTTTCTGATAAGTAAAGTTTCAACTAATAATTGTAACAATAACCTTCTGGGTTGTCTGGCTCATGTGCTCTAGACTAATCATTGTGTGGGACTTGATGGGCATATGGCAAGTGCATGGCTTGAAGAGTTGAAGTTATGGAATTTAACTGTGTGGGCTAATGGACTGATCTAAGTGGGCTAAGAATTTTGTTCAATAGATGGGGCCAGTTTGGTAGGTATGGGGCTTTTTTATTTTTTAAATTAATGGGTAGGGTTAAGTAATGGCCTCACTGGGAAGGTTAATATTTTTTTGGTTTAATTACGCATTTAGTCCTCAACCTTTGCCTCATGTTTCAAAATGGCCCTATCCTTTGAAATATTTCATTTTAGTCCTTATACTTTATTGGTTTAATTATGCATTTAGTTTTCAACCTTTGCCCCATGTTTTAAAATGTCGCTATCCTTGAAATGTTTCATTTAAGTCCGTATAAAGTACCTACATGCCATCCATTGTAGGTTGCCATATGGATATGCAATACATGTTATTTGTTGACTGTAAAACTCACCCTAACATTTTGGATAACTAGCGTATAAGGCAAGTGCAACAGGAGATTGAGAATCAATCAAATGCAGTTACAAGAAAATCCCAAAGCAATACCTGAAGTCTGGGTGCCATTATATTAAGAAGCATCAACAGTAACATTTCCGATAAGTTTAAGGTCAAAGATCTCAATCCAATAGCCATCAGGATCCTTAATAAATGCTATCCCTTTCATTTTTCCTGCACCCATTTCCACAGACTTAGGCAATCAACTACAGTTTTCTAAATTTGTATTAGATAGAACATATGAATGAATTCTTTTATAGAGAATTTATATTTTTCTGTTTTTTTATAACAATTAATACTGCCCGCAATAGAATCAGACAAAATATATGCAAAATGAATAATAAATTTAAAGAAAAAATTGCTACTTATATCATATAAATTAATAAAAAAAAATCCATAAATTACATTAATAAAAATGATTCAAGATTAGTAAGCTCATATATGCTAACATCTACAACAACGTCTTTCTCCCACCCAAGGAACTAGAAAACTTAAAAATATGCTCACCAAGTTTCTCTTTTTTATTTTATTTATTTATTTATTTCTAAATCATTATCTTAACTCATAGAATACTTAAAACACATTGAACTCCAGAAATACAAAACCCTATCAAAGGCTTTCCCTCAAATATCCCAAGAAATGGTTGGAAACAGGAATATTTGGATCTTGTGGGCTTTGGCAATGGGGGTACTCCCCTTCAAGACACTATTCAGGAATGAGGGATCATATGTAATTAACTGAAAAGGTCTGTCCTCAACATATCCACTGCATAAATTCTAAAATTTTGTTTGCATATATGATCCTTGAGAAATCCAAGTTATATTCTCACATAGAGGGAATAAGAAGAGATTGTAAAGGCTAAACTAGTTTTATAAAGTACATAATGACACTTCTAAAGCTACACTAAAGTAAAAGCTATCCAGCAGTCAACAAGGGGCCTCAAGGAGGCATCATACCATGCCTTAATATATTCCCACCAGCAATCCCCACCCATAATTTGAACTGGAAATGATAATTTATATAAAGAAGTGAACATACCATGCTTATTAAAATCAACAACATGATAGAGGTGTCTTACCATCATCCGGTTTCTTTACAAACTCCACTCCTAGACGTTCAAATCTTTCACACGCCTTGTACGTGTCATCAACAGTGATGCCAATATGTCCTGTAAATAATAAGTAAGAACTTAATTTTGATACCATCCAATGTTGTTCAATCAAAACTGGAGAAATCTATATAAAAGAAATATTATATTCTTCTTGAGCGCGTGTGTGTGCATACACACATAAGTTGAACAACTTTGATGGACAAAAATTATGTTTATGATACGTGTTAACTCAATGCTGGTATAACAATCGAAATTATCTGCAGTCACAGAAAACTTAATCATAAATATTGTTCACAAATCTGCTTAGCCCGTCAGGGGTGATTTGAGGCCGGAAGGCGGGGAGTACTCCCACTCAAAAATGATCCTCTGGATTACCCGGCAATTGGTTCTGGCGGGTGGGTCAGTTGTCCGTAGGTTTTACTACTGACTAGAGGCGAGTCCAAAGGGCTCTTCTTTAGAAAGGTTCCCACGTTATCCAAAAAAAAAAAATATTGTTCACAAATACTCAAAACTATTTGCATATGCTGCTTCTGCTGTGGTCTCTGTTTGATTGGATGGCTGCTTCATCTGGTCACTCTTTTTATTCTCTTGAGGAGTTCTTAAATTTTTGTACTTTTATTTTATTTTTGTCTTTTCCTAGTACACATCCAGTGTACATGGGGAGAAATTTTTAACAAAAAAAGTTATATTACCGATCAAAAAATGAAAACTATTTGCATATGCAACAGCAAAAGACTGATATGATGACTTGTGGGCAAGAAATATAATTATGACCCCCATATCCATGAAAAGGCCCATCATCCATATTTTTTTCCATTTCTTTATTACTAGTACAATGATTGAGAGTACCATTCTACAGGGGAATATTAACCTACACCAATACAAAGCTAACTGTCTTGAGCCTCCTCATTCTTATTGTCAGGAAAAATTAGTTTATAAACTATAACAACTAGTAATCAAATCAGATTCAATATGCATTATGGGACTCATTAGATCAGCAGATCAAATCAATGAGGCTAATTTCCCTGACAGCTCCATAAATGCGGCAGAAAAAGGAAAAATTAATTTGGTAAAGATGGGCTCAAAGTCAACCTCCACGGGGAGTGGGGGAACACACATATATCACAATCACATGTAATCAGATTGAACTTTAAGAGTTACGTACCAAAACCACGAGGTTCTGAATTCCCATTGTGGTATCCTTTGAATTCAGGATCACTTTCAGTACCCCAATTACTGTAAGAATTCTTTGCCAGTTACAACACTATCAAGGGATATGGGGTGCATAAAAGATGACATTGTGCATACAAATACTCTTACTGTGTTAGCTCAATTGTTGCCTTTTGACTGAAGGTCCAAACTGTTCTATCAACTGAGTTACTTGGAGCAGATGCTGGATCCTGCAGCAGAAGAAATATATAGATAAATATCCTAATTGTTAGGTAAAGTGAGGAACTTATCTAAAAGAGACCTCAAGTTCTTGATGCTTTGACTATGCACTTGACAGATTGAAATGGGCGAATACAAAAATATTTCTGAAAAAAAAAAAAAAAAGAATTGAAATGACACGATAATTAGATGGTTGACAGGATGTCATAGTGAAACAAAAATTAGGTTCCAAACATAATAAGCAGCTTCCATGTTCCAGCAGCCACTAATGCATTAAGAAGAACAATAGCCCTTGCAAATGCGCAATGTCATGTAATTTACCTCATAGCCCAGAAAGTATAAGCTAAACTTCATTTCTGGAAAGTCCAACCTCTTAAGTAGCCTGAAATATCCAAAAGTCATTATCAACTTCCAGTTTTGGATAATGTATGGTTACCCAAATTTCTAGATCCACTCCAACATGCCATAGATCAAATTTCCAGATGTCTAAATTGATAAATTGGTTTAAAAACTAAAGGCATTTATATAGCTCAATATAAGGCATGTTAAGAATTCGCTACAAAACATTTATGTGTTCATTATCATGAAATCATAAACTCAAAGAAACTGCAAAATATCTTAGAAAGAGTCACCAGAAATCACCACCACGTGTTAGAGACCCTTTTTTATGTGTGCATTACTGCTTGTATATAAGTATTTACAATTCAATATTCATCCCACAAAAATGAAAAATACATTAAAGAAAACCAAACATACCTAAAATTTGCAACATAACCATGTCAGAATTACAAATGAGTGCAGGTTCCCAGAGACAAAGTATAAATTATACATTAACCACAATCCTAACAAACATGGCCACATTAAAACGCATATATCAGAATCAGAAATTATAGAAAGAAAAAAAAACACTTACGACATGCCCAAGACGCGAGAATAGAAGTCAAGGCTCACTTTGGGATCCTTAATTCGAAACATCTACAATCAAAGTATAACAAAACCACAATTCATAGTACACACAAACAAACATAGTTACATGTGCATGATGAATATATTGAAAAGCTTATAATTACAGTTTGTTGCATGAAGTAGCTCTTAGTGGCTTCGTCTGGGGTTGTGTGGAGGCCAGGATTGTTGGCAGGTGATTCTTTCGCTTCGGAGGCCATTGAGAACAATCGGTAACGATTCAGACCCTGCATTAATTAATTAGATAAAATCATAATCAAACATAGAAAATAGATAATAGAAATGAAAGGTGACTAGATAGGGTTTGCTTTGAATTTTGAATTGAATTGAACCTTATTGGATTTGGGGGGGAGTGAGAAAGGGAGTAAAGATGGTGAAAAATTAAAAGCGGGTTTGGTGATCAATCGAAGAATACAGAGGCGGGATAAGGTGCTTGTCACTGAAGAGGAGGCCATGATTATATATATTTTTATAATTTTATATACGTTTATTGTGTGTGTGAATGAGAGAAAAAAAGAGTAGAGATTTGTTACCTTGTTACTTTCTAAAATAGGAATTATCAAAGGAAGCAGAGGCTTTGTTTGGGTTTTATAGTGTTATAGATTGACACATGGCTGCGTACAAAAACACCACTTTGCAATTTGCGAGTTCTTTCTTTTCTTTTCTTCAAGGCCCACTTGCTTCTCTTATAATAGTGGGCTAGGCTAAGAACTATTGATTATTGAATAGGGCCTTAGATTGGGTAGGAATGAACTCGGGGATTTTTGCTTGGGTTTGTGGTTGAAATACATCAACAGCAAAAGCATTTTTCAAGGCCCATTTGCCTGATTCATGAAGAAGGGCATTGGCATCTCCGCCTACAACCTTGCATACAACATGTGAGATATAGGGATGTGTGTATCTAATGCAACATGCGTGGTGGGTTTCACCTCATGTCTCACATGCTGTATACAACTTAGTGCTTAGTTATAGAAGATACTTTTTTCAGTTCTTACATGTGTTGGGATCCACTTTATGTCTTATATGTTATATGTAACTTGGTGGTAAAATATGTTTTTTCGTCTTATACATCCCAACCATGTTTCACATGTTGCATGCAACATGAGATACTATGCAACAAAAACTTAACATTAACAAATATATTCTCCACTGCCAATTTTGTGATTCTTCATATTCATATTGATTGGATTTAACATCAACAAACATATTCTCTACTTGCCAATTTTATGATTCTTCATATTCATATTGATTGGATTTTACATCAACAAACAAATTCTCCATCTGCCAAATTTGTGATTCCTCATATTCATATTTATTGGATTGAATAAGTGTGTGTTATGTGAACATGTGTTAAGTCGCATTTTGTGTTTTTATTAGATCGAAGTCATATGAGCAATTATAAAAAAATCTCAAATAACTTCACAAGTTCTTTTAGATATGGAAAAGGTATGGTAAGTGATTGTATCGTGACATATAAACATTTTTTTATGAAATAAATAACATATACAATCTTAAAAGCAATCGTATATCATAAAAATAATCATTATTATTTCAAAAAAGGGTTAAAATTAAGTGTGAAACATATCTATTTATTGACATTTTTCTATTCTCTTTGCAAAATTACATAAAAATATTGTCATTGTTCCTCTTTGGACCGGGGAGACCAGGTGCTCAACCTCAATTTTCAATAGTGTCCACTCATAATTTAGCATAGCCCAAAAGAAGTCATGCTTATTAAAAAAATGCAAATATATTTATATTTATTGATATAGGACTTGGAACTAGTTAGTAATAATATAAAAGAGAAAGTAGCAAAGTTTTTATATTATTATAATATTTTATATAAAATATTATTAAACGAAATAATAATCCGCCCTATGCAGTTACGTAACATATTAATCTTTTCCATTAATTTTTTTTTTACTTATTTATAGATCTCCTTAATTTTCCTAACACCCCATTACTTTATTAAAACCAAAAATCCATCCCCTTATTTTTTATTTTTTCCCTTTGTGCTAAGATTCATCTCCTTCTTTACGCACACTCAGGCCTCAGCGGCCAATTTCCCTTTTCCCAAAAAAACATTATTATTTCTTTCGATAAATCTGTCTGCCCCGCCCGTTCATTTCTTTTTCTTTTTTTAGGCATCCTTGAGAAGCTCATTATCATTGAAGCTTCCTTGAAAAGCCTCAAGCCTCAAGCCTCATCTTCTTCTCTATTTCACTTTAGTTAGTTTATTTCATAGAGTCACGACCAGCACGTTCTTGAACTTTCTACTGATGATGAAAAACACATGTAATTGCTTCACAATTATAATGCCACCAAATTAAATTTCTAGCCCCTTTCCCTGCCTCTTAGTGTTATTTGGACCACACAAACTCACGAAAAAATTTAAAAGACAAAATATGAACTAGGGAGGCGCAGCACATGATTTGTGTGATAGTGCTGACTGTTTGGAGAACAGTACAATATTTCACTTCACCGCTTCACCTTTACAATCCAAGTTCATGCTGTCCACACTCCAAACCCATGTCACTGTTCCAACTTCAAATATCGCTTCCTTTTTTCCCTGGGTAGGTCCGTAGCTAAGAAATAAAAAGGCAATAAAAAAACTAGTCTAGTAAGCAATACTAAGCAGCACGCCTCGTCGTCTTCAATACACTAATAATCTTGTGCTATTAACCCGTCAATCACGACACGACAACCCCCTCTATCTTTCCATTTGTTACGAAAGTGCACTGGAGCACTGGAGGGAGCTAGGACGCAACACGTGTCCATTTTAAAACACGTGTCAACCTGTAGCTCCCTCCAGTGCACCACTGCACTGGAGGTAAGCCACTCCCCGAATGTAAAACCACCTTACAAGTTGCAACACGACACTATTAGCCACATCGCTGTCATTGTCTACGTTGTCCCGTTCTAGACAATTCATAATCTTTACAATTTCGTCCACAACCTTATCTCTATATGCCAGTTAATTTCGCTCTGACCCTTTCTTAATCCAATCCAATAACCTATTATATAAAACCACTCCCACTCCCACTCCCACTTCCCCATTCTCCCATAAGTTAGAGAGTGTTTTTTTTTTAGCTAAAATCTAATACGATGGAAAAGTCTGGGTACGGTCGAGATGGGATATACAGGTCAATGAGACCACCACTTGTGGTTCCAAAAGACCCCAATCTATCCATGGTCACATTCCTCTTCCGAAACGCAGCCTCGTACCCAAACAAACCGGCACTCATCGACGCCGATACCTCCGAAACCTTAACCTTCTCTCAATTGAAATCTAAGGTTGTAAAACTCTCCCATGCCTTGCTACGCTTGGGCATAAAGAAAAACGACGTCGTTCTCATCTTCGCTCCGAATTCAATCCAATTCCCTCTCTGCTTTCTCTCCATCGTCGCCATCGGTGCCATCGCCACCACCGTCAACCCGGTCTACACGGTTCACGAGCTCGCCAAGCAAGTTAAAGATTCGAATCCTAAGTTGGTTATAACCGTTTCTGAGTTATGGGACAAAGTGAAAAATTTCAACCTCCCAACTGTTTTTTTAGGATCCAAACCGAATCTTTCTTCGGATTCAAACATTATCCATTTCGACGACCTGGTTAATCAATCCGGGTCCGGGTCAGAGTCCGAGTTATTAAACTTAAACATCAATAATGTGAAGCAAAGCGACACGGCGGCGCTGCTATACTCTTCCGGTACGACTGGTACGAGCAAGGGTGTGGTTCTGAGTCACGGCAATTTCATCGCGGCGTCGTTGATGGTGACGATGGACCAAGAGGTTTCGGGAGAGAAGCAAAACGTGTTTCTCTGCGTGCTTCCGATGTTCCACGTGTTCGGCCTGGCGGTGATCCTCTACTCGCAGCTGCAGATCGGGAATGCGGTGGTCTCGATGACGAGGTTCGAGCTGGAGAAGATTTTGGGCGCTGTGGAGAAATACAGGGTGACACATTTCTGGGTTGTGCCGCCTATAATTCTAGCGCTGGCTAAAGAGAGCGTGGTGAAGAAATTCGACTTGTCTTCTTTGAAACACATAGGCTCTGGCGCCGCGCCTTTGGGTAAGGATTTGATGGAGGAGTGCGCTAGGAACGTTTCTCACGCTGTCGTTGCTCAGGTACTTTTAAAATATATGACGTGGCATTAACGTCACTTTTATTAGCATAAAAAAAATAAGATTGTGAAAAATATATTCCTATTTAAAATGATTTTTGTTTGTTGTTACTACTATTCAATTTGTTGCTTTTGGTTTTGTTTTTAATTAATTTTTAAAGTAGTGATTTCTTTACTCTTTATAATGAATGTCAATTTACAATTGATTGGAATAATAAATTAATTAAATTGTCGTAACGTGAATTATAAAAATGAATAAGAATAACGATAGTTTCTTGTACTCATATAGAGTCATATAGTTCAGTGATATTGATTGTTCTTCTTTGTTAGGAGAATCGAGATTCAAATTCCCCACTTCATAATTGTAATTATTGAATTATATATATATATTTTGATGAAGAGGACTAGTGTTACATTTGAACAGTGGAACTTATGAAAGAATCTCAGGACTGTTGTTGGCTGGATGTGACAGCTGAGAGTATGCTGGGGGAATTGCTAAATAGCTCTAATATGCAGTATTAGTAGTTAGTGGCTTGTTGAATTCTTCAGTCTAGGCAATGAAAATTCAAGAATTATTGAAATATTACACTTCTTGCACTGTTTACATCCTGGAATGTTTTTGGCAATTCATTGCCTGCCATGTCTTTTAATTTAAAAGGTCACTGTGTTGCAGGTGATGGAAAATTCCATTTTTATTTAGATTGCCTTTTTGTTTCAGGGCTATGGTATGACAGAAACTTGTGGAATTGTTTCTGTGGAGAATCCAAGAGTAGGCATTCGCAATAGTGGTTCAGCTGGACCACTTGCTCCGGGAGTTGAATCCCAAATAGTCAGTGTAGATACATTGAAGCCTCTTCCTCCTACTCAGTTAGGGGAGATATGGGTTAGGGGGCCTAATATGATGCAAGGTAGAGTGTTTTTTTATTGTTTCAATCTTGATCGTTTCATACCTGGACCTGTTTACATTCATGTTAGAGATATATATTGGGCCATGAGGCCCAAACCAAGTGTAGGTCTATTAATTGTAATAGAAGCAAACTGCTCTAGTTAGACTAGGTTTCTCTAGTATATATACCCTACTTGGGTCTCATTATAACCATCAAGAAATATAGTAAAGATGTAGCCGTCAAGGGCTTTCGTGTGTGGACGTAGGTCTTCATGACCGAACCACGGTATCTCTTTGTTTCTGCTTTCTCTAAACTCTTTTCTCTCTAGCACTTTCATATTTGACATTGTATCAGAGAATCTATTCTAGATTTGTATCTGAGCATCTGTTCTAACAATTCATATATTTGCTCCTTAGAAGTCAAATAGCTCAGCATTGACTGATTAAATTATATTTAGTTGGCAGGCATATAGATGGGAAAGTTAGATAGTTCATAATTGACTGATTAAATTATTTTTAGTTGTCCAGCATCATAAATGATGAAAAACATTGGATAAGCATACCAAAGTTGTACTTATAATATCAGAAAAATCCCCATGGGATGTGATCATCTTGGTGAGGAAGTCCTGGTCCTTTATCCCATTAGGCATTAGCTTACATTCTGAATGATAACAACTTTAGCAAATCTTTGAGATACCTTGGTTCCAGCTTTATCAAATTCAGTACTTATCTCTTGTTCCCTTTCTACATGGCTGGATCCACCAAAATGCTAATTTTTAAGTCACAAATTGATTTTTCATATAGTGGTGTCGTTTTTATTACACATGTGATATGTTGATGGAGCAACCATTGCGTGTCTAGGGAAAAAATATCATCTTTGGAAGCCAAATATTAAGGCAAAGTCCACAAAACAGTGTTTGTGGTAGTTAATTAGGTCATTAATATAATATTTTATGCTTTGCTTGGTATTTCTAAGGATGTAATCGGTAAGGTGCAGTGCGGTTTTCTCCGGATTTATGCACCTACACCTTATAGTGCGGTTTTCCTATTACAAGCACCTGCACTTACACTTATTAAGATCAATTTTGGCGTAGCACAATGCGGTTTGGTGCGGTACGGTGTAGGTGCGGTTTTGCGGTTTGGGCTAGACTCATTTGGATCGGATTGGGCCAGCCTCAAATGTCAATTTAATCTAAAAAATCCACATTTACAATAACTCAAAAATTTGGCTAACTATAACATACAAATATAAATCATAATTTCCAATCTCAACCTGAATATTTAAGAAGAAAAAAATTATAACATATATATCTCATAGAATGAATCATAATTTCCAATTTCAACCTGCACATATATACCATCCTTATACAAATATAACTCAATCTCAGCCTTCATATATCATTAGCATACAAGTATAACATAACATCACTTGCATATACCATTAACATACAAGTATAACATAGTATGGGTGTAATTGATGAGGTGCGGTGCGGTTTCCTCTGGATTTATGCACCTACACTTTATAGTGCGGTTTTCCTATGACACGCACCTGCACCTGCACCTATTAAAATTGGTTTTGGTGCGGTGCGGTGCGGCTTGGATCTGTTCTCTTGGTTTTGTCGATGCTCTCGGTTTCACTTACACCCTTAGGTATTTCTATAGTCAATGGTGTTTTGTGATTCTATAATTATCAGTTTTGGGTTATAGTTGTGGGCCTTGGGTTTTATTTTATTAATTAACAAATAAGTTTTATTTAGTTTATTCACTTTTATGTGTGGGCTAAAGTCCAACTCAATTAGAAGTGTTTTAACTTGAGTTCTAGGCTCCGTTTGTTTCGACGTAAAACGTTTTTCGTAAAACGTTTTCATCATTTTCGGACGTTTGTTTCGCCGTAAAATCGAGTTAACAGAAAACGTTTGTTTTTTTTATCGGAAAATTCTTCAGAAATTTTAGGAAAACGGTTTACGGAAAAATTTTCCGTAAACCATTTTCCTAAAATTTCACCACTGCTCTCTCACTCTCTGCTCTCCCAACCACCCCCAGCCACCCCGAGCCGGCCTCTCCTGCACAACCCCCCCACCTCGAGCCGGTCTGGAGATACGGTCGCCGATTGGAGATCGCAGCCGTGACCCACCTCGAGCCCAAAAAGCTTGGATCTTCGCATATCTGGTTCAAGCTCATATCTAGATCTCTCACACCGCCTTGGGTTTCGCCGTCGAGCCGATCTTTTCGCATTAATTATCCTCGCCGCCGACTTGATCTCAGCTCTTCTTGTTATTTTCGGTTAGTTTTTTTTTTTCCTTGATTTGTGGGTTTGTTTGTTATTGATTACGATGGTGGCTTTATTTGCTGGGTTTGTGGCTTTAATTTTTATTGTGTGGGTTTGTTCACGGTGGTTTCCTTTTATGTGTTTGCAGGGTTTCCGATTGTATGTTTTTTTCATTTTAGTCCAAAACTGTAAAATATTTTTCACTATTTTCCTTGCAAACAAACATTGGAAAAACAATCATTTTCTCTGAAATCATTTTCATTTACAAACATTTTACGGTGGAGAATGTTTTACGTCGAAACAAACGGAGCCCTAGTTCTATTAGTAAAAAATTAAGATCTAAAGTCTGTTTATATACCACAGCTTAAGTTACTGTTCACATGCACTATTCATGTTAATGTTCACATGCACCATTCATGTTACTGTTCACAGTCTCTTTTGTAATTTTCAAATTAAATGTTTCCCTTTTCCTACCAAAACCATAGTTTTTCTTTGAACAGTAACCCTTTTTCCTAAGGTTTAATACCTTAAATCTAAAAATTCTCTTAAAACTAAGCCTACCATAAGTACACATTTACAGATTTATCCAATTTGTCCTATGACAAATGGTAAGATGATATTTGGATAACATGTTAGCTTACCATTCAATTTCAAGAATTATGCAGTTTGATCAGAATTTGGTAATAATTCCAAGACTTCAACCAATCGTATATATATATTTTTTCTCCAGGGTTGTTGCAACTTCGTTTATCGGTGTACTATAATGAATTTTAAAGACGTGGGTGAGGTAGGTCCAGTCTTATGCCAGATGATGGCAGGTTGGGTACTCTGTCAAATTAGGAGTATCTAGAAGTGTGGTTGCAATGAGAATCTGAACATATGGCCACTTTGATTTCCTGGCCTGCTTGTTATATTTGAACAGATGCCACTTGGATCCCCATGGTGTGCTTATTGAAGTTACTGGCTTTAGCATCTAAATCATGGCTGTTCTGCTCATTTCTATATGGAGGGCAATGCTTGTACTGTTATCCTAGCTAACTTGAGCAATAAGGCCTGTTGTCCATATATATGTGTCTCTCTGAAGTGCCCCCTCTCTGGGTGCAGATTTGACACTGAGTTTCACCTATATCATCTGCCATTGAAAGAAGGACGTCCTTTTCACTTGATGACATTTTAGGAGGGCTGAGGGTCACCTATCATGAGATTATATAGTGGGAAGATACATTTCAAACATATTTTGATATGCCTCTTAAACTTTGCTGCTATTCCAACTTTCATATCAAGGATGAGAATAGTACTTTTCTCTCTACAATGTGTTCAGTCATGCATGCCACATACAAGTCAGATGTAACTTTTGTTTGCTATAGACTATAGTGTCTGCCCTGATTCTTCCATATGTAATCACTGTTTTCATTCAGATATGTGACACTATCATTTGAAACTCATTTTCAGGTTATTACAACAATCCACAGGCCACCAATCTGACTATAGATAAAAAGGGTTGGGTACACACTGGAGACCTCGGATATTTTGATGGAAATGGGCACCTTTATGTTGTTGACCGAATTAAGGAGCTTATCAAGTACAAAGGTTTTCAGGTACCTTAGCTTGGCAAAAATGTTTTAAATATGCATGCAAGATCCTACTGCTACTTTTATTTATTTTATTTTAAATAGTATATGAAAAAGAAAAAGAAAAAAGTTGGCTTGTCTTTTGAATACACAATATGTGGTTATATTGGGAAGGATTTAAAAATATGAAAAAAAATATGTTTGAATACTAGAGATTTGCCCTTAGCATCCTTCTTCCACTAATTATCTTTTATCTTTTGAATGAACTTCAGCAACATTTCCTGTAATTTTACTGGTTCAAATGTTTTATTTTCTTTCTATGACTACAATTTTGGTCTTGTATTCTGTGCATTGTAGAGAGAAAAGTACTATTCTCATCCTTGAGGCATTATCAACAAGCTTCCCATCCCTAAAACTTTTTTATGTCGTATTTACTTGACATGTCTGTTAATGGAGGATGTTTATACTATAGTTTTTAGATCAACCTTTCTGGTTGTTCTTTAAAATGGATATGCTTCATTTAAACTTTTTGCCATTCTATTTTTAATTTTTTATTCAATTTTCAATAGGTTGCACCAGCAGAGCTTGAAGGGTTGCTTGTTTCTCACTCTGAGATATTGGATGCAGTTGTCATTCCGTAAGTATAAGCCATTCAAAATCTGTATTACTCACATCAGTCAACTAAAAAATGTATGCTAATTCCTATTTAATAAACACATAATTGAAATTTGAGTCATTTCCACCTTGCAGATTCCCTGATGCTGAAGCTGGTGAAGTCCCAGTTGCATACGTTGTACGCTCACCCAACAGTTCACTGACTGAAGAAGATGTTAAGAAATTCATTGCTAATCAGGTAAGGAGCATGAGAAAACAAAGTTTAGGGTCAAATTTCATATAATATAATATTACTCATCTGATGAATTAAGTGACATGCTAAAATCGTTTTCATGCATTTGTAATCCTATATCTACTTTTTGTTATAGGTTGCACCTTTCAAAAGATTAAGAAGTGTGACTTTCATAAATAAAGTCCCCAAGTCTGCTTCAGGAAAGATCCTCAGAAGAGAGCTCATTGAGAAAGTCCGGTCAAAAATGTGAAATTGAAATTGGTTCTAATATTGCTGCAGTAAAGTAGATAAGATAGTCTATAGGGAGCAGCAGGGCAACAATTTTGCCAATCGAGTTGGTCCAAATTGTTGAAAAGATTGGAACCATAATTTTCTTTTGTTGCAATATAAAGATCTGATTATGGGAATTGTATAACACAGTATCAAGACAACTGTGAGCGAATAAATTTTATATCTAAAAAGTTCAATAAAAGGAATATTTTTTTTATACATACAAAGTTCAGAAGAAAATAGACAACAAAGAGGATTTGTACACGTTTTCCTCAAGTTTTATTTAAGAAGGGATATGGCATTTTATATAATGAGTATTGTAAGTTCAATAAAATGTGGAACACAAAGGAACAGGCCCGAATGTGTAGGCTGCATCAGTTGTTTTTAAGGTGATGATTTTCTAGTTGAATTTTGTTGTGTGCATGTAAAATTTCATGTCAAGAAAAAGTGAAAAGAATGAGAGATTGAGATAAGAATAAGATGACACTCAATATATAAAAAGATATTCTAGGAAATGGCGGCAACATGATATAATTCCTTCAAGAAAACGCATTATGGGATGGTGGAAATTGAATAAACGTGACAAATCCTCCATAAAAAGATTTTGCGGTTCTTGGTGGGATTAATAGGCCCACTTGGAGATAGATTGCGACCATTGCACACATGCGACAAATACAGAGCCAAAGATGGTACTGTGTTGCTTTCCTGGCCGACGGGTACGTTTGTTACGATAATAAATTAACTTATTTTATAAATTACTTTATGTATATCTTTTTAAAAACTATTTTTTTTAGGTAGTAGATCTATATTTGGATCTTGCTTTTCAAAAAAAAAAATCTATATTTGGACCAAGAGAAAATCACATAACATAAATTTAATACTTTGGAATAGTGCTACTACTAGGCCAATGGATTCTATTGCTTTTCCTAGTAACGATATTCTGGTTTTGTGTAAGTCCCTTAATGGCTGTAAGTTTTGATGAGTTAAGAGGGAGGCAAACAATGTTGCCCACTCTTTTGCCAAATATGGTTCTACTAACCCTTTTTTTAAGTTGTAATATCTCTCCTATTCCCCCTCCGGTCTCGGAGGCTTGGAATATGGATTCTATTGCTTTTTCTAGTGAATGAAAGTTTGGCTTAGCAAAAAAAAACTGCTAGGCCAATGGGGTAGCAGAATCCTTATGGGTATGTTTGAGTTAGCTAAATCAGAGGGAACCTAGTCTATAGAAGATAATGGTGGAAAGGGATGCAAGTGTTGCTTTGATGATTTGAATGATTCGATAGAAGTTCATCTTTGCAAAATTGACTCTTTTTGTTTTGATTCCAAACTGCGTAATTCATATCTCAACTTTAATTTTACGATATGGCATGAGTTATCCAATAAAATTACGCCATGTGACATAAAGAAAAAAGTGAGCCTGAACAAAGAGTAAGTGGAAAAGTTGTATTTGATAGATTTCCACATGAAACACAAGGATTAGGACAGTTTGGTAGATTTTTATTTTTTATTTTTTGACAATTAAAAAATATGTTTTTAAGATTGAAAACATAAACTTGTTTTTACGGTGCAAACCCACCCACGAGGCCACGACAATACCTACGCAAACCCATCCACGGTAGACCGATGCAAAAAACCCAATTGTCAACAACACCAAAGACTTTTTTTTTTGGCTAAAAACAACACCAAAGACAATGACCCACAACAAACCCTCCACGACCTTCGCCGCCTCTCCCATGCTGTGAGACCCACACAACCTATGTTGTAAAACCCAAAGATGTCTCCACTGCCTACCAAGCCACCCCTTGAGCATTAGAACTCAAAGCAGGAAACGTTCTTAACTCATGAGAACATCTAATATCATTGATAAATATTGTGTGAGATAAAGGATTGGTAATTGCGAGAAAAAAAGGAAAGAGATTGTGAAAAATAAAGTAGGAGAAAGCAAAAAGAAAAATGCATCAAATTGACTTAAAAGTTTATTTCCAAAAATAACAAAGATTGGGAGTAGGTTTCGAAAACAACTGAAAACATCATAACAATATTTTCTAAAACCTCATCTCCACAATGTATTTAAGATAATTTTTAAGATGCTGAAGACACCGACAAACATATTTTTTAATGGGTCCAATTAATTTTTATATTTTAGTGTTAGAAACATATTTTAAGAACGTGAACCAATCACGCTTTTCACTATTGTTTGGTTGTGAGATGTGATTCACGGATGTAGATCACGCATAATGTTTAAAAGAGTAATGCATCGTGTAATAATCTTGTATGATTGAGATGAAAGTCGATCGTTCAAATAAACCGTAACTTTTTAATATATTTGTTTGGACGGTTAAGATGAAAAAAAACTATTTTTAATCTTGATTGTTCAAAAACGTTATACGGTGCGATCTTGATCGGTGATTCACATCACAACTCCACTGAAAAACAGTCACAAACAAAAATGGTGAGCTGGTTGGTCCAGATGAGATACAAGTTAGCTAAAACATAAGTAAAAAGGAAATTCAATCGACCCGGTCCAACCTAGGCTGCACACCAGTTCCAGCAAATGGCCCTATAAATAAATGGGAAGGGGGAGGAAGTTGGGGTCCCATAGTTCTCTCCATGATAGAGAGACCAATTAAGAATATTTGAAAAATATTAAAACCATTTCCAAATTTGGTCCCTCTTTTATGTAATGTTCAAAGCTCAAGACCCCATGTCACTGCCATCTCCCATCTCCCATCTCCCATCTCTCACTCCCACTTATACTATACAAAATAGTGAAAGAGCATGCGGTTCCATCGTCCATTTCAAGTGGACTGTCAGATGTAGGACATAACGTGGCACTAAGCCATTAGTGGGGATGTCAAATCCCACGTGAGGGGGTGTTTGTATCACGTGGTTCTAGACCAACTGGTTTGTGGCTAGCACAGACAATACAAGTACTAAATTTCTGCTTTCGATATCACAGAAGCTCGTCAAAATCCTATCCACTAAATAATTCCACTCATAATGGCATCTTTAATAAGTTGTTTTCTATCGGAATCATAATATATATTTTTTCCTGTTTCATGTTTGTTACTATTCCTATTCCTATTCCTTTTGAAATACACGAATCTGTGGTGTCCACAGTCCACAGTCCACACACATGATACCAAATCCGTGATAGGTCTCTTCAGTCTTCAGTCTCACCCTTCCCACTCTATAAATCATACTGTCACTAGGGAAGTTCGTTGTCCCTGTGTATGCAACTTTCTTAGACTTAAATTAGGGCTCTGAGATCGTATACTATTGTCTATTGGCCAATATGTTGCCTTTGTCTGCATTTGCACCTGCACCTGTACTGAACTCTTTCTCTCTCTCTTTGTGCTTATATAAAAGCATGGTAAAAGCTATATATGGGGGGAGATGAACCAAGCAAACAGGTGCAGGTACAGATGCAGGTGAATGCCATCTTGGCTCGCTTCAAACACAGTCACCAAGTACGTCCTTATCATGATATATATATATATATGTGGGTTGTCAAAGACTTTTTATTTACCAGTTTCTCTCTTTAAATATATATAGTTGTGAATTGTGATTCCAAAAGGGTTTTCAAGAATTGTTTGAACCAAAGATCCATCAGTGCACAAGGGAGCTGCTAAATGGTAATAAAGACTATACTCTATACATCACACTAAAAAGGCTTTGGAAGGTGATTAAATCTCTTACCATGCTCATCTCTTTCTTTTTATTTTATTTTGTGACTCAAAAGAGCCTGCTGAGGTAATGAAGACTCATAAATTGGCTTCTGAAGGTAACAAACTCTCTCTCTCTCTCTCTCGCAGTACATCTATACATATGACACATGACACAGCACACTTTTGCACAGCCAAATGTAATGGCCAAATTTAATTTATCATAATCATACCATTTGAAATTATTTTCAGAATCTTCTCTTTTGATAGTGAAAGATATTGTTATGTTTTTGATAGGGTACACACACAACACACTCACAAATTCTTTGATGATATCCTAATTCAGACTTTTAGTAGGGCACATATAATCAGTCTAGAGTACTACTTTGGACTTCATTGATATATAATGAAGAATTTAGATCTTGCTGCCTCTTGGTAAAAAATTTAACACACTGGTGCAAATGAAACTGTTACCACCGTTGAGCAAGATGACCACGTTGTTTCCTGAAAAATGTCTATCATTTAATTTCTTTTCACGATGTATAGGAACTTGTAGGGTTCGAAAATTCAGATGGCATTGAAAACGCATTAAGTATTTTGGCGAGGAAAAACATGATAATACCAGCCCCTTGGATGCCTTTCTGGGATGAAAATAAAGGAACAATAACAGATTAAAATTAAGAGATTAAAAGAAACAGATGAAGACACCGTGTTTACGTGGCAATTGTGCCTACGTCCACGTAGAGATATTTCCATTAATGAATTCTTATTACAAAAATGATTTCATGATAGAACCATGAGAGACCTACTCTCTCAATCATTCTCCCCCAACACAATTGCCCTTCCCATTCTATTTATACAGTCTCTAGCTAGTTACCGGAATATGATGGAACATATATTAGATATTTGCTGATATTTATTTATGTGTTGTAAAGTAGAGATCAAAGCCAATTTTGATTCCTCCTTTATTTTAACCCTTTGTTTGACTTTGCTTAATTTGTTTTACCCCCACATAACTAAAGTTGAAAACATATTGTAACATATATACATATCTATCATTGAAATTGATTCAAATTTGGGTACATATAGAAGAATTGGTCACTCTTAGAGGTTAAATTAAATCTAGCATGAAAATGAATTAGTGTAAAAAAGAAACACAGTACAATTAAGCTCAGAAAAAAGCATAAAGTATTTCACTATTTTACAAACAACTAAAATATTGTACATGGTTGATCATTTTGGTGTACCTTTTTTCTGGTTAATGATGGTGTCCAAAGCTCATCAAGTGTCAGACTATTCCCCCAGAGGTGTGTAGTCTCAACAAGTAATTATAAGGAGGATTTGCTTGGGGGTGACCACAAAATGTTGGTTAGGAGTTTTGAACACAAGATCAGATGGATCTTATGACTTATGAGACATTGAGAACCATTAGACTAATCCCTTGAAATTATCTTTTAGTGTCTACTTATTGTTGCTTTTATATTCCCCATATCAAGAACACAATAATTTTGGAAAATCCATCTGAAAACAAAGTGGGGAAAAATTCTCTCTAGGGCCAGGCTTTTAATTATACACATCTAGCTTTCACACACCACATGCATTGTGACACAGATAGAGATATTGTTGGTACCAGTGTGTAGATGGCAATACCGTGAGAGTGGAAACCACATGTAGTAATTCTGTCTAGGAATGGAATTGATAAAATTGCTTCATCCCCTTGTGCCTATTTATAATAGAAAACAATGCATCCCTTCATGAAGGGTTGCAATTCTTTTGAGTTTTGAGGAGTTGTGTCGGTTTACTGGGTACAAATTAAAACTGCATGGAAAGTTATCACCATCCATGCAAAATATAGGATGTGAGAGGGTACACCAGTATTATAGTTTGATCACCCCTTATATGCCTACAAATATCATTAGGTGGATAAAATGTTGGAACTTAATAGTAAAGTCTAAATTTTTGTTGGGTTCTACATTTTGTGAAAAATGAAGGGTTTTATTAGTGTACAAGATACATAGCCAGTTTAACATTGAAGATCATTGGCTGATCAGTACAGTTTCTGTTGAAGTGTGTGAGTTATCAGAACCTAATATAATTAAATGACAAAAAAAGTGCTGACATGACTTTGGCTGCATGACAATGTTAAAGGAGCTTAATGTCAAGAGTCCAACTTATTATCGTCCCAGTATATGTAAAATATTTTCAATTTTTTAGGTGTAATTGTACTTTTTCCCACCTTATTTTCTAAACAAACTAAATAAGCTAATAAGAATAAGTTGATCCTAATAAGAGTTGAATCGAGAACAACATTTGGTGCAAGTTATTATAATGATGGATTGATATAAGAAAATTGGATCTAAACTCATAAATTGGGTTAAGTTGGAGTTTGAACATATATTATTAAGACTTCACTTGGAAAGTCTCACTCACACGTAAAAGGATGATCTTCCCATCTCTGTGTAACTGTGTTATGTAATGTATATTGTAGCCTTATGAAGGTAAATCTTCCAAGTGATACCTGAGTGAGTATTTTGTATTAAGGGACTTTGGTTTTCCTCTATACTTTGTGGTAAAGAAATAGAGGTTGAGAGTTTCTCATGTAAATTCGTGTATGTTGGTTGTATATTTAATAATTTCCTGCAATCTGTTTTAACTTCCTGTGTGCATGTGTGTGTGTGTGTTGGTTGAGACTAAGTGGACTACTTAGTGCCATCACATGCATTAAAGAATCCTTATGGACTTATGGTAACTCCACCATTTTCTTAACCAGAATAATATTTCTCTACCAGTACAAAAGTAGTTTGATTAGGACTAATTAATAAAATTAGCCAAGCAAGCATATATGCCTTCAATCTACAGCAAGAAGCTTGGTTATCTAGGAGGTTCTATTATTTTTTGTTACTGATTTACCTGTACTCTATTTATTAGGCAGAATATATTTTTTCACTCACTCAGTATAACTTTTTGGAAATAATAAGGTATTATATTCGTTACTCTAATTGGTCAGTATACTAATTAAGTTCAATAATCTAGTTCAATTACTACAATGGGGCTAGCAATTACCATAGATAATAAGGCATTGAGAATTATGTTCTTTATACATAATTCCTACCTACTCGTACTACTGTGCTACGCGTGGGAGGTGACAAGCCCACTCCCATAAGTGAGACTCCAGAAAAGCCCACAAAAACATGTTGGATATTTCAAAACTCAAAACTCCTAGCCATGGTTAATTAAGAAAAAACCCACGAAAAAGACCTTCACTTGTGTGGGATCATTTTATCAAATTATAAAGTAATAATGCCAGTGATACTAAAGCTGAATTTAAATCTGGTAGGATGTTGATAATATATGAGTTTCCATTTAAGTTTGTTGAAAATGAAGGATTGTGCTACTTTTATAGTGTTTCATGTCTCATCTCACACAATTTTTGCTAGAGATTGTATTAGACTTTACTTATTTAGTGTTTGTCAATCTGGTATGTGTCATCACTGATATTGATCGTCTACTTATTTAATTCATCATCAAATGAAATTCGAAAGTGTCACATCAAAAGGTTTATAAGATTCTTTTTTATGATTTCATTAACAACAACAAAAAAAAATTCATGAATTACAAATTTTGACTGCTGAAAAATTGATTTGGCTTTGAGCTATTTCTTGTTACGTTTGATTGTTCTTGATTCCAATGAAGGCTTTGGAGGGCCTACAACCAATGAATTGAGCAGCCAGAAGGAAGCCAGTGTGTGAGTAGGTGGAAATCATTTAAGAAAGTTGGTTTTGTGACCCGATAGATGTCCTGCATTGGGGCCATTCAAGCCACTTGTTCAGCTTCCTAGGATAAGGTAGACCATAAGCGTTGTCAGGGTGTTATTTTGTGCATGGAATGATACTTAATTCCTGCATTGAACGTAGACTAGTAAAATGGAATCAACCACATCCTAAATTAAAAGCAGGGCCGGCTCAATATATTTTGGGGCCTTCGACTATTAAAATAAGGCATTTTTATAATTTAAATGAGATTTTTTATATTAAAATATTAATTAATATTATTTTTTATATCATAATATTAAAATATGAATTTCATTTTGCTTTTGATTGTAGAGATAAAGAGAGAGGGAAAGAGATTTTTATTCCCAATTTCTATGTGTGTGGGAGATTAAAATTTATGAATTCTAGACTCAAGAACTTCTACTTAGAGAGAAAACGAATAGTCAGATAGAACAATCCACGAAGAGATTTATAATTTTCGATTTTATTTTTATTTTTTTATCTATTGGCTAATAATTGAGTCTTAACTAAAACTTCTACAAATAAAAAGGTCTTATTGGTTAAAAAATTGGGAGCCTTTTTTCATTTGGGGGCCTTAGGCGATTGCGTCACTGCCTAAGGGGTTGAGCCGGCCTTGTAAAAGGAATTGAAAAGATGATTCCATTGATCTTGACCGTATCATCTTTGAAGGCAAATCACTCAACGTTGTCTCCCGTGTATAGAACTCGGTCATTGTCTCTCACTAGTTCATTTTCGTTTCTAACATCAACATTACTGCCAAGTCTTTTCATTTTAGTTCCTTTTCACATGTCATTTGTGAATCTAATTGTTTAGTCCATGCGTTAGCTGCATGTACTCTTTTTTTGTAATATTTCTTAGGCCATTCCTATCTTCATTCTCCATGCCCACATTATTTAGGTGGAGAGGGTAGATGGACCGAGCCCTGGTTTCTCTTATTTCTGATTTATATATTATGATTATTCAAAAAAAAAAAAAAAAAACTCTTCTTTCATCAATATGGACATTAATATGTGATGGATTCAAATAGATAATTCCAAAGGCAATTTGGTTTCTGAGAATTAATCAGGAAAATTTAGGTGTGGGAGTAGATCTATTGAAAACTCTATTGGTATTCCTATAATCCTATTCCACCATGATTTATTTTTATTTTTTCCTTGACAACATATCTTAGAAATGACAATGACAAAAGCAATGCACATGAGTATTTTTGTCCACATATTAGAGTTTCAACCAGGGGTGGCCTCCACATGAGATTCTTGCTTTGATTTTAAGATGTTTTTCACTTTTCTTTACCATTTGTCAATTTACCAAGTCAAATTCTCTATTGCATTGGGGGGACACATCACACAGCACAAAACCCGGAAGTCTAAACTAGCATCCTTTCTTGACTTACCATAAAAACTTATGTCAATACCATTAAGAAAATTACTACAAGATATTTTGCTTTCTTGGTATCTTGTACAACAGGCTTAGCGATTCACTGATTGATGCAGGTACTAGCTATCCTCATTCTTGATAGGGAGAGACATGTGAAAGACTAACGAGGGTGCAGCCATCCGGGAATTCTGCTTTTAGCACTGTCGGTAATGATCCAAATGAGAAGCTTAAATATCTTCCTGCCACATATAACATTCCAGATTGAGATGTGCCATGATGTAGCTTAACAAATGGTTACTGCAATGAGCTATCTACAAAATTTAGAGCATCACCATGACAAGTTGACAACATTTAAGTAACACACACTTGGTAGATACTATATTCTGGCCCCCCTAGCCTCCCTAAGTCTCACTTGGGGTGGACCTGATTATTATATTCACTCTTAGCTTAGCCCGCCCCTTTGATAGCTTTTGTAGTTTTGACAAACTATGTTCTATCCCATAGCCTATTAGAGCAAAACTGAGATGACTATTTGGGCCAGAAAAATGTTTGGGCTTCACTTGTGACATAGACCTCTCAGCTTAATAATGGTTAATTATTATTAAGCCCGGGTCTGTGGGCAAAAGGATATATAATGAAATTTCACTTGTGACATAGACCTCTCAGCTTCACTTGTGACATATAAAGAAATCATTGTACTAATGAGAATATCCTAATGGATCTTTTTTTATGTCATATCTCAATGGATATATAATGAAATTTCACTCTACCTAACATTTTGATCCAAAGTCTCATTTTTATTTTAACATTTTACTTGATTTCGGACCAATTGATGAAGTTTACTTAAATTCAATATTAGAACTTTTCAGCAATTATACATCAAAGCAGATCTTCTAATTCGTCAATTCCAATACAATATTTAATCGGTGATGACTCTTGATGTTTCAAAAAATTGGATAAAAGAGATGTAAAATACAGTAGCTAATTTGCATGAGAAATGGGCGTTTTGCTTTAATATAAAAAATGGGTTGGTTATGCCTCGAACCTTCTTCGTAGGGGTTGTTGTCACGTTGATGCTATCCTTTAAGGATTGGATCGAGCTTGAGTTTTTGTTTTGTTTGTTCTGTCATTACAATCTTGCACCCAAAAAATTAATTAATTAATTAAAGAAGAGGATTTGTGTTGGCTCCACTATGAGAGATACACACTTATTTCCTTATTAATCTTTTTGTCTTTATTATTATTCTTATTTGAGAAGCACATGAGGATCGTGCTTGACTAGAATTATTTTCCTTTTATGATGAGTATTTAAAATTGATTCAAAGAATATAAGTTAGTGAATAATTATATTTAGTAGGAACATATATGATATATGACATTTTTTTTATTATCTTTTCGTTTCAATCATTTGGAAGGGCCACAGTTGAAATATAATCAAATCACGATTAAGTCGTTGTTTGATTAAAGTGGCTTCAAGAAATTCATCAATTTCAATTTTTTAACCTAATATCAACATCGATAAAACAAAAATAGCTTAAATTATTGTAGTGATTGAAGCTGACAAAATATTCTAAATCAATCAACAAAAACACTATTCAAAAGGTTTGAATTAAAATACATTTTTAATCCACAGACTTTGTTTACTAATTTTGGTTAGACAAACGTTCTGGTAAGGTTTACTTGGACTTGCCCATTTTCGAAAGGCATTAATATCAAAACATCACATTCTCAAAATCTGAGGTGCCAAATAAAGGATTATAATTAATAAGTTCCATTTGTTACTTTCTTGTTTCATTAAAGTGTACATGCATGAACCATATCCACATGCAAGCATGTTTGGAATTGAATTAGTTTCTTGCTTAAAAGAAAAATGATATGATCTTAGCAAATTTATATCATAAAGTTCTCAAAAGAACAAAAAAATAAAATAAAAATTGAAGGTTGTTGAATTCGGACATGTAAAGAAACCAAATACCCACCGCCGTGGCAAGTTTAAGCAAGAGCTACTACCAAATTAATAATTTAGTCGCAATAAATTACTTAACCAAAATTGGAAAAATTGTTTGCCCCTCAAATTTATAGAAGCTTTGATTCAATTGTGTTATTTAATTACATAAATTTAAGGGAAAATTATAAATATATACTTAAAACTGGAGTTGTTTAATTCCTTATTTTATGAAACTTACCTTTAGTAAAAGTTTTTTAAAAAATATTGTTAACCTATTAAATTAAAGGCTAAAATATATGTTTGGTCTCTAAAATTAGCATCAAGTTCTATTTTAGTCCTTAAAATGTATAAAGTGTCTCTAAAATTGTCTTTCCATGAGTCCATCAACATCACATAAATGATGATTTGGCTAATGGAGATATATATTTCTAATGAAATATCCTATCATATCAACATGTTTCTAAAAGAATATCCCGTCAAATTGGCATATTTCCAATGAATATTAAGTTATTAACGGTAAGACTATTTTATGGACACATTATAAAACTAAAATATAAATTTTCAAAATTTAAGAACTCAAATTAAATATAGAGTCAATTTTAAGAACCAAACGTATTTTTAAACCTAAATTAAATGACTTATTTGCTCTCATTTAATATATGCCCAAATTAAATAGTTTATAAAACATTTCCTAAAAAAAAAAAAAGTTTATAAAACATAGGCGCCAAACACAAACGCAAACGAGAGAGTCATAGCTTTATTTGAGTGAATGAACATAAACACAAATCAAACACACAAAATATATCAATTTGAGACTAAGATTGAAGATTCAAGAGTAGCACCAAAATTAATTGGGCGAGTAACAGTATTTGGTTTTATGAGCTGAAGTTTTGTAATATGAGATATTAGCTTGAACTTTGTTATGCTTTTAATTGATATTAACTCGAAAGTAATCAAAGTTTTAACTTTAACGGTAGGACTATTTTAAGCACATATTATAATTTCATCAAAAAAAAAAAAAAAACCTTTAAGTGTGAAGAATTATGTATAAACTAAAACTTTATATACTACTAATTGATATATATATATATTTGAAACACTTTATATGCTATTAGTTGCAACTTTTTTTCTTTTTTCTTGTTTCTTTTTTTAATGAAAATATTAGAAATTTTATTGAAAATGAAAAAACAACTTCATAAACAGATTACAAAAAAGATTGAATCTCAACAGGAATTTCTTTCATCCACACTCTATCTCTCAAAAAACAAGACCCCACCTTAGCCAAGGCCATTGCCGCCTTATTAGACCCTGGAGATACTGTTGATACTGAACACCTGCGAAACTTCTGGAACAGAAATTGAACATCTTCAACCCAAGCATCCAAAACAGTTTGCTCAAATAGTTGCAACTAAAGAGTACGTGAACGTGTGATTTAAATGTTGTGGTCTCCCCTGTCATAGTAACTTTAATAATTTGCATAGAAACATTGGTCTCCCTCATTGGAGATGGTCCAATTTCCAATAGTGATGTTGAATTTCAGCTTCGGTACACGGGAATATGTACCGATCCTTCTTATTAAGAGTATACAATAGGTAATTTTTTTTTGATAAGTTACAATAGGTACAATATTGATATATTCTTTTCCTTTTTTATATTATATGCTCTTCAAAGTAAATTAGTGTAGAATGGTTTTTTTTTTTTCTTCCCTAATTTTTTCAATTCTGTTTCTAGTAGATGAAATTGACAATTTCACATCATCAAATTCGTTAAAATTAACAAAAATGTTTGATTGAGCAAGTCACATGAAAATAAGTGCTATAAAATAAAACACATAGTAACTCTATGTTTTAAAGGAAAAATTATATGAGTGATTTTTATAATTTACCCTTAATTTAATTGACACATATTTTGTTAAAATCAAACTTGAGAAAAACAAGGAAGGATCCACATCCACAAACTTGAAAGTGGGGGCAACAACTACCTTTAATTTAATTGACGCATATTTTGTTAAAATCAAACTCGAGAAAAACAAGGAAGAAAGTGGGGGGCAACAACTACCTTTAATTTAATTGACGCATATTTTGTTAAAATCAAACTCAAGAAAAACAAGGAAGGATCCACATCCACAAACTTGAAAGAGGGGGGCAACAACTAATTATTAGCTTACCACATCTTGGGCTAATATAACTTTTTTATTTATTAATTATGACAGAGTTTAAATTTATGACGTCTGTTTTATGATGATTGTTTTTATCATCAGATCAGAACACAAATTGATTTTTGGTGTATGTGAAATTCGAATTTAAATCCTTTACTCAACTACAAAATATTTTATAAGTTGAATTAATTGAAACACAATATAACTTTTTTTTTTTTTTTTTTTTTGTTATGGTTTATTTTTGTTTTAAAAAATTTGATAAAAAAAAAGAAAGATAAAAAATAAAAAGAATTCAAAAGAAAACCATCACTTCGTGTTGAATACAGAACACAAAGAGCCAAAGGATGACCATAATTGAAAAACCCTTAGGACTAGGCCGTACACACCTCTCAGCCCCACCTGCGACCACATTACCCCGAAGTTTCACGCACTCCGTCGCACGTGTCATAGCCCCACACGGCAATATTCTTAAGCCACAAGTTTTTGGCCGACTAGCTTATGTACATACGGCATTATTTAATAACCACATACATACATACATTTTTTTTTTGATAAACACATACATACATACATAAACTTATAACATCATCATAACGATATGCCACGTCAAACACCACCCTCTTCACTCACTCAAACTCCTCTTTAAATACAGAGTTCGCCGCACACGTTTATCTTCTACAATTCGGACTCGGAGAGAGAAAAACACCAACCGACTCAGAATGGCAAAGGTGAGCCGACTCAGCCATTAGTTTTGTTGTTACTATTTATATTCTCTGTTTCTCTCTTTGATTTTATTTTGTGGTTTATGTAATAATGGGGTTGAGTTTTTTGGATTTTGTGTTTCAGAAGAAGAACAAGAACAAGAGCAACAACAACAACCAGAATCAGAACCAGAACCAGAAGGCCAACGAGAATGAGAACGTAAACGAGACGAAGAACGAAAACGTTAACGTCAACGTGGAAGAGAAGAAGGACAATGGCGGCGGAGAGAAGAAGAACAAGGAATCGAATCCCAACGCGGCGGTCTTCAAGATCGATATGCATTGCGAGGGTTGCGCAACGAAGATTGTGCGATGCGTCAAAGATTTTGAGGGTATATCTCTCTCCGATTTAAACAAATCTTTTTTTTTTTTTTTTTTTTTTTTTTTTTTTTGTTTTCCGTTTATATCTCTGTTTTAGTTTTTAACGTTGGAAACTAGATTCAAGTCTAACTAATGGAATTTGTTGACAAAATTAGAAAGTAGATTCATAAAGTTTTTAGCTTTTTTTTTGGGAATAATCCAAATTTTTTTTTTTTTCTTTCTTTTTCTAGTCTTTGGTTCTCAGATTTGACAAAATCGAATCTGAAAACCGTCAATTTCACTACCCATTTGGGGTTTAATTTCTTTCCACACAACCAAATTCAGTATTAATTTCCAACGTTTACGAAACTACCCTTTAAAGGACGCAAATAAATAATATATTTTTCATGGGACTAAAAAGTTTTTGATTTAGAAATTCCTCTTGTTTGTTTGGTTATTCAGGTGTGGAAGACGTAAAGGCCGAGATGTCAGCTAACAAACTCACAGTGATTGGGAAGGCAGACCCGATAAAGCTTCGTGACAAGCTGTCACAGAAGACAAAGAAGAAGGTGGAGCTTGTTTCTCCTCAGCCATCAGCCAAGAAAGAAAACAAAGCTGCCGACGACAAACCTGAGAAGAAGCCCGACGATAAAAAACCCAAAGAGGTATCTACTATTCACTCCTACACTGGTCCCCCCGCTAACGTGCGCCCCTCTTTTTTAATTTTTCTAATTTTTTTTTAATACTTCACTTATATTCCTCTGAATTCTTGATGCTTGCGCCTTTGTTTCGTTGTTGTTTTCATTTACGTTGCTGAATTTTTCGCATCTGGCGCATGTTAGTTATGGTTTTAGGTTTTCTTTTTGGTCAAAATTAAACAGCTTCGGAGGTTGTGGTGTAGGCGCATTTAAACAATTAATACGCTGCGTATTTTAGCATCTTCAGGTTGTCCTTTGAAATTTATTTGGTATTTATTGAAGTATCAGAGCCGTAACTTTGTTTTCCATTACTTTACTTCGTTGTTTGTTCCATTGTCGTGAGGCCGTGAGGGATTCATTTATTAACGTAGATATAAATTCGTTACGAAATTAGTTTTTATTTTTATTTATTTTTAAATGAAATAATTATTGTTATGTTATTAATTTTTGTATTAATTGGAATGGTACAGCCTCCGGTGACGACTGCAGTTTTGAAGGTGGCACTGCACTGTCAGGGTTGCATTGAGAAGATTAACAAGACAGTCTTCAAGACCAAAGGTGAGGTTATCCTTTTTTCGCTCTCAACAGCGTTCCGTTACAGTAACGGAGCAATTAATTAATTAATGAATTTAATTAGATTAATTTATGGTGATGTTTGTTTGATTATAGGTGTGACAGAAATGGGGTTGGACAAACAAAAGGATCTTATCACTGTGAAGGGAACAATGGATGCAAAGGCTTTGGCTGAACGCTTGAAGGAGAGGCTTAAGAGGACAGTGGAAATCGTACCCCCAAAGAAAGAGAAAGAAGGTGGTGGTGGAGAGGGTGAGAAGAAGGATGGCGGCGGCGGCGGCGGTGGTGGAAAGAAGAAGGGTGGAGGAGATGGTGGGCAGGAGGAAAGTGGTGGCGGCGGCGGTGGTGGTGGTGGTAATAATGCAATATTTGAAGGGAACAGAATGGAGTTTATGCCACAACCCGGGTATGGATATGGATATAATCCATATGGTAATGGGTATGGATTTGCTAATGGGACTGGATATGGGCATGGGTATGGAGCTCCTGTGATGGGGCCTGGAGCTCCTGTAATGGGGCCTGGGTATGGAGCTCCTGTGATGGGGCATGGGTATGGAGCTCCTGTGGTGGAGAACATGCACGCCCCGCACATGCACGCATCGCACATGCAAGCACCTCAGATGTTCAGTGACGAAAACCCAAATGCTTGTTCCATCATGTGAAGAGAATTGTTTTGAAGGGTACTGGAGATATTATTAAGTTCAGATTAGATTTTCAAAGAATTTGTAAATAAGAGAGTTAAGATTTTGGTGGGTTTATGTTTTGAACTCAAATGGTCCAACCTGGTAGTTGGAGTGGGGCTTAATTTTTTTTCTCTTCTTTTTGTTTGGTACCAATATCTAATTGGATATAAGAGTAATTTCCTATTTCTTAAATTCCAGGATTTGTTCTGTTCATTTGTTGTTAATTGGTAGTTATGATATTCGAATCCAATTTACTTGTGTTGCTACCAACTAAGGCTTTTGTCGTTTGCTTGTTAGTTATTACTCTGTCACTGTGTGTCATATTTACTATTCAATACGTACAAGTCAAGCGCTCTACAGTTTTAGTGAGACACTTTCCATTGGTAATGGTATATGGTAGGCTGTTAGCACCAAAATTGAAGAAAAACTCTTAATTGTGGGCCGGGGTTTTGTCTCTACAGGTGTCAAACCACTTGGATATGGACGTCGTCACTTAAGTCGCATTCAACAATTCCATCTTGTTCTGTATGCCAACTAATAGAGTCAATATAAAATAATTGAATCCATTATCTGGAAGATTCTTCTTAAAGTTTTGATATTTCAAATGGATAGGTTTTAATTAATCTAGCAATTACCAACACCCACCGTTCCATTCAACTTAAGGTCCAAAAAAAAAAAAAAAACACCACCACTATGAGCACCATTTTGTCAAGAGTCAAGGTTGGTGTTGATTGGAACTTCATTTTTGTCAAAGTTCAGCAGAACATAATCAACCCATTTGTCACACCGTAAAGTTTACGTGATAATCAATTAAAAAGAATTCTTCATACCATGTCAAAGATTTGTGACTTCTTTTATATATATAAAAGAAAAAAAAAAGATTTGTGACTTGAATACCTTCAACTACCCCATTCCTAAAGCATTTAATGCCAAATTATGAACATATTTGCATCTCTATAATACTTTATTGGTTTGATTTTTCCCCCCTTTTTAAAGTCTTGTTCTCTTTGTGAGGTTTGGTAGCACACTTCACGCCACGTGTGATAACATACTATCCACCTGGACCACCCCTCCGTAATGCATGCTAACTAATTAACTAAACCAACAAACAAATATCAATAAATTTGTACCACAAAACAAACAAGAAAATGAATTTGAATCTGATAAGAATTACCTCTCCAGAATCATCATAGGGAACACTAAAATAGATTGATATAACTTATTTCGATTAGCTTGTTTTAATTATTATTTAAAAAAAAAATAATTGTACGTTTACATTATATACATAAACTAATAAAAATAATAAAATGTCTAACGACACAAATTTTTTCATAATTACCAAGATAGTGTGTTGTAATTAGTGTAAAATATAAATAATATCAACAACAATAGGACCATATAAATTAAAAGAAATGTCACACTTTTTGACACTAATAAGTTATGAAAATGATTATATATTAGATTCTAAAATAAAATTATCAAAACCAACACAAATATCATTTATCTTGAATTCTAGGCAAAGTGGGAACTATTTAGATGCCTTTAAAGTCACGGAATCATTTTTTTTTCAACAAACATCACCTATCAATTATTTGTCACACAAATTGTGAGTCAAATAACTCTAATAATCTAGCTATGAACCTGCGAAACAAGCTAGCCCAACAAATTACTCTGGTGTCCTATTGAGTGGTCTGAATCTGAGGCGTTTTTGCAGAGCTCATATTCCTTCCTGTTGTCCCCTTGGGCAGGGCAGTATGTGGCGCTCCCTTTGTCCCTTATGTGAGCAGGGGATCATTTCGTGGAAAGTACGTTGCTTTGCTAGTGGAGATTTTTTAACTTCTAGGAGGACACTGGGCCAATATTGTGCTTGTGTGTACCTATTATCTGCGTGACTCTAAAAAAAGACCCTTCCTTTCTCTCTCTCTGTCAAGTACTTCCATAATGCTATGTGTGTTGGCTCACGAGTCATGACTCATGTACAGAAATTAAGTAGAGAACAAAAAAGTACAATTCTAAAATTCAAATACTAATCCTTATCTCAAAACCCATCATGCAAGGAGCATGTACAGAATTTCCTTTTTCTTTCAAATTTTTATTATAATAATTTATATAAAAAAAATCTTGATAATTCTTCTTTGACACCTTTTTCGTTTTTAATTGAATTTACAATGTACACATATTAAATATAGTAATACTCTTTTTATTTTTTATTGAGAAGAAAGAAAAACACAATATAAAATTATAGATTGTATTTGTAAATTGAAATTCACATCTAACAAGTGTATAAAGTTGCCTGGGTTAAGAGATTTCATTGGTGTTGAAAACCTTTTCTACTTAATGATTAATCGTATTTAGCAGAAATACTTGAGGATGAGAAGGCATCTCTCTCATCTCCAAAATTCAATAAAATAGAAGAGTGTACGAAAGAGATGGGACCCTTCCCCAAAAAATAACCACTAGAGGTCCAATGGGCAAAATCATTACCCTACGGATTAGCTTTCCCTTACAAAATGATTAGAGGACCAAAAAGCAACAAAACTAAGTAGTCAAAACCAAATTCTACTCTAATATTCTCTAAAACAGAAGCTATGCACGAATAGGTAAAATGATTGCTGCTTTGCTTAACATACAACATTATTACGGGAAATGATAATTTTGTAATTGCAATGACTAAAAACTTCGAATTATGTACTTACCGGAAAAAACATAGAATCATGTGAAATTGATAAAGATAAAAGGTTATATTCTATCCAGTCATTTTAGTTCTGGACTTAATACTTCAATTTTCGTCAAATGTACAAGAACATTCCTCGAAAATTCTATATCTTTACCCTTATGACATACCAAACTCCTAGTCAACATTAACCGTCCCTAATAAAGGTCAGCTACATTGAAACATGAAGTAGGCTAGTCTCTTACGCCATTTATAAACTCCTTTATATATAGGTCAAATGAGTTTAATTAAATAGACAATAGAAATTACAAACTATTAGGATCTTTGCAAAGAAAAAGGTGTTCTTTTTTTATTTGCCTTGTGCTTACTTTATTGTATAGTACCTAAGACCTATAATCACTATCAAAGAGCCAAATGTCTCTGAGATAAAGGTGCAAGGGAAAGACATGGCCTAAAAAAATTGAAAACGTGTGCATCATCATGGGGCTGGTATGCATGTATATATATGATTCACAATGATGCCACATGGCATGATACCATATGACCATATTCTTTGTTTCCCTGTAATTTTATCTGCCTTTGTGAAAGAAACATGAACCTTCATAATGGATACATGGGAAAAAGTTCCACAACGGAACAACCAAAACACTCTCTCTGAATCACCTTAACTTTGGCAATTAGTAAATCATATATAGTGGTGATAGCAATTCCAAAATTTCTTTGTCTAATGAATTGGAAAGTGACATGTGTGGAAGAACAGCGAAAAATACAGAGAATTAATATGAGAATATTCTACCCCCCTCAACCACCTCATAAGTGGTCAACAACTCAACATTGATCATTGAATAATGTATATTCTCTAAAAATTAATTACTGTTTATAAGTGGGTTTGTGGGTCTAATTTTTATATATTCACAAAACAGGGTAGGGTATATGTAATTGGAGATTCCAAATCCATGTGATCAAAGGGGTTCTAACCCTTTTACTTTAGACGTGATGATTGCATGAGCTTAACCCCATGTGTGCAGGGTAGGGCATGTCGAAAAGAGGATTAAAGTTAAAAAAAAAAAAAGGATTTTCATTTTCTGATTGAGAAGTCTTTTTCTTGGCATTTGGACTTTGGATACAATTATACTAAAAGTTTAAAGTATATATCACAAGGATTATTTTCCATACTTTATCTTCCACACATGGGGGTTATATCTTGGACATAAGTCATGCCCCATTTTTTTTAATGAATATAAACCAATCTGATTACTACTTAATTGTTAAAGTAGCAAATTTGGAAGTAATGGTAAATTCTTGAAAGGTTACAGATTAGAAATTATATATATAATAGAATTTGTTGAACTAGTTTATGTGAGCAAATCATGATCATGCATGCATTGCTCGTAATGATTGCTTGAGGGAAAGGCACAAACTCCTTGGCGAATCAATATGTTGATCAAAGGCATAAATCAATAATGAAGCTCTTTAATTTCTCGGAGATAGTTCACATGTAAAAGCAAGACATATGACAACTTTATACGATTCCTATTGTGGATGATAGAATCTGGGTCATAATTTTTCATATTGCACTAAGAATGTTGTCAGGTTGAATGGTTGATAACTTGATATATCAAATATGTGGTACGTACGATGTTCTTTTGGTCTATGCTCAATCCACCTACCAAGTCTTCTTTCAAATTCCCTGAAACCCTTTCCTCTCCCTCCTCCATCTAAATACACCATAAATCAGTGCTGGAAATCCATTAACCGGAAAACCTAAAATATTTTTTTAACTATGCATCAATAATTCAATATGCACTGTTTTAATCTCTTTCTTCCAAATTTATAAGAAAACCAAGATTGAGATGTATTTGAAAAGTAGCTAAAGATAGAAAGTGAGTTTTTTTTTTTCCTTCCAAATGTAAAGAACTTTTACAAAACTGGATGTAAATGTTCTAATTAGATCAAATATGTATTTTATTTGCTGGTCATTCTCCTTTAATATATGTGTGCGTATGTATAATAATTAAAGTTGTATTTGTTTCGGCGTAAAACATTTTGCAATTGAAAATGTTTTCAGAGAAATCTAGATATTAAATTTTATGGTATTTGGTTGTACATTTTGATAACATTTTTAATTAGGTGTTTGGTTTGGAGTGAAAATAGTTTAAAAACACCACTGAAATCACCACCAATCCAAATTCATCATACACAATAGCAGAATCACACAACTACCAAATTTAAAAACTCAAATAAATTAGAACATCACAAAAACTCAAACTAGGGTAGGATTTTGCTATTGTGTATGATGAGAGTGCTAAAAAATCACTGGATAGAGCTTTAATTGATATGTTATATTTTTAGCCAAAAAAGAAAAAGAAAAATGGTGATATAATGCAAAGGCATTTTCATCGATTATCATACTAAATGTCCTAAAAACCGAAACTGGTCACCTTTCCTCGTAGTAATTTGGCTTATTTGGGTTTTATCCTTTTGTCCCTCAAAAAAAAAAAAAAAAAAAACGAATTACCTTTTTTCTATTTGCTATTGTAACTTTTGCACTTGATCGCTACCCACTAACACATCCACTAACATCAGGTTTCTTTTTGGTCACATCGCTTTGGTTGATTGAAGTTTCACCAAAAAATATAGGTAAATTCTGTGATGTTCACTCGCATATTAGTGGTCTGAAAGTCACGAAATTAGTAGACAATTAATGAACTATAGATCAATTTGCACTTATTATTGCACAAGACGTTAGCGTGATCTTTTGGAAAAGCAAAGCCATCAAAGGAGCTTTAAGAGGCAATTTCCCATCGCCATTGTCACTTTTCCATCACAGCATGGCCAGAAAGTCTAGTGTGATTTTTGCTTGATTGGAATGGATAGAAACAACACCGTGCAAAAGTTTGGAGGTACTTTGATATGTAGTTGGTGTGTCTCATTGTGATAGATAATTTGTGTGCATGATATTTGTGTACCACAAAAGTCCAGATTAAATACTTAGATTGTGTGATAAATTACGCTACTCACTAGATTATATGGTTTTTGTTTTGTTAGAACTTACAATGAACTAACTATCAATGGTCCTAAATAATTGGGAAAATAAAATCTCGATCTTTCTGGTAGCTGGGGTCTACCACTTACTCAAAAAGAGCTCCATGGTAAAGCAGAAAAACAAGTTTAGGGAAGTGGAGATGTGTGCTACTTTCCCATCCACGTGTAGACTTGAATTCCAATCAACTTCTGCATTAAGAATGGGCCTACATTGATTGTATTGAAGATTTATCAGGTTTATTGATAAAGGCCTTTTATTTTTAAATTTTTTATTTATTTATTATTTTCTTTGTTATAGGTTAAATGATGATAAAATGTTAATTACATGAAAATGAGTTTAAAGGTAAGATGAAAAACATTACTGTTAATTATAGCTGTCTCCCAACTAAGCTTTGAATGTAAGGTTTTTTTTTTTTTTTTACTGTTGGTATTTTAGCCAAGATGTCCAAAATTCAAATAACTCCTCCCTGAGATTTAAAAAAAAAAAAAAACAATCTACTACTATAACTATATTAAGATTAAACAATCTATTAGAAAAAGGAAAATAATGAAAAAATAGTGGCTAAAAGTTAACAAAACAAAAAGGGAGAGGAGATTTTGATTTGTAGGCACTTTCTTGGGTTATGCTCCGAACCCATAAGGCATACAGTGATGATTGCTTCCGTTTTTTGGTTTACAATGCCCAGAACGCATTACAAGGCAATGTTATATAGTTAAAGAGCTTGTAAAATCATTAATTTGATTAGGTACACTGGTCCATGATACTCAGGCTCCGTTGCCTGGTTGGTGTGGTAATTGAATGTGCATGTCGGTGCTATATGCATAATGGACCTAACATTGCAAGGATGGCCATGAGCCTTGTATCACTTTATTCTTTAGATGTATCCTGTACATGCAATACCCTTTCAGGAAATGTTTATATTTTGAATGATTCATAAATCGTTTTTTCTTTTTTCTTTTCTTTTATGATTTGGTGCAAACAAAAAAGAATTAAAATAAATAGATAATAGTTTAAAGGAGTCTATTTACAACACTACCAATGTTTATGTACTAAACTGGCACACAAAAAACTAAAGGTCTTACTGCAACAAAATAAAAATTTATTTTACTCAATCTTTTATCTCATTCTATATACAACATCTAAAAATACGTCTTTAATATACCCTTTTCTTTCTTGTCCCTACAATCTTGTACATAAAGAACTAATGCTCTATTTGTTTTGGTAGATATATATTTTTAAATTACTCTTTTTCTTGAAAACATTTTTTGAAAAATTGACTTTTTTATTTTTAAATTTTCTATTATTTGACTCGCATTGAAAATGATTAATCTTTTTTTATAATTGCAAATAATTATATGAACTAAAACTTCCATTCGCAACATGAATATTTTGTAGAACAACTAGAAAAGTAACCTAAAACTTAATCTTCTTTTTCAACTAAACATTCACTAAATCACAAACATTAAAAAAATAAAAATCAACCATCTTAGTTAAAACATTAAACCATATATACCATAAAAAATAGTTCAAAGTCGGTTTTAAGGACGAAAAACTTTTCATCCAAAAACTCATTGTTTCTTGTAGTGGCAGTTAGTTACTTTTCTTTCTATAAGGTTTGTGAATGAAGCCCAATTCTCCCTCAGTGAAATGAAAATTGAAAGTACAGTATGAGTACTGTATGACAGTAACAAGGTAGCTAGCCTAGTATTTCGCTATTACTTCTGATTTTATGTCCCGTTCTGCTATTGTGGTAACTTCCTTCTAGAGAGAGTTAAATATATAGGTAATTGGATTTATACTAAATGCTTCATAGTTTTTTTGTCACTTGTAATTGGATTTGAAGAGGAGTTTGTGAATGGCATGCAGTCCATATATACATTTGAGAGTGAGGTTTTGTGTTTTTATATAACCAAATTTACATCACGTATACAAGAGGATTTATACTAAATGCATAAGGCAGAGTTAGCTCTTCGGCTTAATCTTTGGAGGCAATCTGTCATACTCAATCTTCGTCGAAGATTTTTTTTTTTTTTTTTTTTATGCATTGATGCTGAGAATTAGTAAAAGTATGATTGGTGCTTATTGGAAATGTGACAAGAGCTTCTTGTTGGGTTCTCAAAACCCTATCTTTAGAGAAGTGCTGATCGACACTTCCCTTATTGCATAGAGTGTCGATCGATTGGCACTCCCTTGGCTGCTTGATCCCATTTTCTGTTGTCTCCTTTCGTTCCCATGCACATGATTCAACCCTAAGGAGCTCAGTTGGACAAGATTACAAGGGCTACGTTGCAAAAGATAAGGATATATAGTTAGTTATTAGTAAATAGACTAGAGTGATGAGTTAGTTTGGGATTTAAGCACATTAATCCTAGGTAGCAGATCATTTTACTTTTAGGTTACATATTCAGATATTCTGGAGTTGTTTTTTCTTGGCCTTCTAATGAAGTCAGCACAGTGTTTGGTTTCGTTGCTCCATCCACAATGTGGTCTACCATCTGAATACTCTCAATTAATGGCACAATTTGGTCTTACCACATCTCATAGTTTTTCGTTAAGTAATGTTGAGTAAGGAAGATGAAAGTTTTACGGCTATTAGGGTGGATAGTATGGTGAAAGAGATTATGACCAAGTTTGTGAATGGCTTACACTCCACACATTTGAGTGTGAGGTTTTTTGTCTTTATATAACCAAATTTACGGACAAGGATCTTTTTCATTTGAAATGAAATGAAGAGTCTCAATTTTATAGTCTAGATTAAATATCTCAAATCTAACAATATACAGACTGCCATGTCATTTAAAATTTTAAATGACGAGACACTATGTACACTGTTAGATTTGTGAAATAAAATCTGAACCATGAAATGGACAAATTGAGAAATTTCCAAATGGTGAAATGAAATGGAGGAAGTCCATTTCATGACCAAGATTAAATATTACAGATCTAACAGTATATAGACTGCTACGTTATTTAAAATTTAAAATGATGTGGCAGTATGAACACCGTTAGATCTATGAGATAAAATCTTAACCATAAAATAGATGAATGGAGAAGTTTCCAAATGAAGAGGATCTTATTCCATGACGCAAGGGGATTCACACAAGGAAAGATTCCTAACTAAATGGTTATGGTAGAGTCAACCCTTAGGCTTAATCTTTAGAGGCAATCTGTCATGCTCAATCTTTGGAAGACAGTTTTTCCTTGATTCATGCATTGGTGTTGAGAATCAGTAGGAGTATGATTGGTGCCAAATTGGAATTGTGACATAAGCTTCACGTGTTCTCCATTACAACTTACATCATTCCTTATAATTTAGGGTACGTAACAAATTAAATCTAAAAATTTTAAAAAATAATAAATTAAACCTCAACCTATTATGTTTAATGTTTAATATTGGTTGAGTTGAGGGTTTAATTTGTTAATTTTTAAAATCTTAGGATTTAATTTATTACTTTTGAAAGTATAAAGTTTATTTTGTTACTTTTAATTGAAACTATATGATTTAATTTGAAAAACCCATAAACTATAACATTTAAAATGATGTGATGCTAGTGATTATTATTTTTTTCAATAGGAAACATATTGATAAATATTCCTTCGTAATATTTAATTTGTTAAATTATTTTTATGATCTCTTTTGAAAAAGTATTAATTTTATTTGGGTTTGAAATGGTTGATGTGATCTAAGAAATATGAATATTTTGGTCTAGAATCACAAAATATTTCACAATTGTCAAAGTTGTGAGATCGGATGAGAATCAATAAAAACCTTCCAATTGAATTGCTAAGGTGGCAAGTTATATATATATATATATATATATATATATATATTTATATATTATCTATAATTTATATGTTTATATTTATATTTATGTTTATGTTTTGTATGATTATATCCATTCTATGTACGTACGTATGCAAATAAGACTAAAACCACTCCCACATTACCTATCAGGAAGAGTTTTTACAAATGTCTAAATCTATTACCCAATTTCCATTAATTGGGTTTTTTTTTTTTTTCTTGAAATGGGTTGGATGTGACTCAGTTAATTTACCTGAGTGCTCATTAGTATGTTGTGATCATATTCATTATTAGGCTTTGGTACACCTTGTTTCCATTGGGCTTGTGCCATATTCTGATGTTGAGATAAAGTGTAGGGTTTTAAGCTTAATCTATGATGATTGAATGTTTAATATAAGGCCAAATTACACATTACACTGTTTATGTTTGGTTAAAGTTTAGTTTAATCCTTTGAGTTTTGACCGTTTTAATTAAGTCCTCTAATTTTCATTCCGTTTAAATTGACCATTTTTTTAATTTTTGTTAACACCGTTAGTTTTTAATTTTTAATTTCTGAATTTTTAATTAAATATTAAAACCAAAAACTAAACCTGTGAAACCCATACCTACCTAACCTATATTTAAAAAATAAAAAATAAAAAACATCACAGTAAAACAATATGATATCCCCAAATTCATTATGAAATCCCTAATTCCAATTGAAAAAGCGGCAGCAGTTCTGGCCTAGTGAGAGGCCTGCTACTGCACTGCAAGTCACAGAAGAGATTTGAGCATAGCGGTGGCAAGATCAAAGCACTACTTGGAGAAGCCGAGAATGAGCGTATGCACCTCATGACCTTCATGGAAGTAGCCAAGTCTCAGTGGGACAAGCGTGCCCTTGTGTTTACTGTCCAAGGTGTTTTCTTCAATGCTGACTTCTTAGGCTACATGATATTCCCCAAATTCGCTCATCATGTGGTGGGTTACCTGGAGGAGGAGGCAAAACACTCCTACACAACACTGAGTTCCTAAAAAATAATAGTAGAACATAGTGGATGGATGATCGGGATTTGGGGATTGAGGATATTAGATTGTTACATTGTGATGTTTATTTTAGTTTAATCGGGTTAGGTATGGGTTTCATTGGGTTCATTTTTTGGTTATTAATATTTAATTAAAAATTCAGAAATTCAATTTTGAATTAAAAATTAACGGTGTTAACAAAAGTTAACGGAAAATGATTAATTGAAACAGAATGAAACTCAGAGGACTTAATTGAAACGGTCAAAACTTAGATGACTGAATTGAACTTTGATTAAACATAAAGGGTGTAATGTGTAATTTGACCTTAATACAAATATAACTGTAGGTCTTCTCTCTACTCCTACGTTAGATGAAACCCTAGCTTACCCCATCGAGAGTCGTCTTGAAAGGATCGAAGGAGTCAAGAGAGAAAGACTTGCCTATGTCGTGTACCGAGTGTGCACGTGCGAATAACTATTATTGAGGATTCACAAAGATCTACTCATGACGTCAAGAGGTGCGCAAAATAAAATAAAATGCTATTGTTCTCATAATTGATTGTGTTCTAGTTACTAGCTAGCATATTTTCGTTCAATCTTATAGATGATCACACCCTTGTTTAGCTAGAAGAAACTCCACCTTGTGTAGCCATGCAAGTTCACTTAGATGCGCACCCCTCCGCTGAGAATGTCTAAATCTGTTGTAATGGGTTCTTTCATTTTTATTATACAACCACATTTTGATAAATAAAAAGAAGAGAAATATTTTTCCCTATATTCAATATGAAAAATTTATTTAAGTGAACTATTTCCGCTGAAGAGAGACTAATGGTCTTATATAATTTCAAATTTGTCATTAAATTAATTTCTTCGAACTCTTGGTCCAAAATCATTTGAAGAGTTAATTAATTATAATGAAACAAAAATTAGGAATAATTAAATGTATAATTCTGGGAATTTGAGAGTCAAAGATTTAATCATGTAAGTGGTCTTGAAATGAAAAATATCCTGCTGGGTATCTTTGCACGTAATGATGGAATAGTACTAAGAAATTGCATTCGAATCACTTAGAAGTTATTACATCCTAATATCCTATGACTATGAGGCCATGCAACTTCGAGGCAATACTTGAATAAAAATCTGTTATCCTACTTTTTGTTTTCTACTTTATATTTCATTAATCACAACTTATCACATATTCTTTTCACTTTCCTTATAAATTAACTAAAGTTTAAAATGAAGAAAAAAAAAACCTATACACGCTACAAGTTGTGATTGGTAAAGCATAAAATGGAACACAAAAAATGAGATAAAAGATTATTACTCGTAATACCATATACCTAGTAATTATTAATTTATTCGTACGATAGCCTCGAACTTTCTTCTAGTAGTAGATTATTAATTTATCTCTACAATGTGAAAATAAACATATATGATGCATGGAATTGGTAATCCTTATCTTTTTGGCAGAGTAAAGTTGTAATTATTAAAGCAAGCAATTAATCATGAACGAAAGTTTCCACCCCTTACCGTATGAAAGTTTCACCAAGAAAGACAGTTCGGCTTGTGATTCTTATGGGATATATATTCTAACTTGTCATTGAGGCGCACGCATGCAACTTTTTGTATTGGGTATTAGCGAAATTGTATGGAAAAGGCAAAGCCATGAAAACGAAGAGTCTTTTAAAGCCATTTTCCATGGTTCATTCTTGTACTTTTTCCCTTTCCATCGCAGCAAGGCAAAGAAAGTCTGGTTGATTGAACGACATAGCTAGGAATTTCTTACAAGTTACAAATATGCTTAGAAAAAGTAGACACAATTATGGGTTACAACTTACAAAACCTTATATAAGTTTATGTTAGTTTTCAATTAGGATTAATGTGTAGGACTAATGTGTTAATAATATTAGGAATAATGTGTAGTCTTGCTAGCTATCGTTGTGTGATTTACATTGCTGACTGCATGAAATCAACTACAAAATTGAAAATCACTTTTTTTTCTTTTTTTTTTTTTAATTTTTTATTATCAACTATCGTAGAAGTTGATGCATGAGTATTTAAGACATCACAACCTTCAACTTTTTTGGTAGGTAGAAGTCCTCTCCTACTTCTTTTTGGTTGGATTCAAGTTCTTAACTTACTGCCAAAGGAGCTTTATAGCCAAAAAAGAAAAAAAGAAACACACACACCAATAGTGAAAATTATATGACCTACCTTTGATGCCCCTCTTTAGTGGAGACTTCAAAACAGTCAACTTCTGATTTAAGAGATGCCTTTTGCCATATCGAGGATGGAAGCTAGTTTGCTAGTGAAGGATAGGTCACTTTCACTTTTCCTCCTTTAATTTCTTTTTTTTCCCTTCTTCTTTCTCCTTTTTTGGGTTCCTTTAAATTATTAAATCCTTAGAGCTCAGTTTTTCTCTAAGCTTTTTTAAAAATACCTCTTTCGTTTTTTCCCTTACAGAACCATTAAAAGGAAATAAAAACAAGGTTGAAATATATTTTCCGTCCCTCAAAATTCGTTCAAATTCAATTTTTATTTCGGCTTTAAAATTTTAAAAGATAACAATTTGTCCTCATTAATAATAATAATAATAAATATAGAAACTCCATACGAGATAGACTGAATACTGATGTAACACTTTCAAAAACTAGACATGATTTGGAATATTTTTATGGTAGATGGAGGAAAGAACAAAATTAAATATGGGTTCAATTCAAATCCTACTAAGAAATTTTTTTAGTTGATTTAGCTAGAAAGCAATGTCTGGTTAGATTAGGAATTAATTGATTTTCATTGAGAGTTTAGAAAGCTGTACATAAACAAATAAAGAAAACAACTAAAAAAAGTTGTCCATGACAACTTCATGTATGTTATTGTGAATTGCCAATATACAGTCACTGGATGCTATCCTTAATGTAATAATGTCTTAAATTTGACAATCACATAGTGACACACCACCACAAACCAGCAATATCTCATATTTTCAACAATATAGGAGAGATATATAGAATTATGTGACTCGTTGCCCATGATGATAGAGGCAGGTGGGTGTTTCTTATACTTAAGCTGCTGCTTCTTTTTCTTTTGTGATTGAGGACCACGAGCCCTGAAACTTTAGATGTGCTTATTATGTGCATGTCTGGCACGCATCTAATCTGATGGGTAAGGCAGATGGGCTTGTATAATAAAGAAATAGCACAGAAATTAAAGAATTGGACTCTTTAGATGGGTTTATTAATTGGAATGCCTGCGGAGCTTAGCCCTTGTTTATCTCATTACTTAGGCTAAGGGCTGTTTAGATTGAGCTATACATGCCAATGTGCTGATCTAATGACTCTTTCTATGATAGCCATAAGAAGGCATTGCATGAAAGGTTTCAAAATAGAAGAGGTGGGTGTTAAAGCAGAGTTGAGCATTTAAATTACCAAATAGATTTAGAAGGACCTAGTTTTTTTTTTTTTTTTTAATAAGTAATTTAGAAGTACCTAGGTAGTATCTGCAGGGAAGGTTTTACCGGTATACATAGGCTGAAAAGATATTTGTCTTTCAATATCAGTTTCAAATGATATATAGAATAGAAACAAGGCAGCTAGCTCAATTTAAAAATTTGGCTGCATATCAAATCTAAAATTCTAAGACAGGCTCCTATATTCATTTTCAGCTTTTCAAAAAGAAGAAAAAATAGTTTCTAGCACAAAACATTTATAAGACAGGCATGTAGGAACTTATCATTAACTTGGCTGGGAAGTATTATCATCATTATCATCCAGAATAAGTTTGACTCCATTGTTCTTAAGAGCATTGACAATGGCCCAGATCTTGGTGCGGTTCTTAAAGCCTTTCTTTTCTACTTCCTTGTTTACATCAACATGAATCCCTCTGCCCTGTCCCTGTTCAAGACCCTCTACCTTGAGTCGCATAGCCAACACCTCTCCAACAACAGCAGCTGCCTTGGCATTGCAAGACCGGCCACACTCAAGTGAGCCCTTGATAGAATGTTCAACTGTAGATGCTGTTGCAACAATACGTCCATTATTTCTGTCCACCACATTTGCCGTGATGTACTTTATAGATAAGAACAACCGGAGCACATACCGCTTTAAAACCGTCATTCTTTGACAGTCCTGGTTTTTTGTTAACAATAAAGCAATTAGATGTCAAATTACATCTCAGTCAGAAGCATTGTCTGCAAAGAAATGAATCATATAATTATCAGGTTGGCATAGCAAGATACAAGTTCTGTATAGATCCACCAAAGTAACAGTTATGGTAGGATAAAGAACTAAAAGAAAAATAAACTAAAAAGAAGAAAGTTCTTCTCCTTCAAAACCAAAATGGCAATCGTTTTGTAGGTTTGTCATATGTTGCTATAACACCCACCCGGCCCCCACCCCCCGTGGAGAGAGTGAGAGAACAAAGGTTGGAATTTCCGCTGAGACATACAGCAGAAAAAATACAGATGGTTCACACATGCTTTAAAATATTGCTGAATATGACAAATATTACATCTCTACTCTAAGGAATCTTTGTATCTAGCAAGATACGAAAACCTTTCAGCTTGTGTTGATGTCATTCTAGTGATATAATAATTGTAAAAAAAAGTGGGTGTTATTAGGGAAGACTACAGTGCAGGAATGTTGGTAACCAAGGCATCAATTGATTGGATGGTTGACATCTCTTATCCATACAGATCTGTTTCCCTTTGCAATATAATTATGGGGGGAGAGAGAGAGAGAGAGAGAGAGAGTTAAGTCTCAGAGAAAAATACAAGAGAGTTAGGGGAGGGGGTGGTTGATAGGTGAAATGAAAAGTGTAACCCTAAATTACATATATTGAGGGCAATTATGTAAATACACCCAATCGGTAAAACTCCACCCTCTCTCCACCTTGCCATTGGGATACAATTCTTTGCTCCCTCCCCTCATCGGGGCAGGGAAATTCACTTTGTTTGGCACCAGGGGCCAGGGGGTGGGTAAATTGCCACTCCTACATTGGCATTGTGATACAGCAACTCATATTTGCCAAGAACAAAGAGGCATTTGGATATACTTGATTGCACTAAAAGAATGAAATTCTACAGCTATAAGGCTAGTGATCTGTCTAAGGTTTGATGATTGTAAAGAGGAATTTTGGCACTTTACTACAATAATATTGGAAGAAGAGATCCTAAATATTCTGGACATACCAAGACCTAAAAGGAGGCAGTTAATCCAAAAGCATGAGATTAAATAACAAAACCATGTCATAGGTGGACCTATGAAAGGCTTAACTGGAGCAAATGATGCTTGCTCCTGAAGGCTCTTACAATGCTACCTCAAAAAATGAGTCAGAACTATCACGGTGGCATTTAGCCACATATTAAGTTCTGTTTAGATCCACCAAAGTATCAATTGTGACAGTATATACAAGAACTTTAAGGGAGAGATCCAGCTAATCTGGCATCAGGACACAAGTCTGCTATATGTCTTCCTAATGATAAACATAATGGAATCACCTCCCAACCAATTAGATCAAGCTAGATGAAAGCAGATCAAAATAACAAAACCATATTATAGGTAGACAAATCAAATTTATAATGTAAGTAAAAAAATATAGAACAAGGAAGTACACCATCATCAACTGAATTCACAGGTTCATTCCCAACTATTCACAATAATGTTTTTGGATTCTGCATTGCTGCACTCATATCCATCACCATCAGAAATTAAAATACAGAAAGGGTAGTAGGTGGCGACAAATATTTAGAAAGACAACCACTGGAGCAAGTTAAAACAAACAGACCAAACATTAGTCAAACCAAAGTCGATGAATTCATACAATCAGTCACATTTTTTGTGGTTAAAAATTTGTAGACTTCCAAAATGCTCGACTCATCCTGCAAACATCTATGAAAAAAATGAAAGAAAGCAAAACAAACAGAATGCTGCCTTCCTATTGAAGCCATCCCAAAGCTCTGAAGAAATAATAAGAAACAAAAAATAAGAAAGAATGTACCTTAAATAGTTAAATGTAAGCTGATTCCCTGGAGCTTAGCTTTTTCCTTTACTCACAGAACCTCTAGCAACCAAGCTGTCACAAGCAGAAGGAAGCTCTTTCACCAGAACAATGCAAATAATACAAAATTGGACCAATATAACTGATCATTGATATAAAAAATTAATTATATAAATAAAAATAAGAGAGGATAGTACTATCAATATGAACAAAGGATACAGATCTATTTGACCCTCTAGATGCAAATTCCTAACGCTTTTAATTGAAAGAACAAAAGAACAGCAGGTAAAAACATATACCTGTGTAAAACAAAAAATATAACCTTTCTCATCATCAAAATTCCAATATTTGATAAAACGGGCTAACCAATGCATTTCTTATATGAAAGCTTAACCACCCTTTTACACATTCTTGAAGTCATTGAAGAAGATAACTACAACTCTTAAATGCAAGATAAAAGCAAACATAGTCAAAAATCAAAGTGAAAATCACTTCATTTGACACTAATGAAACCATAAAGAAGAACTGAAAATAGAAATGATACATCCGAATTCCAAGTGTTACATAATCTATACTAAAATTCCTTCCTCAAAATTTTCCAACATACAGAATCTTACTTTTGTAAATATAAATGAAGGAAAATAGTACATCCCATTGTGTCATAATACATATGATTCCTATGATCAAAGAGCACATTTAGTTCTTGTACTCATGAATCTATGAAGATAATAAATCCAAAAGAAATATTGAAATTTGAAAGTAAAATCCAAAAGTACCATATAGACAATTTGCAAAGGACGTTTCATGTCCAAAATACAGTGACACCCAAGCTGCCCGTTTTTATCACACCCAGATAATTGCAGTTACTGAACTGCAACCCTTACGCATCTATCACATCAACAGAAAAATCTAAGTCAAACCCAAATCACCAACACCACAATCTTAGGTAAATAGACTGAGAACAAGTGAATCATCATAAACCAGTCATAAAAGAAAACAAAGAAAAATCGAAAAGAGCAAATCTTTTGTTACTTCATTATGGTTGTTGAACCTACAATATATATATTTTTTTGATAGGTAATAGAACAGATTCAGCAAAACAGATGACTAAGTGTGCACAAAGTATGAACACAAAGAACATCAAAATTACAAAGTGTAAATGATAGTAGAGTTGTGTAAAGATGCAGTAAATTCTAAAATAGAATGATGAGAAGTGGAACCCAAAGCCAAAGCCCAATCGAATAACTGGGCAGTGAAACAATCTAGAAGTTGCTGCATATTTTTGGGCAGTGAAACAATATTATGTTTCACTATATAGAATGCAACACAGTTTATAGCACATCAATAAGACTCCATCGAATGATTTAATAATTGAAGAAGCATACAAATCTTTTAAACAAACTTGATTGCAACTATTGTCCATTTCCATCCATTCTAAGAACAAGGATGTGTTTCAAAATGTAAATCATTTCAAGATGATTAGTTCCCTATGATAACTACTAGACACCAAAAACAACTGGCACCCACATTCTTAAAGAATCACTTCCCCACGTAAATTGCTTGCAAACATCCTCCCCACTCCACAAATAAATAAATAATCTTTATTAGCAGCAAGACCTTATTAAGGCTATTATACAATTGGGTATTAAAAGATCTCCACACAAGTGTTTGTACTTTACTTTATAAACATCAAAGTAAAGTGGGTGAGACATAGTGAGAAGCCAAGCCACTATTACTTGAAGTTTCTTCCATAAACACACCCCAAAACACAAAATTTTGGTTACAGATATTGGAGAAAATACATAATGAAGCAAAAAGCAGTAAAGGACTGAAATTAAAACAAGGGGAAAAAAAATGGTATAAAGAACATTAGCTGCAGATAGAACTTACCCAAACTCAGTTGATGAAGAAGGGAAACCATGAAAAGCAATTGAGAGAGAAGCACAATCCTTGCATTTGTAACTCCAAAGAATAAAAGCTTGTCGGCCCAACTCAGTCACAAGATAGACCCCAGCCCACTAACAAATGGGCCGGCCCACAAAACGTGCTGGCGATAGCACACATGACACAACACTACTACGTCGTATCAAAACCCAAAAAAAATCATGCCGACCTGAGTGATTGTTTTGCCAGGTTGCCCTTTTGATACCAAATAATATTGAAGCCCAGCATTAGAGTCTCACACGCAACCAAATATTTCTTGTAGTGCTTGCTGGTGTTGGACTTTTAAGTTTCTCTTCAACACGTGGAACCCTTCAGTTCTCACACTCTTATATATATACACTGCCAAACCCCTTGCCCTTTCTCCCTAACCTAGAAAAATCAAATTCGGGGGCTTAGTATATCTCTGTTCCTTGAAAACCCTAGATCTAAATTCCACGACCACACAATCTGCCTCTCGCGACTCCGATCTTTCTTTCACACAAAGGTTTTCGCTACGAATCCAATATGAATTGAATTTTGTTTGTTTGTTAGTTAGGGTTCTGTTGTATTGATTTTGTTGATGATTAATTGATTGATTGATTTGGGTTTTTAGGGTTGAAGATGGTTTCGGACGCGAGCAAGAAGAAGGCAGCTCAGAAGAAGGCGGCGGCGGCTGCAAAGAGAGGAGGAAAGGCAGCCACTTCGTCGTCGAAATCGGCATCGGCTTCGGCGGATAACGGAGCGGAGAAGTTGGCGAATGGAGTTGAGGCGCTTCTGATTTCGGATCGGACTTGTACCGGCGTGCTCTGCTCGCATCCTCTCTCCCGAGATATCCGCGTAAGTATCTCACCGATCGATAAGCTATTGATTGATTGAAATTTTGTATGATGCTATGTCTGCGAAGTAGTTATTCAAATATTATAGTGGGATTAAAAAAATTCGATTTTGGTAGCTGGATCTTTGTTTTGATTAGTATTTCAGCTTGTAGTTTAACAAAAAATCATTATTCGTTTCTGATTAGTTTTGGGGAAAATTTTCTCTTCATCAGTGAAGAGTATTTCTGCTTACGTTGAGCTAGAATAACATTATTCTTTGCCTGTCTTTAAGCAAACCGAGATCTTTTTGTGTGTGTGTGTGTGTGTGTGTTTCACACTGTTTTATTCTTTGTTTATTTTTTTTTTCAGTTTTGACGAGATGTCTAAAGTTGTGTCATTTGGAACGTATTTAGGGAATTTATGTTAGTTTTGAGCTATAACTAATTGGTTGTTTGGGGAATTTATACCTTTTCTCGTAGTTGGTGAAGCTTTTTTTATTTTATTTTTTATTTATTTATAAAAAGAGAGTTTGGAAATCCGTTTTTATGCTTTGTTGATTCATAAGAAAATGTAGGAAAGAAAAGAAACTATTGTTTGTATTATATTATTTTTGAATCTTGGTTCAATAATCATAAGGATTGAGAGATTGAATATGATGTGAATCATAGATAAGAGTAGGGTGGGCAAAGTGGAGAAGTGCGATAGGAGTATTGTGTGATCAAGGGAAAATTCTATAGGACAGTTATAAAACTGGCTATGATTTATGGTATTGAATGTTGGACTCTTAAAAAGAAACATATTCATGAAATGAGTATAGCTGAAATGAGAATGTTAAGATGGATAAGTGGAAATAAAAGAAATACATGATTTGAAATGAAGAAATCCCTTAAAGAATGTGTTGATTTGAGTTGATGGAATGAAAAAAAATGTAGAGAAAGACTAAAAATAACATTAATGGAAGTGGTAAAAAATGATATGTCAATTAAGAAAGTAACAGATAGTTTGAATGAGTATGACTTCAAATAGAATAAAATGGAGGAAAAGAATATGTGTGGCCGACCCTAATTAGTTTGTTGAGGATACATAGTCAACCCTACAAATTTTGGGACTAAGTCTTGGTGGTGGTTGTATATTTTCAATAAATGTAGAACTAGTAACAACTAGAAGCTAAACTCAATTGAGTCCAATGTAATCAAAGCGCGAGCTGGGCAAGGCAAGGCAAGGCCCCACTAAGGTTCTCTCTTTTAGTTGTTACTAGTTCCACATGTTGAGTATGTAAGGCTCTCAAGGTGAGAGCTGCTATGAAATTTATCAAAAAAAGAATATGAATTTCATCAAATAGAGAAAAGAAGAAGAAAATAAGCACTTATGAAATTTTACAAAAAAAATGTAGTTCTATACTTTAATTCAAGTTAGCGGGTGCATCTTTCCCTTGCTTTCTTCTTTCTCTCACCTCCCTTGCGTGTAATCTTTTAGTTTTGATATCTGTTCTATCTTTGATTTTTTTTAACATATTAGATTGTTGTAAAGCCTATTCCTAGATTAATTAATAAAGCCTCCTACCAGTTTGAAAAAAAAAATCAAAACGTGCCTAATAAGCATTAGATACTTTTGATTGGAATTCATTATATGTATTTTTTTATGATGAGGAACCTCACCAAGGAAGGGCCCTTTGGATCCACCATTGAGTTTGTTATATGTATAATAATAATATTTAGAGTTTAGTGCCTTGCTTCACTTGAGTAAGTGCCTTTTTGGCACCTCATGCCTCAGGTGATACAAGGACTTGATGCCTTGAGGTTGCCTTTCACCTTTGACTACACTGGCTAAGTCTGTCAGGGATTTGTTTGGTTAAAAAAGTTACATTAATCTTTTCCCCCGTCCCCAAAATGGATTTCTTAATATATTCTTTGGCGACTTATGAAGAGGGTGCTCATTTCTATGATTCACCCAAAATGGATCTGCTTTTTGTTTTCCTTTGCTTCAAGCTTATTATTGGGTTTGAATGTACATTTTTTTTTCCGTTAGATTTGATCATGGTTTTCAAAGGATATGATTAACCTGTGTTGGTGATGATGCACTTTGGTATTGGTGAATGGTTTTGTAATACATAGATTAAGTCAATGCAATAAAAAATATGTTATAAAGAATGGAACTCTTTGGGAATACTACACAACATTCTGAAATGTGGAATGGGTACATACAAACCAAACTGTCTTTCATTTGTCACCTAGTATAATTTATAAGTAAAAGACTAATGATTCCAACTGATGCCAAGACTACATTAATAAGTTAGCAGTATATTTGATTTCATCGGAAGTATTTGAAGTTCACATTAATTAAGTAATAGCAGTATTGCATGTTGTAGTTGGTGAACTTTCTCAATTAACGTGTTAAACAATATGAAAATTAAAGAACTTGTTGTCCTCAATGATTCTATGGAGGGGAAAATGTTTCCAAGGGATTTCTATGGTTCAAAAAGAGTTATAGCATCTTGTACTTATGAAAATTAAAGAACTTGTTACCCTCACCAATTGTATGGAGGGAGAAATGTTTCCAAGGGATTTCTATGGTTCAAAAATTTACATTAAGGTTCGCAAGGCTAATCATAAGTTATTGGGTCCATAGATGAATGTTCAGAACTTAAAATATAATGGATGTCCTCGTTATAGTGAGTCTCACTTTTAGCTTATTGTTGCTAGCTTGGTGCACCTAGACAAACATCTAGTTGAGCAGCTGGGTCTGTCACCAGGGCCTCTCTGTGGTTCCAGGGTCAGTTGCTTGAAAATCCCCTTGTGAATATAGTCCACTATTCATCCTTGTTGGAACTCCTTGGAGGAGGTAATATTGTACGAGATGAAATTTTCTGCATACATGTTATAGTTGAGTGTTTCACTGGAATAAACATTGTAGATGATGAACTGATTTGTATGTTAATTGCAGATAGAGTCTTTATCTGTTACTTTCCATGGACATGATTTGATAGTCGATTCTGAGCTGGAGCTTAACTATGGCAGGTTCGTGGGTTTTACCTACTTTATTATTCTTGTCTTGTAATGAGTCATTTGTTGTTGCATGTAGCTAATGTTACATAAAATTTAATGTCTTCAGACGGTATGGCTTGCTTGGATTAAATGGGTGTGGGAAATCTACACTCCTTACTGCAATAGGATATCGAGAGCTTCCGATTCCCGACCACATGGATATTTATCATCTCTCGAGGGAGATTGAAGCTTCTGACATGTCTTCACTTGAGGCTGTCATAAGCTGTGATGAGGAGAGGTTGAATTTGGAAAAGGAGGCTGAAGCTTTGGCTGCACAGGTATGTTAAAGTTACTTAGTCTTTTAGTGCTTGTTAAATTTTGAACATTTCTTGTGACTAAAATATCTTTTGGCTCTAGGATGATGGGGGTGGTGAAGCTCTTGAACGCCTTTATGAGCGTCTAGAAGCTATGGATGCAGCAACTGCTGAGAAACGTGCTGCTGAAATCTTGTTTGGTCTTGGATTCAATAAGGAGATGCAGGCGAAGAAAACTCGTGATTTTTCAGGTGGCTGGAGAATGAGGATTGCTTTAGCGAGGGCTCTCTTTATGAATCCAACCATCCTGTTGCTTGATGAACCTACCAATCATCTTGGTAAGTCTATTGGTGAAAATGGTGTTAAAAGTTTTTTTTTTTTTTTTTTTATCTGCATGTGCCTGCCTTCTTTTTTTCCCCTCTCTCTTCAACCTATAGGCATATGTTTGTCGGTGGAGCTTTTTCCTCTTTGTTACATGTTTTTTGCTCCGAGAATAAACTCTTTTCCTCTTTGGTAAGTTTTGAAGAACCTCCTTTGGTCCAATCTCTGTTTAATTAAAATCAATAATTGTTGGAGCCTGAAGGAGGTGGGCCTATCCATATTGTTGTTTGTAGGATTCATTGTGACGAGCCAAAATTGTGTGCTTCTTTAGTATCGTTATCTTCACTAGCTAGCAATTAATTGACTGTTGCATAAGGAAAAATTTATAACTTATAGCTGACATTTTATCAGTGAATATTGGGTTGGTGTCTAAGCAATGTTAGAATGCATTTTTAGGTGCTCTACTTTTGGCATTATGTCAAAGTAATATTTGTTGCTGGTCTGCAGCTTCCTCCCTCTCCTATCTGTTGGATGCCTAATTATTTGGCTACACGAACGGAGTTATTTTATCCTATCCCTTAGAACCTCCTCTTTTTCCTATCCTTGTGTCTGAGAACTCAGACAACTTGAATAGTTTTTGCAACTTTGGTAGCTACTGCCTTCAGTTCACAGCACTTTAATTTTGTTTAAAAGTGTTCCTGTCTTTGTTTTATTCTGTGGTTGAAAAAAATGGGACAAGTAGGGTGTTAATTTTTAATTATTTTTGTCGGGGTGACAGATCTAGAGGCTTGTGTCTGGTTGGAGGAAACTTTGAAGAATTTCGAGCGCATCCTGGTTGTGGTATCACACTCCCAGGACTTCCTGAATGGGGTCTGCACAAACATTATCCACATGCAAAACAAGGCATTGAAGATCTACACTGGTAACTATGATCAATATGTTCAAACCCGTTCTGAACTGGAAGAGAACCAGATGAAACAGTACAAGTGGGAGCAGGAGCAGATTGCTTCAATGAAGGAATATATTGCTCGATTTGGGCATGGGTCAGCAAAACTAGCTCGCCAAGCACAGAGCAAGGAGAAAACATTGGCAAAAATGGAGCGAGGTGGGCTGACTGAGAGGGTGCAGAGAGACAGGGTATTGGTCTTCCGCTTTGTTGATGTCGGGAAGCTTCCCCCTCCAGTACTTCAATTTGTGGAAGTAGCTTTTGGTTATACACCTGATAATCTCATCTACAAGAACCTTGACTTTGGGGTAGATTTGGACTCAAGGGTAGCTCTGGTTGGACCCAATGGAGCTGGTAAGAGTACACTGCTGAAGCTGATGACAGGTGAACTGGTTCCTACTGATGGCATGGTCCGGCGGCATAATCACCTTAGAATTGCACAGTTCCATCAGCATTTGGCTGAGAAACTTGATGTGGAACTGTCAGCTCTTCAGTATATGATTCGAGAGTACCCAGGAAATGAGGAAGAGAAAATGAGGGCAGCAATTGGGAAATTTGGACTGTCTGGTAAAGCCCAGGTGATGCCAATGAAGAATTTATCAGATGGGCAAAGGAGCCGGGTGATCTTTGCATGGTTGGCATTCAGGCAGCCTCAGATGCTGCTGCTGGATGAGCCAACTAACCATTTGGATATTGAGACAATTGACTCACTGGCTGAGGCATTGAATGAGTGGGATGGGGGTCTGGTTCTTGTTAGCCATGATTTTAGGCTTATAAACCAGGTAGCCCACGAGATATGGGTGTGTGAGAATCAAGCTGTTACCCGGTGGGGGGGTGATATTATGGACTTCAAGCGGCATCTCAAGCAAAAGGCTGGTTTATCTGATTGAAGCCTTTAGGGGGATTGGATACAACATTCGAGAGTATTATTAGTAAACCCTGGCTTACATAAGTATTACAGTTTAGGCCAGGAATTACAGTTTCTGAGTGAATTCTCCTCAGATTGGCTGCTGAAAGCCAACGAGCAGAATGGGTCATCAAGGCTTCGTTATTCTGATTTTTTTTCATGCTGACAGGTTTCATGACCCCTGCTCGTGTAGTAGCTGATGTTTTTTATGTCGTCATTATCTTTGTGCTTCTATTTTTCTTGGTTGTTGACCAAGTATATTTAACAATATTTATTTTTGATGGTCCTAACGCATATGTGAACATCTTGTACCTGTGTTTTCCTTGGAAATGATATGTACTTGAGAGCGTATTTGGTATTTTATTTTTGTCTTCTAATTCTATTGACTTTGCTCTAAAATTCTATGGTGAAATTTTATTTTGAAAAAGTATGGAAGTGGAATCGAGGGTAAGGGGGACGGATACGCACAAAAAAGGAGGGCAATGAGATGAAAAAGTAATAATGGATGGCTAAATGACACTCCTGAGTAATGAATCAATTCATTTTACGAAATAGTTAGGAATGAGCATCCGGCCAAACGAAATTTAAGGAAATAGAAGAAGCTTCCTATTCATCTGTTTGTGTGACAAGAGGAATGGAACTTTGTAATTGTATTATATATTTTACTACCAAAATGCTTAATATATGTTCTGAGTTCAAAATTAATAATTTCATGAATGCTAAAAAAAATTTATAACACCCTTTTAAGATTGATATAGGTGGCCTTTATAGAACTAATTTATAGAACTGGGTTTTGATTTTTGCATATTTAGAATTGATAATTTTAAAGTATTTTGAAGACTTGAGTTTTAATTGTTGTAAGAAATAACTATTTCTTATTTTAAAGAATAGCTATTTATAAAATAAGAAATAGTTATTCTTCGTAAATAAAGCATAACCAACTGAATAAATAGTTATTTCACTACCGTGTATTACAATTTATTAAACTTGCTTTTAATGTTATTTCAAAGAAGGCATGAGTAGTAATATTGTACAATTATTTTAACATATAAGCACATGTCAATAGTATAAGAACAAAAAATAACAAGACAATTTCTTATTTAGTTTCATGATAGACTTATTCTATAATAGTTATAAAGTAATGTTATGGTTACAATGTTTTCATAATATTATCTAGGTGATAAGTTATTATTGATTTTTATATTGACTCACAGCTAACACCACTTTATTGCTTACGATTACAATGGCTACTTAAGCAATATTGTTACCTTGACTTTATTGATAGTTATAAATATATGATGATCGAAATATGGTGTTTTTCACATGTTCTCCATGGCACTTGCATTATTGAGAATGAGAGAAAATGTAAGGGAAGCCAAAAAAAAATTGCCACGTTAGACCACTTGCTTTATGAACCAAATTGGTGCCACGATTTTGGTAAACGATTTTGTTCCTACTTCGGTCCCACGCAATTGAAATCATGGCTTTGTTTCTACGTGTAAGCTCTAGGGTTTTATAATAAAGAATAATATCTTGGTTGCTTTCACTATCGCTTTTTTTTTTTTTTTTTTGAACTGTGACTTGGTAATTAATGTTTTGAGGCTTTTCCTATCCTTCGTATGTGCAAAATATATGGTTTTTGTTCTTAAACTTGCTCGATTATATATAAAATATTTCCCTACCTCTGAAAGCTATGAGCTATCACATGAATTTTTACCCCTTTTTCTTTGTGAAATATATCATTCAATTTTATTCTTCAAATTGTCCAAAAAAAAAAAAAAAAACCGATGTCAATTAGTTTCAGAACAAAGTCCTCTACTAACACTACTACTGCTTGAATAGGTAAATATGGTAATACTTGTATTGCCTCAGCTGCACAAAAAATTGTTTTCAATATTGGATGCTAGTTTTTTATTTGAAAATAAAGAACTCAGGTTGTTAAAGAAATTTGTCAGCAAGTTGTTTACCTTCACTTCTATAGTTCTATTTCCTTTATATTTGTCAAAATGTTAAAGTTAATACTAATTTTATTATGAAAAATTTACGTGACATTTAATATGATTGGTGCTACTGCTATATCAACAACACAATAATTTTAATTTTTTTTTTTGGTGTGTGTTGTTTTAAAAAATTGAGGGATTAGTTTTTATGGTAATGCACGATTATTCCTCATCTTAATTTCTACCCGAGTGAGCATATTAATTCGAACTTCACCTTAAAAATAACCACACCATGGTAAAAAGGCAATATGTAACATAGAAAATAACAATTTTTATTGCATTGCAATTTGCTTGAGGCAGTCAACTGCAATTCACGTGAAAAATATAATAAACATACATAAATAAAGACTAAGTTAGGAAAATAGCTTGTTCTAGTGTTTCTTCAATAACTTTGCACCATGGTTTTACAAGAACTCCAATTAACACCAACATCTGAGACTCCCTCCTGTTGCCATTGCTCACCCAATATTCTCTCTAGCTCACTTGGCCGGCAAGGTATCGATAGTGCACCCTCATGATCAAAACCATACTCTTCGGCTGCTTGCTCCAAGAGCCTTACAAACGTTGGGTGTGTCAAATAGCTTAAGGGAACCACAAATCTTTTAGGTTCATTCCCATCCACAGCAATCACTGAAAAATGTCCTTCCTTTACGTCTTCTGGCACAGAAGTTGTGTCGCTAACATCTTGATCATACTCGTCACGATAGGAACTCGATTTCCTACCCAATAAAAGACTTCTTTGGAGCTTTTTCACCACAATCTTGAGCTTGACAATGCTATTCCTTTTCTTGCTATTGGTTTTGCGCTTAGCCATGACTTTAATTTGTGCTTTGTTTAATTTGTGTCAATTTTGTGTTGCTCTTTTTAGCACGTTAGCTTGCAGTATATTTATAGACTTAGGAGGGTCATAGATAAGACTTGGAGATGCGGTTGCTATATAGTTACTATAGCTACATTTAAAATGAAGAAAGAGGGGGAGAGAAAACGACATGGTCGAACTGAAATTATCAAATTTGTAGACCAACGCATGTGAACGTGACTACTATCTTCAACTTAACCATGAAACGTCGCTTTTGGCTAGTCACATCTGCCTCCAAATTATTAACATTGCCTCAGTCACTCAGTCGGTAGCTTTTGCCATGCCTTTGTTATCTAATTAAGTTCACTTTACTAATATTACATTCACTCATTACTAGTTTATAATAAGCATAATGTATATTTCAGAAAGAATATTTGTGAAGTACATATCTATCGTACCCTAAAGTACGTTCTGTTACAAATGAAGTTCATGAGCCACCTGAATAATAGATATTATAACTCCAACCACCTAACCTACTTAATTTACAAATTCTATATAATGCTCTTTTGTCCAAAAGTGGTGGGTATAAAACTGTAATTTTTGTAGGACTTTGAGTTTGATGTACTTCTATTAATGATCGTGAGATTTGAGATTGATTAACTTCGAACTTTCGAGAGAACGCGGGTGGGGGTTAATTGAAATTGGGATCTTGTGGTGCATCAATTCAAGCATGATGCCCCAAACTCAAATTTTTGTTTATCTTACCCCACTTGAATTAAGTTGAAAGGTACAAGTCCTTTGTATGGACGGCCAAGCAAGTCCAAAGCATAGAGCTTTTGACACATCTAGATGCCTCTACAACCTACTCCAACCTTCTGTAGGGCATAGGAAAACTCTAGGGGTGACCCAAATTCATAATTGAAGTGGTAAATTGTGATTGATAGAAAAAATCATAAAATTCATACAATTTCAACAGTAAACTCCTATGATTATTAATATTGTTTAACCATTCACAATATGCTAATTCAACAAGTTATGAAATGAGATATGAATTTAAATATCTGTAGATGGATTCGACATAATAAATGGATCAATAAGTGCACCACTATAGGTACAACCTACTCCAAGTCTCCACCTTTATGTCTACTGAACTAACGTCATTGCATATTAATTGCAAGCAAACTAAGTAGCAATATAGGCCGGTTGCACTTGGATACTGCGAATGCAAATGTCACGTGAAAATTGAATGAAGTTATGAATATAAATTCTGTCTCATTTTTTTAATGTTAAAACTTAGGTACAGTTCCTTAGGTCAAATACATTAGGTTTCTAATTGAATTCAAATAAATTGAATTTAAATATTCTTGGAAAAGATAACATTGTTTGTGTTTCATTGGTTAATGCAACCATGTGTTTGAATTCAATTGAAGAACCTAATGTACCTAACCTAAGGAACTGTACCTAAGTTTTACCCTTTATATTATATTCTCAATTATAGTTTATCATATATATATATAAATAAATATATATATAAATTTGTTTTATTTCCTTATAAAATAATTAAAATTTAAAATAGAAAACAATTATACACATGATATATTATAATTGGTATAGTATAAAATATTAAAATGGAATTCAAAGAGTGAGACGTATTATATTTATTTAGAAGGTTATTATTACGTTTTAGGCATATCATTTTAATTGGGCGTTCTGGTTTATAATATTGAAATAAAATAATATATAAAAGCATCTTTGGGGTTTTGATAAGCGACAAATTAAACCCATACATACTTTAGGATAATGTGGTGATTGCAATGGTGGGGTTTCTGTATTTTGTTATCTACCATTAGTACGCAACTTTTGGAAAAAATAGAAACAAACATATCCAGTGAAGCCTCAGCCCTAGCCCAATATCCTGCAAAGGTTACATCTGATCTCAGGCGGCCCAAATTGGAGACGACTATTACAAAGCAACAGATAGTTATGTTAGAACTTAGAAGGTCTAAGTTAAGTAATCATAACGCCATTATCTCCTTTGTTTTTATCATTTATAAGTTATGCTTTGGCATGATGCAAAGAGGGTTGACACCAGGCTGAAAGTCAGTGATAGATAACCTACAGCTTCAATGGAACATGTTTCAATTCATACACTCTCCTTTGTTTTATCATTTGAATTTTTTGCCATATTGCCAATTACTTGAAACTTTATACTTTAATACCATAAAATGTAGATGGAATCTAATAGAATCATCTTAAATACTAAACAGAAAGATATAGATGTTCAAGTGTATTTCGCATCCAATATTTTTTCCTAGCTTATTTAATTAAAATCATTTTTTGTCTCACTTTTTAACAAATATTAAGCAAATAAACTAGTTTTTTTTTTTTTTTTTTTAATGAATAAACTAACTTATTTGCTTAAACCTACTTTTTGTCTCATCTTTTAACAAATAAGCTAACAGAAAATATGAGATGCCAAACGCATACGAAGAACATCTTATATATTTCACTTGTTATTTGACATGATGAAATTATTTCATTTTCATGAGATGTACTTCAAATCGTTTTGCTCTATGAATATGATTTAGCTCAATAAAGTAGTACCACTTTGTTATAATTCAGTAAAGTTGTCAATTCCGTTTCTTTTCGGCTGGAACGATTGGAAAATTTTGTTCTCATTAGTTAATTAGTCTGTACAAATCACCCCCATTTTACCTCAATCTAAATTCCAGTTTGTTTTGATATTCGGATATCGGAATATTCCAATGAATTCCTTTTTAAAGTATGTGAGCTGGTGTCTCACAGCATATTGCAAATGTTTTTTTTTTTTTTACGGAAAATCATACTTGTTATATTAATGTAGATGACATCTTTTAGCTGCTTAATTTTAGCAATAAATGTGTTCCATATACCTTCACTCTCACGTCTATTCCGAGTGGCCTACAGCATCAATCTTTGATATTTATGGGTTCTCCTGCCCCTAATATATATTTGTTTCACAAAAACGTTGTGGGTAGCGGTGTCAGGTGTGCCTAGCTAGCTTGTATATATATCTTTCACATCAATTTTTTCTCTTATATATAACTAAATTTGATGAAAGCTTTGAAGCTCCACGTAACTGATGAGATGGGAAGTGCACAAATCATTTGGCTTGCAAGGTTTTTTATGTGGGCATCATATCTAGCTGTGACAAGATAATTTTACGGACAACGTAGGCCAGTATGTTCTAGTTTTATGCAGTTGAGGTTTGTTGTTTCTTTAGTTTGAAAAGTATGATTCAAACAATTATGTAAGTGGTTAAAATTTGTGATGATAGATGAAACCACAACAAGGATTCTGGCGTGAGGAAGTTGTGATAATCTTGACCCATTGAGATGAAAGTCCTTGTAAGAAAAAAAAAAATATATATTCATTAAGCCTAGGCCACCCAAAGGGTGATCGGAGGCATTCTGATGCTTAAATTAGTGAACCAATCAGAGATATTAGAAAGACATGTAAATGGAGTATTGCAAATGGAATTTAGGACTTGCACGATAAGAAATAAAAGAATCCAAATAATATTTGACCTAATTCGACTAATTCCATATCTTTAATTAGTTAATATAAACTAAAATCCACCATCAACAAAACTTCATAAATAAAATAATATATACTCTTACAAACAACACTCACAAGCATAACAAATATTAACAAACACACTTAAAACCTCTCACAAATACAAACTAAACCAAATTCCACTCAAAACAAACACTTACCACCTACAAACTTAACACTTTTACAAGCTCAAACCTCAAATACACCACCATGCATTGGCTCTCTCTCAATCAAACAATAAGAAAACTATTAATTAACTCACTTACAGAACCTTGCAAACCCCAAGAAACCACCAAATTATTTATATATCAAAAAAATAAAAATAAAACTCATTTATATTTTTCTAAGAGTCTTTTTCTCTTTCCAATGATAAGATCTCTTAAGCTAAAAGCCCTCAAGCTTTTACAATATTGTTTATATGGTTTTAGAACATGTTTTTTATAGATAAAGATTAAAGAATATCAACTTAACACTTTTCCAAAAGATACCGTTCCAATCTTTGAGTACGCATTTAGATGCTTGACTAGACTGTAAGATTAGGCCAATCTAATTGCTCAAGGGGCTTGAAATTTTGTGCCGTCCAATGTACGCACGTACGCAATGCAAATCATTCACTCATGTTCAGAACCCACCCATCTTCTACAGGAGAAAAAAGGGCAATACAAGAGCATTTCCATCCGGAAAGCTAAAGCCAATTTTAAGATAAAATAGCTAGTATTGTTGATAAAATCTCACAAAAAAAGCCTCCCAACCGGTGCTTCATTTTTGCTCAAAAAAATACATCATGCAACAGTAATAGGTATTGTTACCTATTACTGTTCACAAGAGGTAAAATTATTTTTTCTTTGTTTATTCATTCTCTCCCCTTTCATGGGGTGTGGTGGTTTGAGGAGAGTGAGAAAAAAAGAAAGAAGAAAAAAATATATATATAACATTTTAATAAAATGTATTATAAAATAAAGAGTGGGATGTAAGGTATGTTATAAAAATTGATAGGTAAAATAGAAAAGTAAGTTTTTGAAGAAGTAAAGTAGAGAAATTTTTACTATCCGGATGTTAATGCTCTAACGTGGACGCAGGAGGATCGGTACATGGTACAAGTCACTCATGATGTTAACTTTTCCAACATGTGAGTGGATTTGTGCTTGGGTGGGGGGGCATTGCCTCATACCCATACCTAATATAGTAGTGGTTCATGTATTGTCATGTCACCAGGTCACAAAATTGGTGAATCAATATCCACCTAAACTATACAAAATTTAAAATTTAAAAACCAAAACAAAAATGGATAAAAGAAACAGAAATAAACGACTTTTATTGGTTGAGGTAGATTTCTGAATGTAGTAGTAGTACTAGTAGTGTCAGTTTATAAAACCCTCAGGCCTGTACATGTTTTTACATTTAACATAAAATCATGTGAATTTATTTAACATACATGTTCATGTCGGATATAAACGAATTATAGTACAAGTTCACAAGTCACAATATAGTGAAATGGTCACAATACGTTTCATTATTTGTAATACGTTAAATCTCTTTGTCTGCAATATTTTGATTTGTTTGGATACCAAGAAGCAATTTCATTTTTAGTCTCAGATGATAGCTCTCCTATTCTATCCAACTTTTGCTGCACTCCACTCCGTCGTTATCTCTTGGGGTACTATAAGTATAAGGACAATGCAGCAATCGAAGAGCAATTGGCAACCAAAGGCTAAAAAGAGAGAGAGAGAGAGAGAACAATAGCTAGGGAAAAGGGGCCGGGGATAAGGAAAGAAGCTTTTCCAACATTGTTTTGTTTTATTAATAAAGGTACCCAAAATATCATGATTCATGAGGGCCTGTTTGGTAAGTGTCTTCGTTTTCTGTTTTGGTTTCATGACTTTTTTAAGTATTGAAGTTGGAACTTTAATCCTGATTTGAATTCAAGATTGTAAAAAAAATTCTGTTTAGTACATAGTTTTGGTTTCACAACTGAAATCACAATTTAAAAAAAAAAAAAAAATTGTGTTTGGTACATAGTTTTGGTTTTTAAACTTGGTTGCACCTATAATAATTGTAGAGGATTTGCACCCTTCTTATATACTAAACAGAAAAGCTTTTAACACAAAACCAAAGCTCTGCCTCTCCCAGTGGACTCTCTCCTCCATTTCTTAACTTCCGAGTTACAAACCAAAAATCCAGTAACTCTTCCATATTTATTATTATTATTAATTTGTGTTGAATCAAACTCTTTTTCATCCTTTTTTTTTTAATTTTTTTGTGTCTCGATAGGCATGGCATTGAGATCCGACGATAGAAAGCTATCGTTCGAGATCCTGAGTAGAAGCATGTCTCTCGAAGAAGACGAAGCTCTCTTCTTCTACCGCTCAAACTCATATCCAATCCAAAACGGTGTCATTCAATCCAAAACTTCAGAAAAGAAGCAGTCCAATCGCAAGAAACGGAAAAACAAAGGCTCTAAGAAAAAGATAAAACGATCGACTTCTCCCCCCCTTCCATTCCCGAAGATCCGATCGATTCTGAAATCAGAGAGAGCAACATTTCAGAATGTACAAATGGATTGGAATTGAACCGCCAGAGCAATTTCAGCGTTGGGAGTGTGTGTATGGTGGTGATGGAGCCGGATTTCCAGAATGTGCAGGGCGAGGGGTTCAATTTCGGGGAATTAAGGCAGAGGAGCGTAGGTTTTGCCATTGGCAGCGATGATGCGGCGTCGCGGGTTGGGGACAATAAGGAGGAGAGCGGCATGGAAGTGAGCTCGGCGGCAAAGCAACCGAATGGGAGAGAAAGAGAGAGAAGAGTCTGGAATAATGGAAGAGAGAGAGAAAACAGGGGAGAAGGCATAAATTAGTGGGGCCAGTAACGGTAATAATTGTGAGTTCAGTCCGGATTTGGATTTGGCTTGAATCCAAAAACAACTGATGGGCTGTTCTCAAATTTGTCATGGGACCCACATAAAACTCAAGTTAGGATTTCAGACTTCACTTAAATTTTATGTACCAAACAGGATTTTTTTCAATGGGACCCAGTGATTATGAATTGCAATCACAGAATCACAGTTTCAGTTTGATGTACCAAACACCCTCTGAATATCTAGGCATTTCCCTTTTTGGCATCATTCAAATGAATTATTAAAACCCATTAGCAAAGCGTTAAAGTTTAATAAAATATGATTTTTTTTTCTCTATTTTATTTGCCTAAAATTTTCTAATATCTCAAGATTATAATGAAAAGTTTAAATATATAATAAAATATAATAATAAACATGATGTGTAAAATTGTGAGGCTTCAACAATTTATGTGATAAATATTATAAAATTAACTAAAAATCAAAGTTGTTTGGTTTTATATGTATTATTATAAATAAATTAATGCTCGCAAAAGCGCAATATTACTAATTTATATCATTCTAAAAGAAAAGACATAAAAGTCTTGTTACTCAAGTCAAAAGCAAATCATCTTAAACGAATTGCAAAACCTATAGGTTACAACCATTGTCCAATATTTTAAGAGTCAATCAACTTAATATAATTCAGATTTGTTAAAGAATATCATGTCTCTAGTGAATTGCAGGCATGACTCGTGAGGGATAGCTTAAAGCCCATAAGAGCACAAATCAACATTTCCGTCATTGACCTCAACAACAGTAGGTCGTGCGATTTCTTCCTTGACACACAGACAATTACCAGTTCCACCACCAAATCACTATGGTATCCCATCACCTCAATTTGCCTTGAAATGAATGTAAGTGGAGGAGATCAATTTTTAAGAACTGGTAACACCATTGCTCATCTCCATTTTCAATTTTTTTAGTATAGACAACATGATCATGTTTGGTAGGAACCTATTTTCATTACCAATAATGGTATACCAATAAACTTGGGGTGTCTTGTGCTGCAACAAATAATGAGGAAATGGTGGGGTGTATAATTCAAAACTTCTACATAAGTCTCTTCGCTAAATCCTTGGGGATGAGACCCTCTCTGTTTCTTACGAGACTAGCGACTTAGGGTTGTATTCATTTGTTACTATTTTAAATTTAATTTTTAGCAATACATAAAAAGTAGTATTTTAACACGTACAGATGGCCATTTTGAGAAATAGTCTTTTTTGAGTCTCATCTCTTGGAGACACAGGTTCCAAGTTCCAACACTGAGTATTATGTTTTAGCGAAACTCATCTTTTGTTTTTTTCTTTTCTTTTCTTTTTCCCCAATAGAACTTGTCTCGTAAAGATGAAATTAAAAAGTAAAATAAAAAAATATTTAGTTGAAACTTTTTAAAATGTGAAGATCTCGCTTTGCAAAACAAGGAGTTTTTAATTGACTGGTTGCAAATCAGATTGTGTTTACAAATTATTTGAAACATATTAAAGCTTGTATGCAATGCGAGTTAATAATGTATCACTTCCTTCATGGAGCGAAGGTCACTAATTCTAATATCTCTTTCCCTCTTTCCTCAAGGCTAAGCTTCTCAAAAAATTAAAAATAATGCACCACCTCTTATTTATTTATTTATTCTTATTGTGCCAATGCAAGAGAGGCCTTTTGGGGGAGTGGGGGATTTCCCCCTAAAAAGGAAAAAGGTACAAGCAAACAGTAAAACAAACACCTTGGCCCAAGATTAAAAAATGTCGGCAATCATTTTAATCCTGGAAAGCTTTTATTGTTCACAAGACTAACATTATAATACAAAAGCAGCAAAATTATCTAAGATCTCAAACACAGCTGCTCCTCCAGAAATGTAAGAAATAAAACTTTAGCCGAATTATAATGTGCCAAAGATATAGAAAATATAGAACATTAAATAAATTTCATTATTATAAAAGAATTCCAGTAATTCCTACATGTCTCTAAGATGTATAATCTCCCTCAACAATGAATGAAAAAGAAAAAAAAAAATTGTGATTATTTTTTCCCGAGGATATATCGGTGTCATTCTCGTATACTCTATAAATACAATGGGGCCTCGCCCAATAAATGAACGCTCACAAAACCTACCATTAGAGCGCCGAAACTAAATCAATGCTAAACCTACTCCAAAGACCAACCGATCTAAGAAGAGTAAACCCATACAACAGACTGTTTGTGATACTGGTGGATTCGTTATATCTACAAAAACGTGCTCAAAGAAGGTACATAATCATGAATCATGGAAAATTTAGGCAGTATTCGTTGTAGCCATTTATGTATATATACTTTTGGGAGGTTGGAGCTGCATTTACAGACAGAGAAGGCTATAGAAAACGAGTGGTATGAAAGCATTGTCAAGTTGTGCTGTGTAGGCCTCCAACAAACCACTTACTGTCACGGCTAGGAGAAGAGACAACCAATGCTGCAAAAATTGGCACGGACACATTGACATATACATCAATAACCCAAACAAAACAAATCTATCAAGTTATCCTACCAAATATTTTCATTTTATCTTAGTTTCTTGGCTTCGTTTTTATCTTTTTTTGGTTTGGGAGAGGGCGGAGGAAAGAAGGGGGCATTTTAAAAATGGTACAACAGGAGCAAGAACAAGCCCTTGACAGAATACATCTTAATTTTGAACCCAAAACTCTCAAGACATAAAGCACAGCACAATCTTTCAAGCATCTTGGCAAGAAACCTTTTAAGTAACAAAATTCTTGTAATATGAGCACATAAAAAGGGTATGAAGCTCATTTTCCAGTTAGTAAACACCAAATGAACCTGGATTGGATATATTCTGAATGGTGCATCTGGGTCAAAGACTAAACTAGGTGCCTTGGCTTGAAATTTATGAAGCCAATTTAGACATCTTATGCTTTTTCATGAAAGAAAAAATCAATTGATTCAGGCATTTTGATTATCTAAGCAAATTAAGTCCCATAAAGCCACAAGCAAGAGAGAGTGAGAGAGAGGACCTGGGTAAAAATATATCCAGTAGATGCTAGAACTGGAAGCAGAATTGAGCAAGCAGCCAGCATAGACGTTATACCAGCTGCGGTCCCTTCGATGGTTTTCTCTAATGAGTGGAAAGAGTACCACAAATGTTAGCAAATTAACACTATTATGCAAAATAAGTAAATGTAAAAGAAAATAAAGGGCGGGGGGTTAGAGGACTTACTGCCAGTTTTACTCCACCTGAGGACACCATACTTGTGGCCAACCATTGAAGCCTGGAGCAGAAAGGAAACCAGAGTAATGTTTCAATGCCAAAATACAACTAAAAGAAAAGTATGCTGGTAGTCACATAGAATGCTTAGTAAACCTTATCATTAAATAGTTTTCTTATAGCATACTACTGCCAGATACATGTTCATAATTCCTCTCATCAATGTTATTTTGCTAGTCATTTCTTCGATTAGCAAATCACTTAGCAATACCATAGTGCGACAACAAGTTGTGTTTGCCATTGTCTTTTACAAGGAATAATCATTCTGCTCTAGATCTATATGCCAAACTGCAAGATCAAAAAATCTATACACCAAACTGACCACAGGCATTGCACCAAGAGAAAGATTGTTGTCATAAAAAGTAAACCATTCGAAGTTTTTATTAAAGTGATGACAACCTAAAATGAGGAGTGCCTTGAGTGAACTTCAACTCCAACTTCAAAGGGATTTTGGCTGGTAGGGGAGAGGGAAGAGGGGGGGGGGGGGGGGGGGGGGGGGGGGGGGGGGGGGGGGTGTGAAACAAAATTATGGCTTCTGGACAAGCACATAGAGGTGTACAGCAAGAATACTGTGTAGCCCAGAGGGCACTCTTGAATTCCAATGTTGCAAAATCTCACACTTCTAAATTGTTTGTAAAGTGATTCAGAAAATTGCATGCATCAGCTTGGCCAACTTGTTTCATCTATTGTTCAATATATAGTGATAAATGTTCAACAGGGATTAATATATATATATATTTCGGGAATATTGAGGTCCTACCAAAAGTTTCAAGGAAAGATATGAAAAGATCATAATCAGAAACAGAACACAATTGAGGGAGGCTCCTAACAGAATGCATAAGTGAGAATTGCATCAAGATGATTAGAAATCTTTGATTTGGATAAGTGGAATTTCCAGATCATGACTCCAGCATGCAACCATGACCAGACCATGTTACTTTTTCCTCCTCCAGGGGCTTCTCTTTTTGCTATACCTCTTCTACAAATAAGGTCTCTTCAATAAGAAATTGCATTAATTTCTATTGAAAGAAACGATGTTAACAAGGACAATGTATGTTTACAGGGAATGTACTGATAAATGCACTTTTTTTGGGGGTGATGCCATCAATAACATCATTTGCCTTGTTACAACAAAATTGTGGTTAAAAAACCTGTACTCTAACATGTTTCACAAGTAAATTCCATTTCCCTAGTAACAGAAGTTAACCTGAAGTCAAAGTTAAATAATGATAAAATGTAATTGTAAACTGCAGCACAGCTTGCAAATCTTCCTCCTAAATTTAACCTCAAACAAGATGACTCTTTTTTAAAATTTAGTAATGAAAGGTCAACAATTTAAGAATCTAAACTTATCTTGCATTGTTTAATTCCCATCGTATTCATGAATACACAATAGATAATGCACCTTGAATCCTATTAAGCAAGCTTGCTTGTAAAAATATTGGACCATGACACAGTTAACCTGATAAATCTAATGGTCTGAAAATACTTAAGCATTTATGGACATCAACATAATAATACATAGCAACAAGCAGACTCACCATTGTATCTCCAATTCCAAGACTCAAAATTCCGGCGAAAGGGGCAAGCGGTCGATCATTGTATCCAGAAGACATCCAAATTGGAAGTGCGCAACCCAATAAGAGTGAAAAGTGGCTAAGAAAGCAGATGACATAAAAATAGAAGAATTAGAACTTCCATGTACAAACATAAGCTTTACAGGTTTGAGCTACATAACATGCCATACCTGACAATAAGAAGATCAGAATCACGATGATCTGTGAAAGCATTCATAAATTGATGAACAGGTTGTCCCAAAGGCCAAATTTTCCACACCTGGCTAAAAAATTATGGTTATGAAAGATCAACCAGAAAGAGCTACAAAAAACTAAAACCAGTTTCACAGTTTGCAAGAACGTAAAAGACACTAAGACCCATCTTGTAAATTGTCAATAACGAGGTCATAGCAAGTTTACATCACTTTTGGAGAATTGAATGCCAAAAAAGACTAACTGGTCACAATGAAAAATTTTGTAAAGTCATTTTTGTTAATGGAATAAGATAAATGACAAAATTGTCAACATCAATTACTGTGGCTGGATGGTAAACTTACTCGAATAATTTCTAAAACCAAGAAAACCGCCAGTGCTGCACCAAATGCCAGATCAAGAAACTTTGGCTGAAAAGCAAATGCCAGTCAGCGGTATTAGTAAACAAACAATTGATAGAATGGACTAGTATAAAAGATACATCCTTCTTAGTCCCCAAATCACCTGGAAGATAAGTGCAGGCAGAAACATTGAAACAGCCATCAGATGGTAGTATTTTCGGAGAAGAATCCTTTCAATCTTACTATTCTTGGAAATGTTGTAGAACCGCAAAACAGACAGATATATCACACACACCCAGTACATACATAAAGAAAGTCTTTTAAGTGGTTCCGAAAAAACAAACGAGATTACCCTGTCAAAAAAAAAAATGGTGCAAATTCATAAGATAATCTGACAAAAGAGCCAGACAATGGTGATATAAATTGATTTCCAGACATAGCATAGGATAAAAAATAAAACAATAAACAAAGTAAAGAGTTGTAGTCATTTCACCAAGTCAAATCATCCATATGACTCAGGAAACTTACCATGAGGAAAGCATTCAAGTAATGATTGTGACATATATTGTCAATAGCATGAATTTCTAGAAAACTATTGAGTTTTTTTCCTTACCCCCATAATAGGGAGTTTCCACCGAGGGATCAGAGACTGGGACTTAAGGTTGGGCCCATACCTATTTGAATACAGGAATTATACATATAAAAGAGAGAAAATGCCATCCAATGAGAATTTTACAACATAAACAGAAAGCTAGATGCCATGGAGAATGTTCCACAAAACACATGCTTCTACACTTACGTCACAACCTATAGAAAGCTGCTTGCAATTCTCCCATGTCTAGGTCTGTTTATCAGTAGGAATAGTATCTCCTACTTACTGGCCACAGATGCTCAACCTAGAGCTCAATCAAGTTATTGTAGAAAATTCATGATAGGGTTTGTGGCTACATATTTCCAGCTGATGATATAGAAATATGAGATGATGCTTCTCATGATGCTGAATAGTTGAAACTGGAACATACCAAGATTCTAAGATCAAGTTGATTAGCTTGTAGATGCAAATAATGCACCATTTGACCACCTTTAATTCAATTAATTTAAACACTGCACCACAACCTAACATTCATCCCTAAGGCATAGTGCTGTAAATGACTTAACAATTTAAGTACTAGCACCATAATGGCAGTACTGAGGGAGCAGCTTATATACGATGGCAAAGCTCATAAATCCATGCATCATCAAATACCAGCAAAACATAATACTCCATCTCGTACCCATGGTTTGTGAAAACAACATTAACTACTCTAGTACCTCATTACCACCAAATCAAATTCGATGATAAGTTGAAAACACAATGCAGTGAAGAAAATACAAGTATCAAATTCAGTTATGTGTTGATAGAAGTAATACCATAACAATGGATGTACACTAAAATCCTGAACAAACTGCATCCATGATGGGATGATCACAAGCAAGATAAATCCAAGGGATGCAAAGAATATAAGAGATCTCCCTATCTCTTTGTATGTTCTTGCTTCAGAGTGAGCGCTACTTAAAGAGCATTCCCATATTCGAAGAACAAATTTAAAGAACATTGGAAAAAGAAGAAGGCCTAGGACCACCCCCTGCAGGAAGATAACAACCTTAGCTATCCAATTACATCATTCATAATCATTTTCATCACTTAAAAGAATCATACCTGAATAATTGTGCCAATTTCACTTCTATTGACTCCATATTGTCCAGAAACCAACTCCAATGAATTTAAGTATCCAGCCACCTGCTAAAAAACTCACCAATAAACAGGTGTACATCCACTTTGTCCAGGGAGAATAATTACTGAAGGTATAATTGCACTAACCTTTGCAATCGTACATGCCAACATGTCACCAAAATAAAGAACAATGCCTGCAGTCACCAAAAGTGCTTCCCCTAAAAAGAAAGATGGTCAGTAATAAATAGCGAGAAACAAGAAACACCCTGCTTAAACTGATCAAATCATATGCTATATAGTAAAAGTTGGGTCCTAGAAGTCGTGGTTGTGCAAAATGGCTATTTTATCTCTACGACAAGTGTTGCACTCTCTTTGGACCAAGTGGCTACCACTATAAATATATTAAAATAATCAACATAGTTGTTATAAATGAAAATCTATTGCCAATGTTTAAACGAAATTTTAAACATTTTCTCCAATAAGTGACTTCTCCAATTAAATAATACTACCAAATTTTCTAAAAATTTAAATGAAATTTTATTATTTATTTTATATTATTTTAATTCATAATCTATAATTTTTAGGCCAAAATATTGTTTTCGTCCCTAAACTATACGTGAGTTTCGTTTTTCGTCCCTAAACTTTGAAAATGTTCATTTTTACACATGAATTTCGACCTTTTATAAAAAAGTTCAAGGACAAAATTCATGTGTAAAAGCGAACTTTTTTAAAGTTCAGGAATGAAAAACGAAACTCATATATAATTTAGGGACGAAAAAAATAATTTAACCTAATTTGTAATTGTAAAATTTGGATCATAATGCTCCAAATGATTCCTCTTTGTGATAGGCAACATTATGGTATGCAATAAGGAGGAAAACGGGACATAAAAAAAGTAGCAAGACACATACCGATGGAAGCACAAGATGGAAAAGTACTAAGAAAATGCTTAATTAATTTCACTGCTGCCAATCCATGAAAAAGGACCCACATCAACTTCAATACTGTGTGAAAGCCTGTAACAGAACAGTAAAAAAAAAACGTTAAAAAGTAATTCAGTTTCTCATCTTCATCTTCCTATCTTAATTACTGCAAGACACCACAGAAAATTATGAGAGAGTAAAAAAGAATGCAGAATTACAAACTCACCAGTATGAGATGTTGTAGCAATAGAAACACAGCACACTGCTGCATATAAGACTATTCCAATTAAACTAAACTTTGCATCCATAACACTAGACGAATAGCGTGTAGTGTCAGATGAACGCGATATAACCAGGCAGAGGAATACAAGTACACCCAAGCTGCTAGTAGAAGTGGCCCAGTATTGCATTGTCAGATTTTCAAGCTCTATAAAGATAAAATTGAACACATTGTCACATACGAGTTTGTATCGTAATAAAATGCATATAACAAAAGAAGGAAGAAAAGTTGCGAAGATAAAAATAAAAAATAAATAAATAAATAAATCAGAAATCCAAGAATTTGTATTACAAGATAAAAGAAAAACAATCTTAGATACTAGTATTACAAAGTAAAAATATCATAATCGCTCTTGTATACAATAATTACGTAAATTTTCATATATATATATATATATAAGTTAATGTAGATTAAAGTGTAGTACCTTGAAGTGCAACTTGTTGCAACGAGAATGCTCGTGATAGCTGTATCAGCTTCGAAAGCATAACCACGGGAATTGTTACTGCTCCAAGAAGAATTCCAGATGAAGCACCAGGTCTAGGTCAAAACAATTCATAATTCAATTTATAGAATAAACCCTATAGAATTCTCAAAGTAGAATTAAAACGCTATTAAGAAATTGAGAAGCGAATCTGAATTGGAAGTTTGGAGAATGATAAGGAAGAGGGAGTACCTGGTTTTGAATTGAGAGAGGGAAGGGGAAGGGGAGGAATCGGCGCGGATGTCGAGGAAGAGGGCGGAGAGGGCGAGGAGAGAGAGAGCGATGCCGTGAAGGAGAAGAGAGAGCGGGAGAGAGAAGAGGATGCCACCGATGAAGAGGAGGACTACGACTCTCTCTCCGTTCATCACCGACGACGAGGTCGCCATGATCGTCATTTCAAAAAATTTGTTTTTTGAAGGAATTGATTTGAGAGATTAGAGGTAGGGTTGGAGGGAATTCGTTTTCATTTTTTTAATCGTTGTGGAAAAAAGGAGGTTGGTTCCAACTGCCGTTTCCGTTGAAAAAGGATCATATATGTCCGGCATATATGACTTGCGAGAGGTGGGTCCCACTTGCTTGTGAGAGGCAAGTCATATATGCCGGACATACCAAATACCTTCTCGTTTCCGTTGGGTTGGCCAATACTGTGGGCCGCGACTCAGCTTCTACCAAGATAAAAATGTGTCCTCTTAGGAAATAAAATAAACTTCTTTTTTTAGGTTTTTTATTTTTTGGGTAAGAAACGAAATTTGAAATTTCATTAAGGAACTAAAAACAGTGTTTTCTCATCCAAACCTTATTGTTCAAAGATAGGGAAATTTGTTTTAATATAACTGAAAAGAGTAAGATTTTTTTTACAAGCATACTTGGTTAAAGAATGAGTCGAAAAGTTTACTTCTCTTCTTACTTAACAAAAAGAGCATAAAATGAAATCTAGACTACATGTTTTGGCCTTACAACAAAAAGAATCAATACTTCAACAGCCATTCAAAGTGATAGCATTTGAGGATTGCATTGATGATTACCTTGATTTTTTTTTTTAATCTTTTTTGGACCAAATTATTTGAACTTTCTTCGTTTTGTTATTTTGAGGAATTAAGCTACATTACATCGGAATAAAAGTGAAACAATTAGTGATATTGTTCTCTCAATAAATAAATAAAATTGGGTTCAAATCCTATACTCCCACTTGTTGTTGGTAAAACAAAAAACAAAATTTTGAAGAATAAAAAGTCTGTAATATATATGTAATATAATTTTTAAGTGTGTTGTGATTATAAGGTGCTTAAAGTATATTTAAATGGAATAAAAACTCCAATAGCAATATGAGGATGCATTGCTATGTATCACCCTCATAATATTGAAGACTGATTTTATTTATTCAATGTTTTAAGTTTTTTTTTTTGGGTGTATTGGAACTTTATAATTACTTTATCAATTTGGTCTAAATATTGTAAAGCCTCCATTCAAGCTGTACCGTTGAGATCACCCAGAACGACGTCATTTTAAAAGGTGAAAGCGGATTAAAATTAATGGATTAAAAATGAAAAATAAATAAACGTGAAACATTCAAACGTAGTGGGTGATCTTGGCGTGAGTGCAACGTCAAAACGCAGAATATGCTTGTGACTTTTATAAGTCATTAGACGACTTTGGAATTTGGATCCAATGGGAGACTGGGCCAAACACACCAACGCGCTAAAATGAGTTCCAGCTATGATGGTGTTGCTCACTTTGGCTCTTTGACTGTGTCAATAGACTTTCTCAATTAATTTCCAGCAAAATTTTCCCACACCACAAACTAAAAATGTTGGAGTTTTAAGATATTGAAAAGTAATTAAAGCGTTGGAATTATTATAGAGTCAACGGGTAGTAAAAGGTAACAAATGTTTGAATGGAAGGCCAGGAGGGGATAGGAGAGGAGAAAGTGATAGATAGAATCTATTAGATTTTAGTATATTCTAATTATCTTTCCCTTGCGAGTATTTATCTAATATTTATCTAATATCTAATAAAAAATTATATATATTTAAGGTAATAAGAACAAGTTTAAGTAAATTAATATGATGAAAATCCTTTCATGCATCACCAAAAATGTATACGTCCAACTACCGAATTGCAGTGAATACTTGTGTATGGATATTTTCCTTAAATTATTTTATTTTTGTATTACTTCCTACTTTATATAGGGTAATGTTAAACTCACATTACCGGTTTGACACCACTCTCTTACACCACCACTAAAATTAAGTTGTATAAACCAATTATACAACCAATTTTTTTAAACCGATAGAAATAGGGTCTGCATTGTATATCAAAGTAATTAACCAATATACACACGTGATTATCAATTTTCTAAATTATTTTTCAATAAAATACTCTAATTAATTTTCAGCAATTTTCCCCAATCATCCTATATATAACATTAGCAGCTGACTCTTTTTTACTATTTTTCTCTTTGGTTCCAAATGAATTGTTATCATCCACAAATCCCCACATAAATCTGTCATTCTAGACCATGCATGCATGTTATGGATCAAATAAGTTATATATACTTTAAAACATCCAAACCTCTCTCTCATACTTTGCAACAATGGCAAACTCAGACACACACGAAAAGCCTCACGCCATCTTCATCCCCTACCCTCTTCAAGGCCACGTGAACCCATCCGTCCATCTAGCCATCAAGCTAGCATCAAGAGGCTTCACCATCACATTCATCAACACCCACTCCATCCACCACAAGCTCCTCAACACCTCCAAAGCCCAACCCAATACCGATGATCACCACGACATCTTCTCCTCCGTCCGTGACTCTGGCCTCGACATACGCTACACCACCATCTCCGACGGCCTCCCCCTCGAGTTTGACCGCTCTCTTAACCATGACCAGTTCATGGCTGCATTGTTGCACGTGTTTTCAGCGCATGTGGAGGAGGCGGTGGGAAAGATTGTGAGTTCGGAACAACCACGTGCTTGTTGTTTGATTGCTGACACTTTTTTCGTGTGGCCGTCAACGATAGCCAAGAAGTTTGGGCTGTGTTTTGTTTCTTTCTGGACAGAGCCTACTTTGGTGTTCACGTTGTATTATCATCTCCATCTTCTTAGGATTAATGGTCATTATGGTTGTCATGGTAAGCGTGCTCATGTTTTTTCAGTTGGGCATGTTTGTTTCAAACCCAATTTATCTTCTTACAAAACAATGAATGTCACTCTTATATATGTTTTCTAATGTTTAATTCTTACCTATAACTACAAAGTTTATGACATTTTGGCGATCAAAGGAATTGTGCAAAGTTTACCTATATATATATTGGCTGAATAAGAAATATTATGTTATATACAAATAATATGTATAATAGAACCCAAAAAACATTTATTCTGTGTAAAGTGACATACGTGGATGTATTTGGTGGGGAAATTATCTTTATAAATTACTCGGTTTGACAGTAAATCAGATTATATATTAGTAATGCAACACAAACAATCAATGTTATCTTACCTTAACTGTACTTAATAAGCACTTAAAATTGATCATCTTTATATATATATATATATTTTCCGGCATATAATATATTTTTCAAACTTGTGTGATCAGAAACTCGAGAGGACACCATAGATTACATACCAGGTGTCCAAGCACTGGAGCCAAGGAACATGATGTCATATCTTCAAGACACTGATACATCAACTGTGTGCCACCAAATAAACGAAAAGGCATTTCAGGATGCTAGAGGTGCTGATTTTGTTCTATGTAACACGGTGGAGGAGCTTGAATCTGAAACCACATCAGCTCTACAAGCCAAAATGCCATTCTACACCATTGGGCCAATTTTCCCATCTGGGTTCACCAAGAGCAATGTGGCCACGAGCCTGTGGTCCGAGTCAGACTGCACCCAATGGCTCAATAATAAACCACATGGGTCGGTCTTGTATGTCTCATTTGGTAGCTATGCCCATGTTTCAAAAAGGGTCCTACTAGAAATAGCTAATGGGCTTTTACTTAGCAATGTGGACTTTGTTTGGGTGCTTCGGCCTGATATTGTGAGCTCTGATGATGCTGATCCTTTGCCCGTTGGATTTAGAGAGGAGGTTGGTGACCGTGCGATGATTGTACCTTGGTGTTGTCAGACTGCAGTGTTGACCCACCCAGCAATTGGAGGGTTCCTAACACATTGTGGGTGGAACTCAATATTAGAAAGTATTTGGTGTAAAATTCCATTATTATGTTTTCCTTTGTTGACTGATCAATTCACTAATCGCAAATTAGTGGTTGATGATTGGAAGATTGGGATTAATCTAAACAACAGAAGGTTAATCACCAAGGAGGAAGTTTCAGAGAATATTAACCATTTGATGAGTGGAAAACTAGGGGATGAGAATAGGAAAGCAATCAGCCAGGTGAGGAATACATTGGAAAATGCATTGACACCAAATGGATCATCAGAGAGAAATTTGGACCAGTTCATCAAAGATCTAAAGGCTAGGATACCATGGAGATATGGGATCATCCCAGCCCAGCAGAAATAATCTATATCCGAAAATGGTTAATTTTGTGATTAGGGGATTGTCTCAGCTTAGGATTTTATCAATTGTGTCCTGTGGCCGTTTGTCATGTCATTTTGATGCTTCATTTGGACAAAAATTGCATCAAATGATTGTGACATAAAATTGTTACTATATTATAATTTATAACCATTCACAATCAATTGAACAATAGAAAGCCTATACCAACTGGACAACTCATTGTTTTACTCTAGTCTTTTCTATGGAAAGAACCCATATTGAATTCTAATCCCCACTAACTTTGTTTAAAAACAAAACTGGACGGCTCAAATAGTCTGCCACACCAATAATGGAAGGTCTATATCAACTGGACAAATCTAATGGCCTTGTCAAACTATATCAATTTCATTGGCCTAAATGTGCTAATCAAACTATAATTTTTTTATTAAAAAAATCATTTTCAAAAAAATATAGCAATTGATGTCTAATCATCTTGATATTTTATAAGCACTGACAATATAAAGAAACTATGTAATCCAAACAGTGGATTTCCAAAAATCACATCTAATAAGTCATTAAGATTGACAAAAATTACACTAGGTTTAAGTTGAAGCCAACTCTATATATAGTATGTATGTATGTATTTTACCATGAACTATCCAACTTGAAACGCCTGACTAAACCCCAAACACATTTAATAATATGTGCTTAAATCAGGTATGAAATAATGAAAACCAATCCCAGCTTGACAATCTCAAAGACTGAATTTTCATAATGGTGGGCATTAAACAAAAAACTTCTTAAATTTATGCACTTCTATAACTTGTCAAAGGTATTCAATAATAAATTGCACAAGCTAAGCAAGAACAAAAAGGATTATACAATGTGAACAAAGGAACATGGCTCACAGTACTACTTTCATTCATCTTGTACTTTTCTTATCCCGATTACATTGAAAAATTTTGAGTATAGATTTATTTTTTCCTACATGAAAATATAGTAAAAAAAACACAACAATGCGATACCCTACCACCATAAGAAACAAGACCAGCACATTCTCCCACTTAGAATTGTTGTCAGAAGATATGCCGTATGCATTACGGAGGGCCTGAAACCCGGTTATGGTCCTTACCTGACCAACCGCAAAGGAAGTCCCAAGATACTCATTCTCCAAGAGGCCCTATAAATCACAAGATCATTCAGCAAGAAAAATTTTAAACAAATCAATCTTATATGAAAATATTTTATAGATTGTTTCTTGCCCAAAGGAAATTCAGGATAAAGAAAAACCACCAATTGGTTTGACATGTGGAGCACAAAATAGAGTGACCATATAAATCTACTTGCCTGGATAGAGTATGTGTGGAAAGCAATGTAGGATAGTGGATATGTCCACATTGGTCCTGGCAAAGCATTTCGAATTCTGAAATAGCCAGCAGCAAGCATCATCACCACCTGTAATGCCATACATCTGGACTGTTAGACTAGGAACAGCTAGGCATTTAACTCAGACTGAATCCAGAGATGATCAATCATAATGTTAAAGTTTGATTACACCAAGTAGATGATTAGTAAAACAATGCTTTCTACATATACAACCTAGTATCACCTAACACCAAACAATGCTAAATGAGCTATAATTACAGCAATGTAAAATTTCAGACATAGTTCAACTTGACTGACTCAAAACTAATATCATAATTTTCTTCATTAAAGAAATTCTTCTTGAAGTCATTAACAGTAACCATTTATTATTAAGTGGTGTAACATTAGCAATTAGTTACACCAGGTGTACCTAACTTTTAATAAATACATACAAATAACACAAATATGGCTGTACTTAACTTTCCATAAACTAAACATTCACAAATGATAATCTCCCATAAACTAAATAAATCGTTCTGTTAATATTTGAAAGTGGAACTCACATGTATGGATACCAATGTCAAGATGCTCCAGAAAACATTTTGCCATAAAGAAACAACAACTAGCATTAGTCCTTCGTTTACTAGAAGACACAGGAAGAAATTCAGCACAAAGTACATCAACAAGCTGAAGTCGTCCCGCAATCCTATTAGGAAATAGAAGACAAGGCTCGATGAGATGGATATGAGGAACAGGAACGGGATGCTGGAGAGAAGTTGCCCAAGTAAAAAGACTAATGGTCCCGAATGCTGGTTTAAATCTTCACTGGCATATATCTGCAAAATGGCAAGAATTTTGACCTAGGTCAATAATGAGAAAAAAGATGAACCTACAGGAATTTATAATATGAGTATATGACTTGTCAAAAAGAAACAGGATTAGTTAAAGTTAATTTGAGGTCTCAGCCTTGCAGCCATTTACTTGTGTCATATATCGTCTGAAATTTGAAATTATTAAACATATTACTCCCAGGTTTCTAAATAAGATTTACACAACATAGGCAAACTAACTCTTATAGCTTCCAAACTTATCAATACTATGATTGTTTGTTATGGTCATCCACATTCAACTAGATAAAAAAATTGAAGCACAATTCTAATAATTATTGTTTTGTTGCAATTACTTTTAATAATTAATATATCATGCTTCATTGGCACAGCAAAGTGGGTAAAGTATGTGAGGCATGACACGTGAGTCCAACAACACTCACTGATTGAATAGCACATAACAGGATTTGGAGGGAGGAATAGTGGACTACTATTTAATTACAAATATATTCTACATCAGAAAATGAACAGTAGGATCATCCAACTATGTCTCCTCAAGAGAAAATTCTGAAACAGAAATGATCCCCCCCCCCCCCCCCGCCCCCCCAAAAAAAAAAAAACCTATCCATTAAATGTATTCACAAACATGCATGTAGTTGAGGCTGCTGTTCTCAATAATCTATATCCATTTTGAAGCCCATGAGAAAATCTGTGCCTCCTATATATTTACAAGCTTCGAAGAATTCAAAGAACAAGATCTATTAGCCCAGCCTTCTCTTCCTGGGCAACACCAGTAACTCAAACAACACTGGCATATTAAAATCAATCTCGTAATGACAGTAAGTGATAAGTTGATGAAAGCTCTCTAAATGTCCCCAAATTGTAAAATTAGAAATTAAACAATCTCCCTTGTGAGGCTATCTCAGATGACTAGAATGTCAAAGACAGACCAATAGAAATGTATGATAAACACACCATGAAACCAGCAATTAGATATACACTTTAGCTACATAGGAGTTGTGCTCTATCCTATGCATATCAAGCACATCTTGTCAAATTTATTGAGCACCTTGAAGTTAAAATTGGAGGGGGTGTAAAAGGTATATAGCAAGCAATATTACCTTGATTTCTTTCATCAATGCAGGTACTCCAGCAATGCTTAGAAGTGAAGTGAATGATATAAATACAAATACTGCTGCAACCCTCGTCTGCAACATTAAAGGTGAAGCAAAACAAATCAACAAGTGCATCACAATATATACTTGGATGCATACAGATAAACCAATGAGCAACATATATTTCCTCTGACAGCAGGCAAGGCTTATATTAAGTTTCACATGAAAAATTCTCATAAATAGATAAATAACTGATTAACCAAGTTCATAACAAGATTCTGCAAGAACTTTATTCTGGCCCCTAATGTGATGAATTGATATATAGATTTGGGTTATAAGCAGAGTGGGATTGAAGTTGTTCCTCCATGCACGGTAGTCCAAGTAGCATTGGATTCCTAGGAGGCGTTGCACGTCACACAGATCATGAGAATGGTGGCTGTTGGGTAGCAAGCAGAAGACTTTCTTGGAAAACCCATGGCACAAACAAGGTGGGCCAGAGATGACCTACAAAGTGGCTTTTACGGTTTTACCACATAAATGATGACCAGACAAATAGCATAATGAACATAAATGACCATTCGAAGTCATTACTATATAAATTTTGGTTCTTATTAAATGTTATAATGTTATAATATGAATAAGTCACACTATAAGGAAAAGCATTCCTAGAACCAGTGCAGGTTCAACTAAGGCAGTCATCACTATCTATAAGATGAAACATTATTTGTAGATAAATGCATATGCACATATATGGTATTTCATAAATATCGCTCCCAAATAATAAATAAGACATGATTTTAAGAAACTCACCACAACTGAAGACAAGGAATGCCCCAAGCCAGAAAATACTGTGCCAACACAGAGCGTAAGAAGCATATAAAGAATAAGACGAAGCCAGTAGTATTTCCATTCCCTTGACATGATTAACAATGATCTCCAAGTCAGAACTGCAATTCGTGTAGCACAGCTAGCCTTTCCTTTGCTTTTGAGAAGTGGACCTTCCTGTAGATGTAATTACATAGGGAAAGTAGAATGAGGCTACAATATGCAACCACTCAACACCTTTTGATGCAGACAAGCAGACAGAAAAAATGAAAAAAAGTAGAGAAGAGAATATTAAGTCTAGTGTAGGCATTAGAATTGTTGAAAATTGAGTTAATTCTAATCTTGCCACTCACCCAATTAACATGATTCCCATTTTCCTTATCAGGGGAAGCCTCTCCTTCTACAACTTTTATATCTATATATCAGCAATTGCCTTGATATAATTATATAACTAGTTTTGTCCTCATTCATCATTTAGCTTGTCTATCATGTAAAACTTTCCTCAATCTTACTTCTTTGACAGGCTCCCTAATAGGGTTTTTTAGAAGTAACTATAGTTTACATTTCTTCTTGATGTGATGACACACAGGCAAGCTTGCCTTTTTATCTGTCAAGATTCAGAAAAACTTGACATGTAAGGGAAGTGACCCTTTGAAGAACATAGCACACCCCATCACAGTCACATGTGCCAACCATCATCGTAGATAAAGCATTACAGCAATTAAGAAAGACATTTTTCCGCTGAAATTCAGTAGCAGAATTCTACATGGCACAACACACCACAGTTATCAGGGCACAAAGAGAAAACTAAATGCACCAACGGGACAGGACATTACTTGTAATGTGTAACTTATAAGTTACAATGATGGACATGGCCAACACTGCATAGAGATGGGGGAAAAAACAAAGAATTTGTGAATAGTGAAACGGATGTTAAGATATAATAATCGTACCTTCTCTGTGAGTCTCAATATCATAGTTTCAACTGCTGTAGCATCTGCTGATGTTTTATAAGTTGCTTCAAGAGTGCGTATCGCAACAGCAGTATCCATATTCACCGCTGAAAAATCGTGGTCATCCTGTTATATGGTTTCAGTCCATGCAAAGAACATGTTAATCAAACAATAACGAAAAAATGGCTGACTAAAATTTATAGCATACTTTATGGTTCACATCTTATGGGCTCAGTGGTTTGACAAAAATTACATAAAAGCAAATGTTAAGATTCAATCAACCTCTAAGTCAAAAATCATAATTGCCAACAACTTTAAACATCTGTGTCACTAATAAGTACTCCTAAAGGAATATCCCTACAGTACCAATCAGGCAAAGAGAATCAATAGACCAGCAATTTGTTAGCAATTACCTGCCAATTTTTGCACATCGCAATGATTCTGTCAAAATCCGTGTTTATTGCACGTAAAAAGTGATCTGAAGGACTTTGCATAATTGGGCAAGGAAATCCAGCATTTGAGAAGTGCTTCATTAGCAAAAGGAATGTTAGTTAATAATAACTTAAGATGCTCCATTTAGTCTCCAAGAAGGCAAAGAGGAAAAAAATTGCAATTTCACAGAACATACAGTTTATGCAAAAAAAAAAGCAAGAAATCATGATACACAGTACTATTTACCTGCAAGCAAGCCAACGTTTCTCCAAAAAACAAGGTATTTCCATTTGAAAGCAGACAAATCCGGTCAAAGAGGCCAAATACTTCAGTGCTGCTTTGGTAAATGGTGAAAATAAGAGTGCACCCAGTGCTTGCAAGTTTCTTCAATGTAACCATCATCAAAAGTGCAGAGACACTGAACAAAATAAGATCATATACTTTAACTAAAAGATGACAGTAAAGAAAATGCTTCAATAGAAAGACATCAATCATTATGAGCAAGCAGGGAATGTGACAATCTGTCAAACTATAAATAGATTTCACAAAGGATACCCCAAATAGAGACAAACAAATCACTGATACCTATGCAACCTTTAGAATAGCAACATAGTGACAGTGTGATGCCAAATTTATCATAAAGTTATTAATATAATTCTTTTGCCTAAAATTTCATCAATTGAAATCCCCCTATTACAATAACTCCGATTTAAGACCATTTGCAAGTTGGCTGGAGAATTGACATACAATGCAATGAATACAGCCAGTTCCACTCGAGCACAGACAAGTGAAGAGCATGTCTATGAAATGATTCAGTGGCATCTATTTGAAACATTTAATATAAGAATGTTCTTCCTTGCCCAAGAAACACTGCTACAGAATTTGCAACATAGATCACTCATATAGTCATGCACCAGAGAGCGTGGAGGGTGCAACAAACAAGTTACAGGTAAGACCCTTTAAAATTTGAATCAGGGAAACCATAAAAAATTACCTGTCAAGATGATACAGCGGCTCATCTATAAATAAGACATGTGGCCTCATCACAAGTTCCCTGGCAATGCTAACACGCCTTCTCTCACCCCTAGGAAGACCCTTCATATAACAGTGGCCACCTATCAATTTGTTTGCATAATCACCAAGAGACATAGCATGAATGGCATCCTCTACGACACTCTTCTTCTGACAAAAGAAACCAGGAAGTTGAAGCAGTGCTGAATAGTACAGAAACTCCCGGACAGTGAGGGACCCAATAAGACTGGTTTCCCTCTCAACATATCCCTGCAAATGAAAAACAAATACGACGTGAAAACCCCAAAGGGCCAAAGCAAGAGCCCACAAATAACTTTTAGTTTGATTGAGGGATTGTGGCCTTAATTTACCCAAGCACTAATTTCCCAACTAAAATAAATTTATTTCCAAAATGTATAGCTAATTAAGCACTTTTTATGATGAGAGAAATCTGTCTACAGCTTGAGGCCCAAAATATAGAGTTAGGAAAGGTTGTTAGACAAAGTGCCCGTGTGGTAGTGCTATAGGAAGTAGAGCTTTAACTAAAAAGCTCCTTAGCATTTAGAGTGTTTGGCAAATTACGATGAACAGTGCTTGAAGAGTTTTTTCCTAAAAGCTCCAAATTTCAGCTTTAGCCTTAAATTTGTTATCAGCTATAAAGACCCCCTTACTCTTTAGCGAAATTTCCAAACGTTTGGCAATTTCTGTTAAAGAGGGATAAGGCACTTGAAGCACCTTTCTGGACTGCTTTCGCTCAGGTTAGAGTAGGAGTGCAACACAATATGCCAAAGTAAAACCAGGTAAAAAATATTTTGTACAACAACCAAGAATAAGGGTAACTTTAGGGAACAGATTGACCACATGCATAAGGCAAGAGCCACAGGAAGAAAAGAAAAAGAATAAACTGCAGTATGAAGATTCAACAGAAAGTGAAATTACTTGGAACTTACATAATACCCATAAGGCATGTGCGATTTTGCCCCATTAACAAACACTTCACCGAACATTTTGGCTGAATGATGCAATCTTCCTAAATTAAAGAGAGAACACCATTTAAGTTTCAAACATCCACAACAAGAAAAAACCACAATTCAAATGCTCCGATCGAAATCACAATAGATAGCATGCTTGAATACCTGCAATAGCCCTTAGCAGAGTGGATTTCCCTGATTTTCCAGGGCCCATAATTACTGTCATAGTCCCTGGCAATGCATAACCATTTGAACTCTTCACAACTTTGTCAGAGTACTTCCTTTTCCCCTTTATCGTGACAGTCAAATCCTTCCAAACTACTGAAGCCCCTGCAATTTTCCTTGCAACAACTGCACCCTCTGGTAGTGGTGGAGATGGCAAGGACCCACTATTGAGCTTCAATAGAGATGGGGAAGCCGGGGTGATCGCAATATTAATAGCGTCACCACCTTCCTCCACCCTTGCATCGACATCTGTATCCTCCCCCCATTCTGGTGAATCCTCAAACGAGATGGGTTGTCTCAGTGAACCAGGTTTACGCAAATAGAAAAAGTTACTTGAGGGCACCCTACTTGCTGGACTGCTCGCTGAAGATGATGAAGACCTATAATTATCAGACTGAGACTGTATTTCTTCCATTATCAACTCCCAATTTCCAGAACCTCAATTTGAAGAAGAGAACATTCTACAATAAGTATTAGGATACTTCCTTTTGGTACTCAACTTATATATGGATTATCAAACCGTAGAGATGAACAACTGCATACAGCTTTCAACAGTCTAAATTGCAAACCCTCCCAACAACACCCCACTATGAGTGGAATCCTGCATCAAAATATAAAAAAATAAAACTTAAGCTCCAACTGAAAATTTCCCTAACTCAGATTCTTAACTCCAACTTAGGTGCTAAAGTTATTAGTTTGTTGGAAACCAAATCAACACAAAGCAGTATACACTCAGTTCCCCCAGTGACTTGAGCCCATATTGAGAGGAAATTAGCTCTGTTCAAGAGCTTAACTTCAGCACAACAAGAACCCCTACAAAATATGATGAATAAAGAACAAAATGCAAAAAAGCCAGAAACTCAAATACACTAATAACCCACTTAATCCCATCAAAACCATAAACAACACAAAACAAATAAGAAATCCAATCACCACTCTGTTTTTCACTCCCAAAACACATTTACTCAACTTGATACCAATTTAAATAACCAATGCTCCATTAATATGCCTAGAAAATGTATCAAAAAACTCACAATAAGGGGAAAAAATCAAAACTTTAAAGCTTAGCCTCCTCATTCTTTGAGACCCAATAAGCCAAAAACCCCTACTCCCACTCAGAACCTAAAGTAACACCCTTCTAAGGCTTAGCTTAACTGTATATGCCATGTTCAGCAAACATCAAGAAACATATAAAAAAATGTTCTTTTCTTTTCATTTCTTTTCTCAGCAACCAACACAGAGAACAAAAGCTACCATAGGAATCAAAGAAACTTGAGGAACCAAATGCAATAATGGAAAGCTGGAAGAGATGGACATAGAGACAAACCTGGATCTGAGCTAGAAAGAGAAGCCAGAGACAGAGAGAGTGAATGTGAATGCGAATGTGAAAGGATTGAAAGCAGTGAGAGAGAAGGCTCAGAGTGTAAACAACACTACTCTATAAATAATAATGCAAGTTGAAGTGGATTACTTGACCCGATTTTCCCGGGTTTTTGTATTCATTGCTTTCCTCTGCTTGCCTTGGCTTCTCTAACGTAACATTATCTCTTTTCCTTCTTTTTTCTGTTGTCTTTTCCTCTTTTTATATTTTCTGATTCTCTGTGTTTTTTTTTTTTTTAAGAAACTTTAAAGTTTTTTTTTTCTTGTTCGTAACCGTCAATTTTAACTGTTCATATATGATATTACTTTATTTAAGTATAAAAAAAAATCTATGGTATATTTATATATATATATATATGAAAGAAATCCATTACAATAAATAATATTATAATTGTAATAAATTTTGTGTTTATAATATAGACTTGCTTTAAAAAACAGAAACGTTTATATGTAAATAAAGGGATGGCAACGGGGCGGATCGGGACCGGATCATGTGACCCGAACCCGCCCCGACCTATAAACATTGACCCGACCCCGCCCCGCCCCGGTGGTCGGGGCAACCTACCCCGCCCCGTCCCCGAACCGCCCCGCCCCGCCTTGCCCCGCCCCGCCCCGAATTTAAAAAAAAAACTTATACTCTTCAATTAAAATAAAACCCAAACCTCAAAAATTCACTAACATGGCTTTAATAAAAAAACAAAAATTATTTGTTTTGAATTGGTTTTAGCTAAAATGTTATGTACATAATAATAAAAACCAATATGTAATATTATTAAAAGTAGGTGCGGGTCGGGGCGGGTCGGGCTAATCGGGGCGGGGCGGGGCGGGTAAATCTAACCGCCCCGCCCCGGTGATCGGGGCAAAAGTCTTGCCCCGTTCCCGCCCCGCCATACGGGGCGGGTAATACAAAATTTCCCAAAAGAAAAAAAAAAAAAAAAAAATGGGATCATAGTGCTCCTCTTCATGCTTTAGATGATTACACACTAGTGTTTGTTCCTTTATTTTTTTATTTTCTCTCTCCCTGTCCCTGCCTTTTCTTTTTGTTCTTTTTTATTTCAATGATATTATGAGATCCAATTATACATTCAAATCAAACTTTCACTTTTTTACGCGCATATGGTATAACCATTATAGAAAAGATGTACCATTTAGCTTATACATAGGAAAACAATATTAATTTAAATGGTTATAGTACATTCAAATCAAACTCTCACTTTATTTATCAAAAAAAAAAAAAATTCAAACTCTCACTTTCACCCTTTTATAAGGTCATTCAATTCTTTGAATAAAAAGTGTGTGGACAAATAAAATCACGTTTCTATTCAATCCAAACGGATGTTTCTCTTATTTGTGAAATATAATAAAGTTTATAATAAGAATAAAAAGATTCCTAATAGCTTGCCTTTATCATGAATTCATAATGAACCCTGAAACCTGGACTTTCAGGTACACAGACACAAGGCCCACAAGGCCACGACTCATTGGTTGGAGCAATGTTTTTGGGGGCATTGTTCAATTTTGGGAGTTCCATGCATTAATTTATGTTTTTTTTTATGTGAACCATGCATTAATTTATGTTAGGTACCACCTGGCATTTTTGTGAAATACAGTGCATGAGATGTGGTCGCTCCTACTTCTTGTATTTTTTTCTAAATTTTTTATTTTTGTTGTTGTTTCTTATATTTTATTATTATTTTGATGATTAGGAAATCTAAACTTACTCTTGGTGAGCTACCAGTCTATTGTCACATTAATTTTTTATTTGACCAAATTGGCAAATCAACGTTGTGTAATGTGCGAAGTAGCATTGACTCTTCTGTTTGTTTGTGTTTTTTTTTTTTTTTTTTCTTTTTAGCTTTCATATGACATATGCATTTTATATTTCCATTATTTTTTCTTTTTCCTTTTACTATTAATATTTTAGAATATATTTGAGACAGAGAAAGATGAAGGGAGAAGAAATAGAAGGTTAATGGGATATATTAAGTTTTATTATATTTCGATCATTTGTTTTTTCCTCTCTTCTCTACTCTCCCTTCTTTTATATTACTAAAATCATTTATAATTTATTATATACTAAATTTCTTAACCATCTATCTTTCTATATACACTATTTAATAATCACTCAAAAACTCGGTTTTCATTAAACTTAAAAAATGTATTTTGATAATCTTAATGACTAAAAATATGTAGTATTAATCCATAATCACATTATAATGAGGTGATATTTATTTTGTTATGTTCAAATTTTGTAGCCTTACTATGGCGTTCATAATCTAAAGTTTTAGATTGGAAAGTAACTTCTTGATTAAGTAATTTAAATCCTAAAGTACCTACCCAAAAAAAAAAATTAAATCCTAAAGTATGTGGAACAAAAGCATCCACTTATGTTGCCATGTTGACAAACGGGTGAGACCATGATAGAAGAACTTGTTATTGATTACTTCATAACAATTTCCAGTACATTAAATCCTAAGATTTTAGATTGCCTTTTAATGTTATATTTCCGTCCATTTTTTTGTTAAAGTTATTCTTATCAATGAATCAAATGATGCCATTTTGGGAGAAATTTAATAAAAGATTCAAATTAACAAATTAGGAAATTATGCAGTTTCTCTTCACTTTTGTTTAATTTGGGTGGAACAGGGAGAGTGCCCCACAAATTATTTGAAACCGTGTTTTTTTCTGACTTAGCTCTGTTGTAAGCTTTACTTCCGTGGTGTGTACTTGTACGGCTGTCAGTTCCATTGAATAAAAATGTCTATTTATTGAATAAATAAACTTTTTTTTTTTTTTTTTATGGAATATTGAATAAATAAACTTAATTATTGCTGCTAGTGCTAGTAAAAATGCTCAACTAATTGCCTTTTTTCCTTGTGAATTGTGAAGAATGTTAGCTTACTCATAGCTACATAGTAATATACATTCATCACGCATGCCAATCATAGCTTGCAAAATTATTGTTCTTAGAAACTTCTTCAATACTTAGCTACTTTGTTATTTTAGAAGAACATAGTGACATTGGCATGGTACCGTGGCATATTGTTATCTTTGTCTTTTTGCTAAATGCAGAGACGGAACCACTTGGGGACCAAAGGGAGCTGTGGCCCCTGCTGGCTCTAAAAAAAATGCTAGAATAGCTATAAAAAGTTAATTGACCCTCACTCATATAATTTTTGTTCCCTATTAACACTATTTTTGTACCCTTTCAACAAAAAATTAGCCCAAAAAATTACAACTCAGTCAAAATCATCCTAACAAAACAATCCAACTCACCATAGCATTAACAAATAATTGATCAAAACTTACCCACAAATCAAAAAATGTTTTAATCAATTAAATTTAAAAAAAAATAAAAAATAATTCAGGGTTACGGTGGCTAGACCCAATAGAAGCAAAAAAAAAGAAAAAAAGTAACTGTAATCTGTAGAGGAAAGAGATAAAGGGGTTGCGCTGCTTGCTCGTTGTGGAGTGAGAAGGGACTTCACCAGACAAGACTAGACTAGGACCGGCCATCACAGCTTGTCGGCTTGGCTTCGCCTGGAGATTGGAGGCTGGAACGCCAAAGGCAGATCTACAGACAGCAGATCTCTATTTTCCAGCTTGGTTTCGCCTGGAGGTTGGTATTGCCGTACTGGTATCTCACTCTCATATTCTTATCTCTCTCACTCTCTCACTCTCTAAATAAAGTCCCTTTTTCTTTTGATTTAAAATGTTTAGGGCTGGAGGCTTGCTTTTTTTAGAAATTTAGTCACTCTCAGACTTCTTTTTTTATTTAAAATGTTAGAAGTTTAGTCCCTTTTAGTCTCTCATATCACTTATTCACTTGATTTTAGACTTTAGTCCGACACTTTTTATTTATTTATTTTTCTTTCTCTTCAGTCTTTCATTTTCTCACATCTCAATTTTCTCGCATCTCAGTTCTTTTTTTTTTTTTTGAGTGCTGTGTACTGAGTTGTTGTATTTGATTATTAATTACTGACTTAGATCACTTGACTTGAGTGCTCTGTTTGTAAGTGTTTGATTATTAATGGTTGACTTGCACAATATGTACTAGTGTACAAAATAAACATAATTTCTATTTGATTTGTAGATTATGGGTAAGTAAATACTATGTGGATGTTATTTTGGATTTTCATGAAAAAAATTTGGTTGATACACCGGCCCCTACTCATGTAAAATCCTAATTCTGTCCTTGGCTAAATGTGGCATATTGTTATCTGATTGAGAGGTATGTGTTTGGATTAGCTTTAGGATAAAAAACTTATGTGTTTATTTGCAAAAAGTTAGCTAAAGTGATCTCATCAAAAAACAAAGTTAGCTAAAGTCTAGTTGTATTTAGAAAATGTGAAGTTTCAAAGAGCTAAATACACTAATGCTAAAAAAAAAAAAAAAAAAAAAAAAAAGGAGGTAAAGTTTAATCCAAACACACGTGTAACTAAAACAAATTAATTGGTTTGTCCCCATTCCCTACCCTGGCTGCACTAAACACAGTGGGAGGGGAGGAGGAATAAGTGAAGGCCTAGACAAAATTTAGATATAATTCCGTAGATATTATATAATAAGTTTTATACTTAAATTGAACTACATATATGCATTGGCTAATATAGTGCAAGTAATGTTATATTCTCTTATGAAAATTAAATTCACATATCAGCCGGTGCATACACATGATTAAATTTAATTAATAAACTTAAAGTACCACAGTTGTAACTAAATTTTACCCAAAAACAAATTGGTTAGTTTATTAAAACATTTTTTCTCCTTCGGCTAGAAGAACAGGCAGATTAGTTCATTAAAAATGTCATTAAATTTCCATTTAATCAATAAGAATGCTCTGAATACAATGCATGATCTGGAATCCCATCAAGTTGAAAGTATACCTAGTTATCAAAAAACAAAAAAAAAGAAGATGAAAGTATACCTACTTCTATTCACCCCTCTAAGTTTCTTTCCAATAAACTTTCCCCATGATTACATGACACTTAATCATGCCTGGTTATCCCTTGCCAAGGTGTCACAATGGGTTTCAATTTGTTACTTACTTTTTAAGATATGCCTTAAAATAGAATCTTATATTTCAATCAAAATTAAAAGAAGTTGAAGGAAAGTCCCAGATACATAATTATAGCAAATGATTTCCTTCAATTTTGTTATAGACTTAGGTAACATTGTTAAATTTTAACTAATTATCAATTGAAACTTTAGAGAGAAAAATCAAAATTACCCTAAACTTTAAAGGTGTAAATTACAATTGCGTATCTTTCACATACCATTATTTGTTATCGATTTTGAATTAAAAAAAAAAAAAAAAACCCTCATATTTCGGTTTGACTGATTTGCAACACCTTATTATTAATTTTCTATTTTTCTTAATATAAAATTAACAATTAACAATTTTATGTGGTTAGTTTTTTTACCATTGTAATTAAAAATAGTAAATGTTTACATACTTTGACAAGCTAGTTGAATGAACAATTCAGTTATCATATCATATTCTCTTTTCATTTCAGATAACATCGCATGGGCCTAAACTCAGCCTGCTTCAAATGTTAAGCCCACAAGCAGAAAATTGCCTTACACACGTCACCAGCCCATAACCTGAAACCCAAAAGCCTATCCAAATCCAATGATATGAGTTTGCCGCTAAATTTGTCATGCACTTCGTGACAAAGATATAACATACTGTCTATGAATTCTATGATACAACAATGAAGCAGTTCAGATATCTGAGTATTATTTAAAACAGTTGAGTTTAGAGCAGCAAAAGAGTTACCAATCGAGATGAAACTGGCACATATGCAGCTTCATGTTGATGCTGCTCTGTCTCGCATATGCTGCTCTGTTTTGAATTTCAGCTTTTCCTTGATTTCATTCCTTAATAACACTCTAAGGTAGCATAGTGGAAACAGTCTGGCTGTGGCTTTGTGTTTGTTTGCATTGCACATAAAGTTCAAAACCACTTCTTGTTTCTTCTCTCGATTATATCGTTTCTTTTTCCCTCCCAAGTCCCACCATGCTTTACATTCTTCTTTTGATCACTCTTTATACTATTATCGGACCCACCATACCTTCCTCTGTTCCTCTGTTATTGTTTGCGCATTCCTGCTTTCCATGTATTGCATTTGCAAACCAAAGACAATTGACATAACTTTCTTTCCCTTTCCTTTCTCTCTCTCTTTTTCCCTCTGTTTCCAAAAGTTTCCGACCCCAAAAAAATGGCGCACCGAGCCAAATTTTCCGCCTCGTGAGTCAACTCCTCCCCACTCAATTCATTGCTAACTTTTTTTCCTCCCCTAATCTCACGAATTCAATGCTTAATTTTTTTGTTTGGTGGTGGTTGTGATTTCAGGAAATCGAGGAAGAAGTCGCCGAATCAACTAGTCGTTGACGAGGCGGTCGACGACGACAATTCTGTAGTGGCTATGCACCCTGATGTCTTGAAGAAGCTCCAGATCTTCCGTGGCGACACGATTCTCATCAAGGTATCAGATTTAAGGGAATTTTGTGTTTCATTTTTTGTTTTGTTCTAAATTTGGTTCTTGTGTTTTTTGTGTTGCATAAGTTATCAGATTTAAGGGAAGTTTCTGTTTGTGTCTCTTTATGAATTGCTCTTGTGTTGTGTTGTGCTTTTTATTTTGTGAGTGTGAAATTTTAGAGGTTTTGACTTTTGAGAGGTTTATTTTGTGGGTTTGGTGTGATATAATTAAGCTTTTTGATTTGTGGAAGTTATGCTTTCAGGTTTGGTAATTTTATTTATTATTTCAAAATATGAAATTTTATTTATTTATTTATTTATTTTTGTATAGGATGAAGAGTGTTTTTGAATTTACAACAATTTTGTAAGGACAGCAACAAAGTGGTAGGGGTTTGGACATGATACTCTTGCAACTTTCAGTGGACTAAAACTTGGGTTTTGCACTTTAGTAATTGTTGTGCCTGCTTGGGTATCTGTTTCTCAAAAATGTATAAATGCAGTGCCTGTGACACCTCAAGAAATGGGAATCTTTTTTGGATCATTTTTGAGCTTCTCACAGTTATGTTTCAAAATGTTCGTTCTTGGTTTATATTTGGTGAATTGTATGGCAGGGCAAGAAAAGGAAGGATACAATCTGCATTACTCTTGCCGATGACACATGTGAGGAGACAAAGATTAGGATGAACAAGGCTGTTAGATCAAATCTGAGGGTTCAACTTGGGGATGTTGTATCTGTGCACCAGTGCAGTGATGTTAAGTACGGGAGGCGTGTCCACATACTGCCCGTGGATGATACAATAGAAGGTGTCACTGGCAATCTGTTTGATGCATACCTGAAACGTGAGTTTTCTAACCTGCCTTGTGGTTACTTTTTTCTTCCCTTGATGTGTTTCTTATTGATTCTTATGGTCCTTTTTCTTCTTCTTTTTATTTATCTTGTATGATACTGTTTTAGATTTTCTGTTTGTTGTAAATGATGGGATTGCAGCTTATTTCATGGAGGCTTATCGCCCAGTAAGGAAGGGAGATATATTCCTTGTCAGAGGAGTGATGAGAAGTGTAGAGTTCAAGGTTATTGAAACTGACCCAGGGGAGTATTGTGTGGTTGCTCCAGACACAGAAATCTTCTGTGAGGGGGAACCTGTCAGAAGGGAGGATGAGGATAGGTTGGATGAAGTGGGATACGATGATGTGGGTGGTGTTAGGAAGCAGATGGCTAAGATCCGTGAGTTAGTGGAGCTGCCTCTAAGGCACCCTCAGCTTTTTAAATCAATCGGTGTGAAACCACCTAAAGGCATTTTACTTTATGGACCCCCAGGTTCTGGAAAGACATTAATAGCTAGAGCTGTTGCTAATGAAATCGGGGCTTTCT